>OU015743.1:28095471-28128402 GCA_907169655.1 Acomys percivali | reverse complement strand
ACACACACACACACACACACACACACACACACACACACACACACACAATGTGAGTACTATGGTCACAAAACTATGGTGATAGAGTTTTATTAAAATCCCCAGGATTTTGGGTCCAGGGAGATGGCTCATTGGGAAAGCATCTGCTGAGCAAGTGTGAAGACCCGAGTTTGGATCTCTTGCACCCCTGTAAAAAATATATCTTCATGGAAGGCTCCTGCAAAGCCAGCACTGGGTGGGTGGTGAGATCGCAGACATAGGAGGATAACAGGAGGTCATTGGCCAGCCAGTCTACTCAGTTGGTGAGTTCCAATTTAAGTGATAGGCCTTGTCTCAGGAAATAGCATGGAGAGTGATACAGAAAAAACAAGCAAGCAAACAAACAGAAAAACAGGGACGTGCACCTCGAGTCTTTACATGCGCACGTAAAAACCACGCAAACACAGAATCAAAAACAAATTCCATGTGGAACTTATTCTAAAAAGGGTATAAAGTCCATTCCGGTTGATGCCCAGGCTAAGCCTAGCCATACTGTGATCATATTCTCTACCTGCACACAGTAATCAAGGTGAAATTGTCTAGGCTGCACCGATAGTCGTGGTTATGTCCATACCTAAGCAACTAACCTTCTCATAGGTAGACTTAGGAAGCTGCGCAAATGAGCTCCTCCATGGCTAGAGGAATGTGCCAGTCATCCTATACACAAGATGCTTTTTGTCTTTGGTCATAGAATTTGTCTAGATTCTTTCTCTGTCTTAAGGGTGGGGAATCTGAGGTTCAAAAATGGAAAATGGTTGTAATAAACTGCTCTTGTTAGGTTTATTATCGCTGAGGTCAGACACCAAAACAGCTTGAGAAAGAAATGTTTATTTTGCTTACGCTTCCATATTACTATTCATCATCAAGGGAAGTCAAGACAGGAACTCCAACAAGGCAGGGAGTTGGAGGCAGGAGCTGATGCAGAAGCCAAGGACGGGTGCTGCTTACTAGCTTGCCCTTTATGGCTTGCTCATCCTGCTTTCTTATAGAACAAAGGACCAACTGGTTCAGGGGTGGCACCATCTACAACGGGCTGGGACTCCCACATTGCCACTAATTAAGAAAATGCTCTACATACTAGCCTACAGCCCAATCTTATGGACACGTTTTTCTCGGCTGAGGCTCTCGCTTGTCAGACAACTTTAGCTTGTGTCAAGGTGACATAAAACTAGCCGGCACATGAACAATAGATGAAGTTAAACTATAGAATCGGGTAGCCAGTGTGATACACTAGGGTGACCGTTGATGTTCCTATCTAAAGACTTAGGTGCAAGTCAACCCATACTGACATCTCTGGCTAAGACCTAATCTGATTTGCAAGTTTTTGCGAGTGAGGTTAACTCATAAGTGCCCGGTTCAAGTTTCTGATTCTAAATTACCCAGCTATGCAATCTGATATTTGTTGACTGTCTATCTGTCTGTGTTTGGCGGTCTATCCTTTCATCCACAAACCACACAAACACAACAGTATTTTGTATAATGCTTAATATAGAAATATACAGCCAGCAATAGAAAATTTCTTCATGGAGTGGTTTCTTATTGCATCATGATGCTAATCTTCATCCTGAGACCCCTGTGACTAGATTATATGGTTGTGCCATGGAGCCCTTCCTCAGGGGCTTTATCACAGTATCACCCTGAGGTCAGCATCCTTCTTACTTCTCTGTTCTCTTGATAACAACCACGTTCACACCTACCCACACAGGTAACCCTTCAAAGAGATAGCGCAAAGGAATTCCAGATTACAAATCAATCTTTTAAGACACCTACTTTAATTTAAGGGCCCACTGTCCTCATTATCAGCTTTGTCTTAGCAAATGCTGCGGCAGCATAAATTCCGGATAATATTGTTTTATTCACACATAAAACGCATGTTCAGATTTTTGCATTTGTTAAATGTTAACTTGTTGTTAGCTGAGGAAAACAAATCCCACTTTGTTGGAAGTCTTTTCTACACTCATAAGATAACAAGTACTTAAAACACACTCTTGCTTATGAAATAAAGAGCCCACTGTTTCCTAAACAAAGTGACAGTAGGCACTCAGAAGGAAAGCCGAGTTCACAGCCCGCTTGTTCTCCCATGTGGCTCTGCCACTTGTTCTGACATCATCTCTTTAACCCTGAAAATAAATCTGACGTCAACACTCTATCCATTGTGGGTCCTCTCTAGGAAGCAGGGGGCTGGAAAACAAATTGCACATCATCGCCTTTCTGTGCCGTGTGGAAGACAGCATCCAGATTCAGAATTTTGTGTGTGACTACCTTCCCCTCCCTTCCTGCCTCTTTCTCTCCTCCTTGTGGCTTCACAAGAAAAACACAGCAGATTTTGTTCCTGTGTAACAAATATGTTTCCCATGTTTTGAAAATATTTATTGAGGGTTTTTGCATCCCAGTTTGTCTTCCAAGAATGCTGAATCACTTTCATGTCACTGGAACAACACTAGCTCACAGCCCACATACAACCTGTTATACAGACACACTTGAAAATGTTCTATTATTGAGTAGTCAGGAAAACTTGCTTTAAAAAATATCACTTCACCATGAAGCTCTGTCCAATTGCATTGCCCTATTCAACACAGTGCATACTTAATAACAGCCACTTCCCTTTCAATAGAGACTACGAAGGGAGTGACTGTGTGTGTAGCCATCACTTACTTCTTTGTTGCCTGGGATAGCGTTCCATTGTACAGGACTGGCCCAGAAACAATCTCTCATTAAGAATGATTTGAACAGTTATTTATTTATTTATTTATTTATTTACTTATTTATTTAAAGCTTAGTGGCCATGGAGAAAAAAAATCTGCTTTTAATTCTTTGCTTGTGACACTGTGCCTTAGGATTGCAATTCTTACTAAATCTGAGATTGAAACAAAAATTAAAAATAACTATAGCATAGGTTTGCAGGTTTCTAAACAGCTACGTATTTCAGATAAGCGTGGTGGCTCCTTTCATTATCTGCCATATGGATGAGTTGAGCTGATTCCTTCAGCTGTCAACTACAAGAAGCCAGGCACCAACCAATAATCACACTTCCTGGCTCTGTGTCATCGCGATAACACGAGCAGAACACAGCCGGTGCTTCATGAGCTATAGGGAAGCTTGTTGGAAAACCTTAGTCTCTTCTTCAAGAAAAGCATGCTGCCCATGTCTTAACACACTCTTTTCATAGTGTTAGAAACCTTGCTTTGAATATGACAATTGTGTCTTCTGGAAGTGATCCCTAATTCTGTCCCTACCCACCTCCCCCCATTTTCAGCAGTCCTTGACTGTTTTCTTTTTTCTTTTTTTTTTTAAATGTTACTAGTCACTCCTCCCATTAATGAATTGGACAGGGTGTGAAAAATGTTTAAACAGAAAAGGATGAATGTTTCTATATCTTGGGGATGCTTTTCTTTAAAATGAGAAATACAGAAACAGGTAGCACGAAGAATGTCTTTTTATTATTTTTAATTGTTTTCATATAGTATATTTCGATGGTATTTTTTCACTCTCCTACTTCTTCCATCTCTTGCTACCCACCAAGCTCTTTGTCATTTTGCTATGTTAAAAAAATAATTTAGATTGGTGAGGGGGCAGATGTCTATAATCCTAGCACTCAGAGAGGCAGAAGCAGGTGGATCTCTGTGAGTTGGAGGCCAGCCTGGTCTACAAAGTGAGCTCAGGACAGCCAAGGCTACACAGAGAAACCCTGTCTCCAAAAGCCAAACAAAACAAAACAAAACAAAACAATATCCACCAAATCTAAATCAAAACAACAGCAACAAAACAGCAAACACAGTGCAAACAAATCGCCCCTTTGAGGATGGGGCCTGCTTTGGAGTGTGATTGATAAATCCAGTGAAGAAAACTTACTTACTTACTCTCTCCCAGTAGCTACCAACCAAGGTGGGATGACTTTGTCTTGAATTTGTATAGGTCTTGTGTGTGCTGTCACAGCGTCTGTGAACTCATATATGCATTAAACCCTCCTGTGTCTGGAAAACACTGTTTCCTTTGGAGTTGGCCACCACCTCTGGCCCTTACAATCTCTCCAACTCCTCTTCTTCTAAGATCCATGAGTCTTTTAGTGAGGGGTGTGGTAAACACATCCCGTTTAGTGCTGAGTGAGTGCTCCCAAATCTTTCAGTCTCCACATATTGTGTAGCTGTGGGTCTCCTTTAATTACCATTTATTACAAAAAGAAGATTCTCTGACTATGGCTGAACAATGCACTGATCTATGAGTATAGCAATATATCATTAGGAATCATTCATTGCTATGTTCATTTAGCAGAATAATGTTATACAGTTTCCTCATGACCTACGTAGTCTCAGGTTTTTGGCCTTATTAGCAGTGTCGTGCATGCATTCCATCTCATGCAGAGTACTTAACACATTTTCGGTTACTCCTATAACATTTGTGCCACTACTGTATTAGCCGGTATATCTTGCAGATGGGTTGCTATTGTGGTTAGCAAGGTTGATAACTGTGTGATGCTTATGATTCTTTTTCTCCTCCACTGCGTGCATAGTCCCCCCATCACTACTAATGCTGGGCAGTTAGAATGAAACCTCTAGTGTGTACCAGCTGGATTTCTCCATATTTGCTGACATACATGGTATCTTCAGAAAAAAGAGTCTTAGTGTCCGATTGTGGAGGGTAACCAATAGAACTGGCTACAGCTGGTAGTGTTTGGGTGATTTCTCAGGCTTCTTTAGCCAGTGAGTCAAAAATACGCAACACATTCCTGGGATGTGTTTTTATTTTATAGCATATGATTTTTAGTTGTGGACATTGTCTCTTCCTATATATGGTAGCTTCATTAAATTTCTTTCATATATGTTTGTATTTTAAGACGTTTCTAGGGGAGTAGATGAATGTTTTAATAATGAAATTTCCACCAATGGACTAGCATAGAGTGATACATTTTGAGAAGAACAAGACCTTCTTTTTTTCTGCTGAGAAGAATTTTCTTGATCTATTTTTTTTTTAAACCAAATGATGCTCTCTGTTTTGTTAGATTTCCTATTGAACATGACCAACTTCTTGCTTAGTTTCCGAACTGAACTGCTGAAAGAAGTTTTGTTTTGTTTTTGTTGTTGCTCCATTTTCCTTCTGGGATGAGTTTCTTTATGTCAATGACCGTCGTTGGCGATGGCTCAACACTTTGAACCCTGTCCTTTGGCCCACCATGAGAGGTCCACTTGTCCCTGGATCATTATCCACCATGTCAGTTCTTATACTGTATACTAGAAACAAATATTCTTCTAGCACTGCTGCTCTCCACAGTCTGTACTTTTTTTTTTTTTTTTTTTATCAGCACCAGACATACATCCTATTAAGAAGTTTAAATTCTTTGACTGTCTATTTTTGGTTTCTCAAAAAAAAAAATCAATCATTTTTATTGAAAAATAATTACACAGATTGGAATCAAGGCTATTATTTGACAATCCAGTATCCTGGAGGAATACTTTAATAATGATTCCAAAAGTTATTCCTTTCTGATCGGTGTGTCACCAAAGTTTCCATGGAAGGACACAAGAATCAACTTAGTCACCTTTTGTACTTCTGTGCTGATCTGCACCCTGTCCCATGTCTTTTATACCTTTGTACACAAGATACAGCTGGTCCCTCTGCATCTTTCTCCTGAACCACATGGGACCTCCCTCACATTAGGAAAGCTCAGCTTAGATGCTACTGATTTCCTACACCCAAAAATTCTTGTCAGGATGTGCTCCTATTGAACAAGCGGAAGGACAGATAAACCTGTTTTTTATGATCCCAAGTGAGGGATCAGAACGGTCTTGTGAGAGAACAGGTGAGGCTAATCCACTAGAAGACCAACCACCTAGTGCGGCGGGAGCTTGATTGTTGCCAGCTGAAAAGATCCCGTGAATGGACTCTGGGAGGAGATATATAAATGAGCCCAGAGCTGGAGGCGGGGCTTTTTGGAGACTTGGGATAGTCTTGCCTGTTCATTGCTCCACTTCAGAGCCTCTCCTAGAGAGAACCACTCGAGGGAAGGCTTCGGGGCTCCTGCTCCTGCTGAGGTTCCAGGTTCTGGTTACTCCAGGTTCCAACAGAAGAAATCCTGCTGATTACGCCAGGAGAAACATTCCTTGGAACTGATATCCTTACGGTTGGTTTTGTTATTGTGTTCTTTAATCCTCTTTTCCTATGATTTTGGTTAGTCAGGTTATAAGTGATGTACGCTCAGTTAATAAGTTATAATAAAATAAATTGGTTAAGAAAACTGAGCCTACAACAACCCGCATTCTTAATCATATAAATGACACAGAAAGGTAATAATTCCAGGTAAACCACAGTCAGAACTCAGGGATATTATATTGCTGCTATTATTAAACCGTCTTCTGCCTGTACTCTGTGACACTGAACAGTCACAGTACTATGTGCTGAGTGTTTCTACACACTGGACACTTAAGTATCTTTCTATGAATTATCTCATTTAGACCTTAGTGCAAGCCTATGACACAGTTGCTATTGCTATCGTCTGTTTACATGTGGAGAAATAAAGCATAGATTGTGTAAGAAACTTAGCTTAGGTCATCCAGCTTGTAAGAACCAAAGCTAGGATCTGAACCAGGAAGTATGGCTGCAGAACTCACATTTCCTGATGCTTGGGCACTGGGTATTTACTCTGGGCCAATAGCTGTGTTGGCTGCCTAATATTAACCTCAGAGAAGTCCGTGGACATATTCGGGCCCCACTCACAGGATTTATTGGGCTTGCCAGCAAGCTAGAGACTGAGGCAGAAATATGGACAGGATTCTTTATTATGTCACTACACTACCAATCCGGTCCCAGACATAACCTTTTCGGATTACACATTACTTATAAGCTGTTAGTACAGGAACCACCAGAGCGCTTTTATACAAAGTGGGTGCTAAGCACAAGTAATGTAGCTATTTTGAAGCCTTTTATATTTCCAGATACTTAACACAGAATCGGTGTTCAGTTCACTGCAGGGGAAATTTCTAGTATCACAGGCTATAGCTAAAGGGGTCAACAAGAGGGTACACAGTAGACCGCTAATAGGTACCCTAAATTGAAGTTATAAAGAAATGTTAGGGAGATTGTCAGTATTTATTCGTTGTCGGAGCTAAATTTCATGACCTAGATTTGATCCTGAGTTGCTTTGGAAACAGACGTTTGATTTGTTCTTTCAAGCAAATTCCTTTGCTTAGGTTGCACACACCACAAGCATTTAGACCTGTCCTCAGGACTGCCGGTGCCACTTTAATCATGGAAACAATTATCTGGCCACTGGATGCCACTGTTGCTCAACCAGAAGTCAGAAAACCAAGAATTCCTGTGGCAATACAATATTGGCCAGTTAAAGAGCATCGCTGTTACTATTGGCTGTGGACTTTGACTCTCCAACTGTCTCTGTTCATGAATACAATTCATCTTACGGGAGTTGCAAATACCAAGGGAAGGTAAAGTTGAGAAAAGATGCAAATGCTTAGCAACTCAATTTTGGTATACTTTACTTTAAAATATGCCATTAAAAAATAAGTTCCCCACCTCCCCACCTCCACACCCCCGCCCCCACAGTATACTGCAGCAGACAGCCTCCATTAGTTACCAGCTAATGCTGCAGAGTAAGACCAAACAAAGTGTCATGGCCTTAGGCTATTAGGAGAGTCTCTTCATCCTAACAAAGGCCCTGGGGTGAAAATAGTTTGCATGAACAGGCTCTGGCTCATGTATTCAGATACACTGACATCATTGTGGACAGCAAGCTTAAGCAGTTTCTCCACATATCCCAGACACAGATACATTTAAAATAACATGATTGTGTAGCTTTTAAAAGCAGTAGGAATTGTATACTTAAAATAAAAACAAAAGATCAGGTAGGACTTGGGAGAAGGACTCTGAAGTAATACATATACATGAGGTCAGCTTAGAAACAGTCCTAATTGCTTTGTCTGACAAAATTTACATAGCAAACACTTCTGCTTAATGTACAGTGAAGGCCATGGAAGTAGGAAACTGCTTCGGTATCTTTATGTCATTGTGGCATGTGTGCCTTCCAGTTTTGAAGGTATACCAGGTAGCACACTTAGTCATGGGGTAGAGGGAGGCAGAGAGAGAGCCTTGATCCTTGTTTAAATATTTGAAATTATTATTCTTATCTTACCAGCTAGTTAACTATATTATGGACCTAAAAAGCAAAAATGTCAACTTCATTATTTGCAAATGTCCATCTTCCAATCATATTTGGAAAATAAGGGATGTTTATAAGAACAACCCCTTTTACATCATAAATATGAATGTATCATACATTTGCATACATGCATAAATGGGGCCAGTTACCTAAAACATCCTCTTTTCCCCTTATAGTTTAAAAATAAAATGTCCTTATAATTTGTCTCTGGGATAGAACTGTAGTTAGCATTTTGCTGTCATTGAGATTTGCTGCCCTCATAAAGTGTAGTGGAATGGTATACTCAATATGTTTAATTTGAATGTATGTTAAACAAAAATGCATATATATTTTACCTTGTACCTCAGTTTAAAATAAAAAGACCCAATTATTTTCTCTCAATAACATATATATGTCAGGGGAAAGTGTGTGAAAATATAAAAGGAAGGGTTTTATGCCCAAGTAATATTTGCATTGGTATTTTAAAAAAAATGTCCTAGTAAACTGAAAAAGCAGACAGTAGAATAATAATCATTTTAGGTGGTAAAGTGAAAATAGTAGCAAATTTGGGTAAAATTGTATGTATATTTACACATGTGCTTACATAGGTTAGGAATACACTTATTCGCTTCATAGCAAGTTAAAATTATATTTCATTGTAAGAATGTAAAGACATATTTAGAATTACCTTTTGGATCTAAAAAATTATTACCACTGACTCCCAGTCTAGGAAGCATTGTTTTGTGAGATTTATGTTGAAGAACGCCTGCTGACATTACTAAGAGTGATATCCTCCAAAGGACACTGCAGAGGCAGAAAACGTCTACAGCCGTCAGTGCACTCTCAGCACACTGCGCATCGCTTCAGTGTGGCCAAGAGTCCCAGAATAGATTGATAAGTAAATGCAGGGTGACAACTGGTCATTTCATTTGTCTAAAAGTACTCATTTAACAAAGCCAAATTAGGCTGGATGAAGCGGACCTCTTGTGCTTTTCCATTCTAATAGACAACAATAAATTATCACAATTGTTTTATTTTCTTCCACTATTTGATTAGACAACAAACATTTTTCTTTCTTTATCAATGTTAGCCAAAAGAACTGCATAGAAAGCACATGGAGGCAGCATCCATGTTAACGGAATGTTCTTTAAACTATAGATTAAAAAGCACACTTTAAAAAATAGTGATTTATATGGTTTAATAAGCTATTATAAAGAAATGTGTAAGGGAAGAAATTTTTATTCAACAGTGTATAACAAATGTTTGCAAATTTTAATTCTTTTTTGCGTGTGTATATGTGTATGGTATGTGTTCATGTATGTATGCATGTTCAGATGTATATGGGTGCCCATATTTATGTGGGTGGACTGTGTGCATGTGTGTGGTGAGGTCAGGGGTTGACTTTGGCAATTTTTCTTGTTCCCTTCCCTCCTTATACAGAGAGATGACATTTAAACTCAGACTCCTTTCCTTTGGCCAGTCTTGCTAGCCAGCTTGCCCCAGTGTTCCCCTGTGCTCTGATTATAAGCAAGCTGTCACACATGTGCCCAACATTTATTGGTGCAGGAGATCTAAACTTTAATTGGCATTATTTTCAATGTAAATTACCTTGATCATGAAAGGCAAAGGTGATCAGTGGATTACATGATATTAAACACTGTTAAATGATGCAACAAACATTTAACTAAGTATTAACTAAGTATTAAGCATAAACATTTAAATAGAACCATGTTTTTAACATGATCACATTAACAAAATGTTTAAAAGTAGACCATCTAGTTGAAAATATAGCTCAAAACTTTTTTGAGCTAAGTTGTCCCAACTGTAAGTGGGTGAAACAAAAATATTTTCCTGAGTTAATACAGCTTTATTGTTTTCTTTAAAATTACTGTTACAAGTGTAGATTTTCTCACATCACACTTAAAAATGTGTCTCACTTTAGCTGGGTGCTGTGGCACATGCCTTCATGCCTTTATTTTTTTTTTAACATTTTATTTACCTTTAATTTATGTGAACTGGTGTGAGGATGTCAGATCTTGGAGTTACAGACAGTTGTAAGCTGCTATGTGGGTGCTGGGAATTGAACCTGGGTCCTCTGAAAGAACAGGCAGTGCTCTTAACCACTGAGCCATCTCTCCAGCCCATGCCTTCATGCCTTTAATGTCAGCACTTGGGAGGATGAGGCAGCTGGATCTTTGAGTTCAAGGCCAGCCTGGTCTACAAAGTTAGTTCCAGAGCAGCCAAGGCTACACACAGAAAAACCCTGTCGAAGAAGAAGAAGAAGAAGAAGAAGAAGAAGAAGAAGAAGAAGAAGAAGAAGAAGAAGAAGAAGAAGGAAGAAGAAGAAGGATTGTCTCACTTTACCTATTAATAAAATTAAATTATGTGGTGCCATAGGATACCACTCTAACATATTTTGTTGATAGAGTAGCTTGTTGCAAAGTATCCATTGTATCATTGTACATATTTTGGGGATTCTGTGTAATGTTTTCATATGCATATGTAGTTAATAAGATCAAATAATGATAACTGCATATTTACTATCTCAAATTTTTATCACTTATTTGTATTGAGAATAAAAGGCAGAGGCAGGCAGGTTGCTGTGAGTTTGAGGCCACCATGATCTACAAAGTGAGTCTAGGACAGCCAATGCTACATGGAGAAACCCTGTGTAGGAAAAAAAAAAAAGAGTGAGAGACAGGGGGGGGAGGGAGGTAAAACTATGCCTCTCCACAGCCTCACTATCATTTATTTTTGCCTTTCAATTTATTGAACTTACTTTGTTATATTCATTTTTCTCTTTATTTTCTTTTAAAACAGCATCTATGATACCTAGTGTAACTGACATTGAAGTGGGGCTATTCATTGTGATTTCGATACATAGTTACATCATGATTAGTGTTACTGAGTATCTTTACACCCATGTTTAGCCATTATATTTTCTTTAGAAGTCTTTATTAAGAACATCTGCCCAGACTTAAAGCAGATTATCAGCCTTACTATTGTTACCATCATTAGTGGGGAAATAAGCGATTACCTTATATTTCGTGCATTTTCATTGCTTGTCATATTAGAGAGTTTACAAACATCTTCTGCGGTGGGTCTCCCCATCCTGCTGGTTCTTTCTTTGGCTGTGCTAGAACAGTTCAGTTTGAGATAAATCTACTTGTCTGCTTATCCTTGGCCCACATGATGTCTTGAAATATTCTCCATTTGTTTTCTTCTAGAGCTTTTGTGTCTCCATTTATGCTTTTTTTACTTATTCTGAGTTGGTTGTCCCAGTTTTACTTTCAGGTTTTTGTGTATGTACATTCACTTTTCTAAAACCAGTTATTGAAAAGGCATTGTTTTCCTAAGGTATGTTTTAAATTTTATTTTATGCCAGTATTGGTACTCAAAGATGAATGTGGATTAAATATATTCACAGGTATAACCCTTAAAGTATGTTCTAATATATTACAGATCCTCTGAGTGTTTATCTCTTTTGTGGCAGATCAACAGCAAAAACATTTGCCAAGCTCTCAATATATATTACCAATCTCTTTTCTGTAGAAACACATAAACATCACCATGTATTCATGAGTGCTTTCTCCCATGTCAACAAATGTGACAGGTTTTGACCTGTATTTCTTTCATGTGTCAAACTACTTTGTGAGTATCAATAGTGATAGGCACCATGGCTGCTTTTATGGGCCCATCCCACTGGTAAATAGAGTATTAAACACTTAGAAAATGAATATAATTTGTGTTGCAAAACCCGAAAAAGTAGGGAATTGCGTGTCATCTGAAGCTAGGAAGAAGGGAAGCTCCGGCAGTTATCTTGAGCCTCATGATGTTTTAGAAGACAGGAAGACTGAGTAGAAGCAGGAGCAGAGGGGTTGGAGAACCGCAGCTCAGGAGATGAAGCAGGGTAAGAGTGGAAGGGAACTGAGCAGGCAAGGAAGAGAAAGGATTTGCAATATCAAAGGAAGAGGACTCAAATTTATGAGCCTTTCTGAACTCTTCGAAACTTTTTGCTGAATCTTTGAAGGTTTATCCATCCATATAGAAAAGAGATAAAAATGTGTGATTCCTAAATGATGGCTTTAGTGGACTATTTAGTGCGAGTCCAAGAAAAATTCTAAGAGCTCTCTGTGACTGTACACAGAATAACATCCATTTAGGGTATATGACAAATATAATTTTTCTTTTGAAAAATATGAAAATTAACTGCAACATGATTAAACTCTTTATGGAGTTAGAAAAAAAATAGAGAACAAGAATGTAAGAAATATAATTACACCCTCAGTAACTATCCCCAATAGTTAACTCACTTTTAAAGAGATAAACATTCCTCTCCTTTTTGTTTTCAATCAGTAGCAGCTGTTAGATGCTTACTTTGTCTTCCTTGTGAACACATAGAACATAAGAAGACAGCTTAAGAAAATATTATAGAGCTGATGCACAAGAAAAGTTTTGACTAGAAAATTCTTTTTTTTTTTTTTTTGCCAAAAAATTTGTAAAAAATGGTTCTGCCTTTACAGGTGAAACTGCATTGCAATCTTCACTACAAACTAAAAATGTCTTTTAGAATTTAGATCGATGGTGATGAACAGACATAAAAGCAATGGGACCTGACTTACTGATGCTCAGTCACTCCTCCCTACTGCTTAAAACACTTAAGGGTTAATCATTCACATAGAATGAAAATAATACTAACCCACAACAAGGGGAGATCCCTTTTGGATACTACACTAACAAGTGTAGCAGAAACACTTTCTTAATTACTATATTCTCATACGCTTTTAAAAAATGTTTGAATTTAAAAAGTTTTTATTTTGTTCTTGAAACAGTATCTATTAACTTAGACTTCTGTGAACTTAACTGCTTAACAGTAAAGGTATTATTTCACATGCTAAGTTAACCAACTAGATAAAACCATCCAATATGGTACCTGTTTTCCATTTTATTGTTGCAATCCTGACTTCAATGTATTTTTCACTATGTTTCCTTGTGCATAAGAACAGTAAGATCTAAAACAGTTGTATGCCTATTTTGTATTTTCCAGAAACTTCATGTTTTTTCCCCCAAATTCACACATATATAGGAGTGCTGGAGTCCTTACTCAATGAGGTACTATTTGTAGAAGGGATCTGTAAGAGGGAGTGAGGTCATTGGAGAAGAGCAGTGGGATCACTTCCTTTGTAAGAAGAGACAAGAGAGAGAGATGACTCCCTTTTGTCTTCCATGTAAGGAGCCATAAAGGAACTCTATCTGTACTCCAGAAGAGGGTTCTTATCAGGAAAATTCAGTAACTTGATCTTAGACTCCCAGGGCTTCATAATTGTGAGAAATGAATGTTAGTGAGGTGACCACATTATCTGTGTCATTGGCTAAAATGGCTTAAGATTAAAAACAATGGTGGGAGAAGTATCTGTGCTATTGGCCTAAATGGAGGGGCTTGGGGGTGTTGAGTTGGAGAAACTATGTAGAGATGCCAGAAAGATTTTGGGCCTATGGATATTGTTCTCAAGGAGTGGATGGAAAATATAGTATCTCAGATTTGGGGTATACCTACTCATTTATCTAAAGATAAGGCAATAGACACAAGTTAGTGAAGTGAATTACTTGAGATCACAAAATAATGTAAGAAGATGATGATGGACAGGAGGTGAAATTAGAATCCTAAACTTAGGTTTAAAAATTTCAGGAGAAGCCCGTTGATTTATACTATAGTCTTATTTTCTTACTTAACTCCAATTTATATTTATGGGCGACAGAAAAAAATATTTAAACCAGCACATTTCAGCTGATCTTTGAGTAGGTTGTGTAAACATGCTGAATGTGAATGAGTGATGAGTCTGTAAAGCAATGCCATAGATTATATTAGGTGTTTTTATTGCTGGGACAAAATGCCTTAGCAAACTCAGTTAAAAGGAATGATGCATGTTGCCCCGTGGTTTCAGGTGTATTGGTTGACGATAGGGACTTTGAGGCAGGGAACATATAGTGAAACAAAGCTGCTCACCTCTGGCTGCCAGGGAGCAAAACCAGAAAATTCAAGGTACAGATAGACAATCAGAGGCGTAAGCCATCTCCCCTCATGGCCCAGTGGCCTGTTTCACCCAACAAGGTTCCAGCTCCTGATAAGTCATCACTCTGAACTTATCAATGGATTTCTCACATTAATGAGATGAATGAAATCAGTGTCCTTATGATATAGTTACCTCTTAATTAGTACAACCAGCTTAGAGGGTGGAGGGAGAAGGCAAGCCTGTAACATTTGAGGTTTTTGAGGTGACTCTTAATAATCAAAATGCAAAGGGCTGTTAATTCCACATGTAAGTCCTTCTACAACTAGCAGCACTGAGTCGCCCATGAAAGGGTAAGGGATATGGGAACGTATCAGAGGACAAACGTATGTGTTAGGACTATGACTTCATTCAAGGGAAGTGATGGGAAGACAGGCCAGAACATTGAAGCATAGGCCATGTTAAGACATCTTCTTTAAGGAGGATGAGGACCTGCACAACCTCATTCAAACTATAAAGTTCTTTTTCTCATGCCATACAGTTCCGTTTTCCCGAAAACAAAAGGAAATCTGAACTAGCTTAATGAACACACCACAAGGGGAACTTGAATATGGTCCAGACCCATCTGGACTTTTGTTCCTCTCAATTGACAGTTTCATTCTTTCTCCTCGCGCAGACAGAATGAATGTGAACTTTTTTTCTTTCCCAGGAACAAAAATCCCAGGGAAGGGACTTGGTGGAAAGGACTATTTCTCATCTAATCAATAGTGACTGAGGCATTTTTGTTTGCTTAATTTGTCAAGCTTAGAGAGCCACTGGGGTGTTGTAACATGGGTAGATCTCCAGACTCAGAATGTGAGAACCGAGGGAAGACCCACTCAGCGAATCATGCTTGCTCCTTGTTCGTGGTTTGCTAAATAAATTATGTAGGCCCCACCCCTTTTCCCCACCTCCCCACCCTGGTTCTACGGCTCAGCTACACAATTTAGTCAACTGATGAGATTTTATTATAATGTCACATTTCAGAGTGGGAAAATACAGAGATCTATTTCTTCCCCTGGCAATTCAGATAGCATATCCTTCCCATACCAGGGAGAAAGTGTTCTCTGTGATCACTTTCCTCCTTATGCTGACTCAGCAGACATGGGACGCTGATAAAAGTAGACATGGAAAGCCATAGTAGTTTGGATAATTTTGCTGTTATCCTTACAGCCCACTCAGGGTACCGCCTTCCCCTATACCTCTCTGTACCTCTCTGTTTCTAATATGGAAATGTTCTAAGCTAGGCTTTGGAAAAAAAAGATAAGACTAGTCACTATTAAATATGGCATGCTTCTGTGACATACAACTTTCATGTCCGTTTTGTAAACCTGGGAACTGTCAGACAAACGCCAGCCTATGGCTAGGTCTCGGTTAGTGTTTCAATCAGTCAGAACCAGGAAGATATGTGTGGAGAGAAGCTGAACTGAGATTTAGACACAGACTGTGGCTGTGCTGGCAACTTAATTGGTGGCGATCAGCTCTACAGAGATGGTAAGATTATGAGTTATACGAATTGTAACTAAGAGTTCTCTTTGTCTAAGAATTATTCTAGAAAATATAGCTAAGGTTTGAACGTATGTAGAGGTCTTGCTATAGACAGGCAGCAACAGCAATGTAAGGAGTTTTTGTTTTCTAGTCCTAAGAAATAATTCTGGGCTTCGTAACAGGTACAACTAGAAAACAACTGGAAATATTCACACTCCTAATCTTTTCCTCACAATGGGAGCTACGATGTAGTTATTAAAATTTCTTCTTCTTCTTCTTCTTCTTCTTCTTCTTCTTCTTCTTCTTCTTCTTCTTCTTCTTCTTCTTCTTCTTCTTCTTCTTCCTCTTCTTCTTCTTCTTCCTCTTCTTCTTCCTCTTCTTCCAAAACAAGTGGCACCAGAAACTGGACTCTTAAAACATGTAGGAGCTTGAAGTCCCTCCACCCCCCTGGAAGTGGACTGTTTTTGTCACCTAACTTGTTATTGTGGTGACTGATGTAAAAATAAGCTGTTCTTATGGAGAAGAGGTGTCTAAAGGCAATCTAAAGCTGATGGAAGACAAGTAAACTGGGCTGAGAATGCACTGCAGGAAAGGAATCGGAGTGTGGCAGGGATAAAGATGGAAACAGAGATAACTTGCAAGCCCTCCCAAGCGCCTGCCTCTGCAGTGGGTGCCATTCTAGTCAAGTCCCCATTGCTTGCTCTGGCCTTCATTTTCCCCAGCCCTGGCCTGCTTCTGGGTAAAAATAAAACAAAAAAACAAAAAAACCAAAAAATCACTCAGCTTGTTTGACCTGCGTGGGGGCTGGGCTTGGGTGGGGTATTTACATGGAGCGGGTCCAAGGGAAGGCTTGAAATTTTAGATTTCCGTTATTGCTGTTTTCAGGGATGGGGTTACAGACAGAAGTGTGAGGCGAAGAGAAGCACTCCAATAGTGAACTAAGGAAGCAGAATGGATTGGTGTTAAAGCACCTTTGATATCTGGTATTTGTTTAGTCTCTGCTTATAGAGAAAGCAAAAAACAATGCATTCATAGAATACCTTCACACGAGGAACAAGCCAGTAACTTCTGGCTTCCTAGGGTTTCTGGCCCTGGGAGACCAGGGACCTGCAGACCACACTAGCTCTTTCCAGGCCATTTTAGACTTAGAGAAACTTAGTCTCAAGGTTGTCAGGGACTAGGGAAGCACTTAGCTTGCAGAGTGAGAGCAAGTACAAGGCGTTAACCTGGCTTTGCTATGGACTTAAACCTGGGGCTTGAGTCCTGTAGCTATGACCTGACCTCCTAAACACTTTAAGATTGAACAGCACGGGTGGGCTTGAGATGGTTTACATAATTTCAGAATCACAGGAAGTGGTTTAACAAATATGGGTTTTTAGTTTGGCTCTGTGTCATCTTGAGAAGGTGGGAGAGATGGTATATTTGGAAAAGGACCTGTTGGCAGGTTTCATCTTACCTGCGAGAACCTACCAGATACCTATAATATCCATTTTAAAGAACTAACCCTGGAACATTGTGGGGTGATGGAGAGGGGCAGAGATATCTTTCCCAAAGCAGCGCTCACTTTCTATTTCTAGAGAAAATCCTGTGTGGACTGATGCCTTGGAGTAATAAAGAAAATGTCCTTTACTTGTGTCGTTCAGCAAGGATTCCCGCCGCTGGTGGACTGCCTACTCAGCCAGCCAGCTGTCCCAGGCCTCTCTCTGCCAGGACAGCCACAAGGGGATCCTTTCAGACAGTGGCCTCTACTGAGCCCTTTATATCCCCCTTCCCCAAGTCCCCAAGCCACCCAGCTCCCTCTGCCTGACAGGTGTTTTCCGAACTCAAGAGGCAGAGGATTTTGGGGAGTGTTTGGGCCAATAAGATTTCTCCTTCGAGGGAGGGCGTGGCTACGTGGGTCAGAGCAGGGGCGGGGCTTGCGCAGCTGAGGAGAGCTTGGCTGGTTGCGTGGAGGTTGTTTGATTCCCACCCCCCCATTCCCCTCTTTTTCTTTTCTTTTCTTTTCCTTTTTTTCCCCCTTTCCTTCCTGAGTCTTATTAATTTCTCTGCGGGGCTGCGGCTGGAGACCGCGGAGCGTTGGAAATGACGCTCGGAGCTTTAATTACCGCAATGGCTGGACAAGTGTGAGGAAAGCTGACAGGGGAAAAAAAAAGAGGGACAGGATCCGGGAGAAGCAAAGAAGTAACCCCCTCTCCTTTTCCCTCCAGATTTGGACAGGAGGTGAAGAGAGAGCTGAACATAGCCCGGCTTTGGGGGAGAGGCCGGAACCCTGCCGCCTCTTTGCAATCAACTTTTTTTGGAAGCCTTCCCCCCCTCTTTCTTTTTATTGTTGACCAACCAGTGAGAGAGAGAGAGAGAGAGAGGGAGAGAGAGGGAGCGAGCCAGCGAGCGAGCGAGAAAGTGAGGAGGGAGCGAGCGAGCGGAGGATCACTCCGGGAAATAGCTGTACCATTCTGCTTGGAGCACCAGCCGCACAGTCGCGCACACTCCCACCCGGGCGCACTCTCCCGCGGTCCCTTGCGGGGTCCGCGGGTCCCCGGGCCCTGGAAGCCGCCCGCGCCGCCTATTCGCTCGCCAGCCCCGGGAGCCCGTGCACCGCGCGCGCCGCGCCCGTCCCCCTCGCGCCCCCCACGCGCTCCCGGCTGAGGGGGGAAAATCTCCTCCGCGTGCCCGCAAGGGGCTATGCCATTTGGACATGTAATTGTCAGCGCGGGATCTGAGACTTGCCAAAAATGAAGCTGGCGACGGGACTGTGGGTCTGGGGGAGCCTTCTGGTGGCCGCGGGGACCGTCCAGCCCAGCGCTTCTCAGTCAGGTGGGTTGCGGTCTCGCGGTTCCCTCTCGCGCTCCAGCTGTTGAACCCGCCACCGCCTCGGGTGGCTCCCTTCTTTTCGCCCCTTCTGTCACCCACTAGCTACCAGGCTCGAGGGACTACAGCTACCGGGCTTCTGGTTTGGGTCGCCCCTCGCTCCATCCGAAACTTACCTTTGTGTGTGCGTGCGTGTGTTTTTATTGATGCTACAAATGACTCCGCTTTCCTACCTCCCCCTGTGTTTTTTTTTTTTCCCCTCTCTCGCTCTCTCTTTAGCCCCCTTCTTTCTCGCGCGTTTTTTTCTGGGAGCCTAAGCGGGATCGTTTCTGGTGGCTCCAGGTTGCTTGGGGCGTGGGAGACCTAAGCCGAAAAAGGTTCCCTCCTCCTCGGTTTGGGCAGGAGGGTTTTAAAAAAAAGGCAAACAACCCAAACCCAAAACAAACCCAAGCAAAACCAATAATCGCTGCACCTTTTCGGGCTGCTCCTGCTTGGCCTTCCTGGGGTGCAGGGCGGGCTGCGGCGGGCGGGGAGCCGGGCTTGGCACCTGAGCGTGCTGGCGCGCAGCCGCCCGCCCGAGTCTCCAGAACCCGGCCGGGTCACACCGGACGCGGAGCCCTACCCAGGCAGCTGGAACGCACCGGGCGCGCGCCTCGGCCAGGGGCCAGGGACTCTGGGCCTTCTCTGTTGGCATCCCGGGGCTGTCTTGCAATTGACTTGGGGGGCGCTGGCTCGCCTGACTGCAATATTTCTTAAAAAACAAAAACAAAAAACAAAACCCTGGCATACCGAGCCCCGAGCCCGGCCTTCCCTCCCGGTGCTGGGCTTGGCTCCCGGAAGAGTTCTTCCAGTAGTGCAAGTTGCAGTTGGCCTGAGATCCTCCAACTTCTGTTTACTGCCGGGCCAAGCTGCAGAGCCCGCGGGTGGCGCTCATTGACTTAGCCCGAGGCGGGCTCGGTGGCGGTGCCCTGGAGCGCGGCTACTGTTGGCCCAATCGTTCAAGCCCCAGGTATTTTGAAAAGAAAAAGGACTAGTTGACCCCCAGAGGTAGCATAGCGTCGCCGGCGTGCTAGGGCAGCCAGGGCCAATGGCAGCAGCAGCGACGTGGTGGAGCTCAAAGTTTTTGGACACTTGAGAGTTTCCCGGGAATGAGAGGAGGGGGACCGGAAAGGACCAAGGAGAACCGGTGTGCCTGCTGCGGCCAAGAGGGGCGAGAAGAGGGCTTTTGGAGAGACAGAGAGATTTCCGGAACCTTCCGGGGCTGGTGGCGGGAGCGTGGGAGTCAGCTTGAGAAGATAAAGCGTTCAGGAGTGGCGACAGGGAGAGCTTTAGGTCCCCAGAGGGTGTCCTTCTGACCTCGCAGAGAAAACAGCGGCTTGCTAGTTTTCCCGCTCCGCCCCCGCCTCCGCCTCCTCCCTCCTCGCCTAGTAAATAACAAGTTACAATCTCTGAGCCGTTCAAAATGACCTTCGAATGGCACATGTGTGCCATTTGTGCTGGCTGTTTGCATACTCCCAATGACTCCGAAATTCTTAGTGCATGCCAGATCCTGCACTCCAGCCACCTCTGGAATCACCGCAGTGAGGACTTGAGATTCCAGGCGGCCGCCTAGATACATCCCTTTCTAGCTCTCCACTCCGAGCCCTTCGCTTTTTCCCTCAATGGGTTGATTATGCACATTGACCCATTCAAAAACACTTGCAACTGTCATGCAGGCTTAGCCGAGAGGAATTTCTATCAGGCCACCCTACCGGGGGCTGACTGGCCTTGGCCTGGGCCGCTGGGACGGGGTGGGGTGGGTGGGGGGTGAGGGGATCCCCCACTTCGATCCCCGCAGCAATTTTGTACTAACTGTGCAGCTCCCGGTTGGGCTATGCCGAAAAGCCCTTTCAGAATTTAGGCAAGGAATGTAACCCAAATTAGTTTTGCAGCTGTCCCCGTCCACTTCACAGAGGACACCAGCTTGCGCCCTAGCTCTGCTCTGCTCCCTTCCCTGGGCGAATTGTCAGACCCTTAAGTGAGCCCATTTAGAGGCAGGAGGATTAGCTTGCCATTGTTGTTCCGTGTGTGACTCTGTACTTGAAATTCTAGGGGCACAAAAGAGAGCCTCACTTGTTTAAAACACAAAGTGATCTAGATGAAAGGGCCGCACAAAGAAAAGCTCTCGGGTGCATCCCTGGTATAATTGCAACAAGCATACTTAGGTGCTCTATTGGAAACTGCTGATGCCCCCAGGGACTTTCCTTTTTTTTTTTTTTTTTTTTTTTTTTCCAGGCGCCTCCACCGCACCTGGCAGAAAAAGTTCAGTTTGTTTTAGTATAGTGCTATTATTAAAACAACAGCAGCAACAACAAAAACAAGTCGCTGTCTGTGTTTCTGGCTGTGCATGTGTGTGGCTGTCTATCCAAGGAAATACATAAGTGCGTGTCTCCTGTCTCGCGGTTAGCAGTCAGTAGCAGTTTGGAGGAGTTTGTTTTGGTCCAAATGAGAAATTAAGTGCGGATAAGTAAACTAAGCTGCCAGAGGGCGACAAGATGTTGAGTGAATTGCTTTTAGATGAAACAAATTAAGGAAACGAGGGAAGACAATCTGCTTTTCGCATTATTAGACACGCATGGAGTTCAGGGGGAAGTGGCATATTTTTGAAATGCTAATTTCTTAAGCAGAAGGAGTGCACCTTATTTACTGCTGTATGTGAACGGAATAAAAACATATAGTGGGGGATTCTCCTGTGCCATCTTCAAGACGTTTCTTGGGAAAATTGTACACAGGAAAACTTGGTTTTTCTTTTGCTTGAGGGGGGAAAAAGCCACCTTTTGAGTATTTTAAAATAATTCTGAAGGATTTTTTTGCCTCATTACTAGTGATAAGTTTTATCTAGAAATGTTTTAGTCAAAGGCCTCTATATGGCAATTACACCTGAAACAATAATTCTAAAATGTTCGTCTTTTTCTGTAGTAGAACTTATCAATACCGCTTTTGTACTGAAATAAAAATATACAGTGGTGTTGAAGTGACATTCTCCTAAGCCTTAATATGTGGTGGACAGCTTCATTTTCATCTTATGTGCAAACTACTGAGTACCACTGCTTGTCATTTAATTAAAGAGAACACATATCCTACAGATTTAAGGTATATTGATTTCCTCCAAACTTTCAGTGGTATTCTATATTTGAGAAGAAATTATTAATATAACTTACATGGCAAAAATATTATATAGATTAAAAAAACTGCAACAATTGGTTTTCAAAGTGTATTTACAAGAAACATGTCCCTGGGCACACTGTCCCCCTTTGTTCCTTTAATTTTGAAAGCCATGTAGGTGTGCAAGAGAGCTTTATAGACGAACATATCTTCCATTCAGAATACTCATAAATAGATGACTACCTCTTGCTGTTGCTGTAAATTACTTGAAAACACTATAGGTTTCTAAGGTTGAAGATGAAATGGAATAGCTGTGGTTCTGTCACGACTCCTTGTTTTTCTCTTCGACTCAACTGCCTTTATTTTAATCATGCATGCATAGAAAGTCAAATTTCTTGAAAAATCCAGCACTTACAGCTTTATATATAAATATATGCACGTATTTTTCATTTAGTCTCTGAAAATGTGTCTTAATTAGGAAATTACATCAGAATGTTTACCAGGGCTTGCATGTGATGGAAGAGTTATGTATTTATTATTCTGACCTGAACACAGTGTTTGCATTGGCAGATTTTTTTTTTTTTTAGAGTTTACATTCACTTGATAGAAAATCATATTTCCTCCTTAATGTGGATTCAAATATTTAGTATTCATGAGCTTTCATCTCTTTGGTTCTTAAATAGAAGTGCTATTTATCATCTGTCTTACACATTCACCCTTTTCATTACTACGGATTCTTTACGTATTATTTATTGAGTTTAGGCACATGTGAATATATATTTTTCCCTTCCACCACTAAGTGTATTCATTTTGAGTGTGCCTCTTTCCCAGCAACCTGCCACTCAGCCCCTGCAGGAGTTCTCTAAGCCAGTTTTCATTCTTTCTCTTTGATAAATCTGATATGGCTGGTTGGCTGAACAACCATAAGCCATTCCATTGCTCAGATTTATCCCTGAAAAGAAATAAAACGGCATCGATCCCAGATCACCAGGGCATCTCAAAAGCCCAGACTCCAAGGCCAAACCTTCCCATGGATAGGGACCTCTGTCCCCTGTGCTCCTCCTCTTTTCTTCCCTTGACCATCGTGGCTGCCATTTAACAAAGGCCAGTGAAGCAAGGAATTGTGCTCCCAGTGTTCTCTGAAGCTTGATTACAGCCACCGGTGAGATTCATGGTTATGTAAAGTGCACCTTTTACACAACGCACTCAATTAGCATATCCTCAACAATGCATTGCATTGCTGTTTGTGCTGTTTCCTGTCGGTTACTTTAAAAATTTAGTTTGTGTTATCAAAACAGGGGAAACTTTTGGTATCACAGTGTTGGCTGCCCAAGAGTAATGAGTGAGTACCTAAAAACCTAAGTGAAACAGGTGATGAGAAGAGATGTTCTGATATCAGCAAACTTATTGACATTTATCTGCTTAACTTTGAGCTTCAGAGGGATACTTTTTTTTTTTGTAGACATGTTAATAGTTACACTGAAATTAGCTAATATATGTTCAAGTCTACACTAGTCTACAATAAATGTCAAGTGTAAAAGTATCAAGAATATCCTGTTATCTTTTACAGTGATATGCTGAATTCACTGTAAGTATAGAAGTTGGTCATAACACCAGCTTCCCCCAGATTATATCATCATAGATGGTCTGTTATATTAACATTTCACCATATGGAACTAAATTGGCTCTTTTTTTTCTAATATTCATTTTGTGTAATATAAATTTTAAATAGTCAGCTAAAATATTTTCATTATTGCTAGTAGAGTTATTGATATGTGTTTATAGTTCATAATGAGAAGGTATTTTGATTTTTTAATTTATTTATTTGTTCTGAATTTAAAAAGAGATAGTTCAATGTTTCTTGAAATTGTAGCACATCTGCATAATTTTAAGGAGAATTTACCTGTCTGTATTGCAATTAAGAACAGCACAGACCATAACCATATGGTTTAAATCAGGATTCCTGCATCCTAGGGACAGTTCTTCTAGGATCTTAATGTTCTCAGCATCTCATTCCCTGTCTTTGTGAATTGGATTACCTGCCTGGGGGGAAATGGATGTAAGATATCGTATATTTCTCTACTGTGTAGCACTTTTCCACAACAATGAGTTTAAAGCCTTCTGTGATGCTGAGATATATTCTAGTAACCAGTTAATTGTTTTTGTACATGAAAATCAAGTTGTACATACAATTAAAACATTTGCACATATGTTTATAAACACACCATAAACTCACTGGCAGGCTCTTTCTGTCTGGAAAGCACTAGTTTAAAGAAACAAGGAGATTCTTGACTCTGTAGCATTTGCTTCTGCAAACTCCTTGTCTCAGACAATACTTTTTCGAATTGCTCCCTGGTCCGTTCAGATTTCATTGTTCATCTATCTTTCTGATTTCCTGATAGTCTGACATGTTTTTTAAACATTTATTTTTTTTCCAAGCTTTAACAAAGAGATTTAAAGTCGCTTTTTCTTGTTTTCATGTTTGATCCTGTTGAGATTTAGAAAGAGACAATCCATGACATTTTCATGATACAATGTTGATGTATGTGGTGGCTTGGGGGCTGATTCCAGAAAGGATTTTGAACATGAAGTAATTGTTTCATAGTTACTTTCAAATACATGGTTGCTTATAGGCCCATTGTTTTGCACAACTCCAGGGGGCAGCAGTGACATAGAGTTTCGTGAGAATGGGGACGCCTGCACTGTGGGCAGCACAGCTGCTCTGATATTGAGTGTTGCTAAAGAACAGAGCACTGAAGTAAATGTTAGAGTTGAGGGTTGTAGCATAAGCCTTTGAGAAAGCTTTCCTTAGACTCCTGGCCCATTTGCATACCTCTCTTAGTGCTGAAATCTGATGCCTCAACTATTAACATCTTGGTTGTTTTTAATGATTCCATTGGAAAGTGGAGGTTTAAATGGACATGGGAGAGGTTTCAATTGTTTCAAGGTTACTTTTTAAAGTGCACCTCCTGTTCTCGAGTAGGTTCATATGTGTGTAGGCCCAAAGCAGGTTTTTCTACCTAGTTTTTTTTTTTTTTTTTTTTATTAAAGCTGCAGAGAAAAGCTGGCTTCTTGGAATCTACTTTGGGGGCCTTTGTTGTTCCCTCCTTTCCCCTCTGCTGGTCTCTTCCTCTCCATTCTAGCTTCGGAGAAATCCAATGCTCTTTAGAAGATCCTGATCTAGTCTTGTCTTCTCGTTTTTTGTAAAGAAATTAAGAGGCAGAGGGAAACAGGCTGCTATCTCCTGTATTCTTTTCTATCAAGTTCACGGAAGCGCTTGAAAAGTTGTGGACTCTCAAAAGAGTAAATAAAAAGGTTTTTGTCAGAGAGAATAGTAAAAATTGCAATGAAAACAAAAAGACCCCGTCCGAGGGCCTACCTACATACACAGGGTAGCTTCTTCCAAGGCAAAGACCGCGATCATCCGTATCATTGTTGTATCTAGGTCATAACACTGGATTGCATATATATAATTTATGCAATATTATGATGATTAAAAAATAGAGCACGGTGTCAGGAAAACTCTAGGAGAATGCACATCGAATTTTCTAGGCCTACTCTAGACTTACTTATTATAAATAATAACTGGTGAGTTCTCCCTTACCTCTAAGTTAGTGGAGTCCCCTTAACCAACAAATGCAAGGGAGCCTGTCAGATGCATCATCCCCAGGCCTGTACTGAATCCAAAGCTCTTATTTCCAGGGCAATTGTGCTTTCTTATGTCGTCAGCTGATCTTTGAGCAACTACATAAGGAAAGCTTTCAATAGCAATAATTTATGGATTTGTTTCTATGGCACAGTTGCCTCTCTCTAGCTGGCTTTTCTGCAAGATGCTGCCTCTGGGCTTTGTGACTTGCAGTGCCTTGATCTAACCTTAACTCTGTCTTGTCATGGATGAGCTCCTTCAAGTGCATTTGCCTTCTTGAGCACGAGCAACAGTCTTCTGGGCCCTAGTGACAGATGGGAGATTTGAAACTTGTTTTGGCAGGAAGAGTCAGTTCCTGTTAGGAACTGGAAATGAATACGCAGCTCCCCATCCCCCCCCACCCCCCACCCCCCACCATTTATAACAGATTAACATAGAAAACATGAGACTTCCTGTGCCACATCATTAAATGTCCCCCATGAGGATATCTCAGGATCATTACTCTTAATTATGTTATTTCCAATATTGTAAGGGTTACTGAAGCATACTACAAAGCATTAAGAATATCCAAGGCACAGTTTCTGGATTTCGGGAGTTATATGAATAGACATCAAGCTCGTATTCTTATATACATCTGTACATATATGCACACAATTCATTGCCAGCTTTGAAACACAATTTAAAGATACTAAAGAAAAGAAAATAATCACTAATTTCCCCCACTCCCCAAAACATCATACATGACGAGAATCACTTTTACTTTTTACTTGCTGTATCTTTCCTACTGTTTGACTTTCACTCAATGTCTGTTTCCATATGCTCCTGTATTAACGAAAGTTCGTGCTAAGCCCTTATGATGAATGGCGATCATAAGTCAGCCTTCAGGAAATCTGTCTTCTGGTCTTCTTTTGGCTAGGGTGTCTCATGGGTGATTAGGACTGAAAACATCATCAATGGCTTCTTCATCTCCCGTAATGGTGTCTTGTATGGATACCAAGTGTGTAGCTCTCTATTTCAAGACCAGCTCCCATTACTGGCAGAGGGATGCTCAATACAGGTCATGTATGGCAGAGACTGTTGTGGTCTAGGCGAACTCCTGAAGGATATACAAGTATTAGTTTCTTTCTGTGGGGAACCTACCAGAACTGAACAAAAAGCGAACAGAATGTTTCAAACACATATAAATACTTTCATTTTAGGTGTTCCTCTGGCAAACCATTTTGTCAACAGTGATACCAATTAAACCACTTTGTTCTTAGGGAAAAAAAAAACTGGCTGCATGGTTTATGCAAATCTGTCCCTAATTTTTTTAAAAAAAACACTAATCTTAGAAAGGTCAAGGAAATGGACCCACAAGGTCCTCTTTATTGGCCTCCTTGCTGATAAGACCTTATTCCTACTACCACTGCTAGATGACCATTGTAATACAATACATCAATTATCCTCATTTTAATTCAGAAATACTTTCATGAATCCCATTGTGAAACACAAGGCCTGCTTAGTTTGTCTTCCATTTTATTTATAACCATGCCTTTGAGTCCTAAGATGTATTCCATCTAAAAGCCGGGCTGCCTGACTCAGTGTTCCATGACCGTGCCTTGCTTATTGTCTTTCCTTCTGCTGACTCCCTTCCTTGTAATTCATTGCTTATTTGATGCCTTATGCATGAAAAAGGGTCTCGAATATTTTAAGGTCACTTTGAATTGCATCTATACATTATTTCTCCCTTCAGTGGACTACACTGGCCTTTGAACCTTATCAACATCACCTATGTCATCTATCATGCACTTTTCACTTTTTGAATGCAAGATTATATCTCGTGACTAATATGAGCCAAAGGCATAGTAAGTGCTTAAATTTTTTTTTAAACTAAAGCATAATATATACTTGCTGGAATAATTTTAAGTTCATCTGTATATGGTTCTTATTTTTAATTAAATCATGCCGTGCCCAAGTAAGCTGTTCTAAAACATAAATACAGATTTCTTAATAATAGATATTAGCTGTGTTTACCCAGCATGTTTCCTTGGCTGCTTTCTTGTGCTTCTGAGGGTATTTCTTCAAAAAGAGTCTTTCCAAGATTGTATAACTTGAAACCCTTGCCCATTTTTAGAGCTTGCTCTTAATCGGATACCAAGTATTTCTGTTCGTTTTATTTTTGGCAGGTGGAAAAAAAATGTGAATATCATCCTTAAACACGTGTAACTGTTTTCCAACCTACTTTTTTTAGGTTGAATGGTAATCATATTGCTGCTTCTTATTCATCACTCACTTTAAAATTTTAATCTGCTTAAGTAAGATGGGTTTACCGACTATTAGCAATGTCCCCTGTGAAGGTTGGGACCTTATTAAAAACTAGGGAGCAGGGGCTGAAGAGATAGATAGCTTAGTGGTTTGTGGCATGAATCACCCTTACACAGGACCAAAGTTTGACGTCTAGCATGCATATCTGGTGGCTAGAAAACACCTGTAACTCCAGCTCCATGGGTCTGATGCCCTTGGCCTCTGTGGGCACCCTCTGAGCAACACACATGTGGTATACATTCACATAGATGTACATATATACACACGATCAAAAGTAAATCACATCTTTTAAAAAAAAATCCGAGGAGCAGATATAAGAAGTTTAAGAAACCAGACTTTCCTAACAAATGAACGTTGACAGCAGTAAAGCACACATAAAATATGTCATTAAGCAGTCTTGCAAACTTTGGGGAGGAATATTTGCTTTCAGGGAAACTCTAACAATTTCATGAAAAATGAATTACAGACAGAATGTAACATTTTCTATTTCTAGATAGATGTGATAATACAACTTTGTAATAGCTAAGGTTTCTCAGTATCCTAAAATAGACAATTAGACATATGCTTACCATTTTGAAGCGCCCAATAAAGAAGAAAGGGCTAGCAAGGAAACTAAATAGGGAGGCGATAGAGTGGGGGTGGGTTCCCATGGGTGTTCCTTTAGATGACTGGTTTGTAGTCTGATCATTGTTGATGTGATTGTACCACATTGTTGATGTGATTGGTACTACGTGCCAAATCCTATCAGGGAAAATGTACATCTAAACATTGTCCTTCCTGGGGTTACCTCATTCTAGGGAACCTGAGACCTTATTTCTTAGATATTGTTATTAATGGGAAGTGGGCATGCAGACATTAGAACAATGTTGGGGCTTTTTTTTTTTCAAACTGTCTTGATCTGTTTCCCTTTAAGACCTCAAGAGATGTTTTGGGAATTAACAGCACTTGCTACTCTTGCAGAGGGCTTGGGGGTCAGTACCAAACACTGACGTGCTAGCTGTACCTTGGGGGAATCTGATGCCCTCTTCCGGATCAATAGGCACCTGAACATGTGTAGCGAATCATATAGCCATGCAGGCCCCCACAGAAAGAAGTCATGATAAGGAAGTTTGGATCAGAGACTTTTGTCCTTTCTTGTCAGTGAGGAAAGGAAGGCAAAGTCTTGGAGGGGAGGAAGCCTGATTGGTCCTTTATGGTGTGTATGTCCCAAGAGGCAGGAAGCTTTCCCTCTGCTTCTGAGGGCTTTTCATGCCGCCTTCACAGTTGCAAAGGAGGTGATGCCCCACAAAGTCTACCTGTCTGCCCTCTGTGGAAGGAGTACATCCTTGGCATTCCAGATCCTTGGCAGCTCTTTCTACCTCCCGTGTAACCACATGGAGAAATTAGTCTAACAGAACCTGTTAGTTAAAGAAGACCTGGTTCAGCGGCTGTGCATAGTGCAGATTAATTCTCCGCGGTTTGATTATTTGTTACTATTCTTTTGTTTTGTTTTTTTTTGCACTGTGCATGTTAGGAAAACCTTCCCGTATGTTTGATCTTCTTGAGAGAGCGTCTAAAGGAGGACATGTATCAATATATTAGAACCTGAGTTCTTAAGTTTTTTTTTTTTTGTTTGTTTGTTTAAAAAAAAAAAGTTTGAATGAGACACACAGGGCCCTGGGACACATCGGTGTAGGGAAATCCAAAAGTCAAGTTCGTGTGGTAAGTAAGAGTCATGGTAAACCTGATTGTGACTGAACACTGTACATTTTAGGACACATTTTTAAAGGGGTCATGTAAGTTTTCTCGTGTGTATTTCTGCAGTTTATAACATAATTTAATGGAACCATGCCACTGCCACCAGCCACTGGTTTTAGTATATGACAGCTATATTATTAAGGTCTTGTTCCTTAAAATACAACTCACTAGATTTTTTTAATCACATTACTTAGCATGGATAAAATTCTATCTTTGACTTTTACCCTCTGGACAAGTTAAATGTGACACCTTTAGCCACAATTGCCATTATTACTAGCAATGAACGAAACAATGCATCTAAATTAAAAGCAGTAGTCAGAGGCCACAGACCTTTGGTGATATTTTCCACTAATGTATCAGTACATATGAGAAACAATAAAAGGATTAGTGCTAAAGTCATACGCTTAGTATGTAAAATGCATCAGCTAAATAGTTAATATTTCCCAGTTGTTAACTTTGAATTTAGCAGCCCACTGTCCCTGGAGATGTATCAAAACCTCTAAAGATGTGCTTGGAATTAATGGGAATGGAAGTGATTAGTATTCAGATATAATTCTTTACTGGCCTTTTTCTTTTCTTTTAAGTACAGCAAGAAAATTGAAAGTGTGTATATATATATATATATATATACACACACACACACACATACTTTGAGATAAATTGAAATAGACAAAACATTTCACACAAGTGTTGCTGAAAGGGGCATTCATTATTATTATTATTATTTTTGAGCTTACTCTATTGCTTGTGGCCAGAATTAGCACACTGTGAACCCGAGAACGAGATAAGACCAACAGAATGGCATGCATCTAATTTTGTTTAGCAAATTTAGATCTGATACATGCTCCTTTGCTCCTACAAACTGGCTCTGTCACTCTTTGAAAGGTGCAGATTAAGCTCGTCTCCTTCAGTTTAACAGCTTTTGCTCAATATTTATAGGCTGCATAAAAATACATTTCTAAGGACTATATTTCTCACTGGCAAGATGAATACTGCAAAGGTAGATTTATTAATGGGAAAAAAGAAAAAAAAAAAATAAAACAAAACACTTCAATTGCTTCCAGCCTGCCAACAATAAAAATATGTTTCTACATATATCTTCTATCTCTGAAATATCTTTGTTTCAAGGCCGCACATGGGGTTTCATGTGTAGTGAGTGGTTCTTTTCTGCTGATGAGTGTGAACTACCATTATTTTGTGATCGTATTGTGATTTGAGGCTGCTAGATGGTTGTGATTCATTCTCAAATCAGTGATTCATCTGCCACACAAACCAACAGGACATAGCCAACCTATAAGCCTTATGGATTCCGAAAACGTTGTATTGTCCAAATGGACAAGTTTTGGTGAAATGTCTAAATGAAGTAAAATTGCAGGAGGAAATTGTCACAAAACATGTGACTCTTGAAGGGAAGCTCTTCCTGCAAAAAGATCAGGAAAGATAATATCCACCTTTGGAAATAGTTCAAGAATCGTTTCTAAAAGAAAAGAAAACTAAAAGATACCAAAAACATGTAGTTGTTTATATGTCTGCTAGACCTTGGTCATAGCTGAAGAATATATTCTCCATAATCAAGCTCATAATAGAAAACAATGCTCATATTCATGAATTGTTCATCTCATCATATTGCTAGTGGTTATTTCAAGGTTAATTTTTTTTTCTGAACGGTTTCTCTCTTGATTATGGTGTGTAGTAATTGTATATGTGCTGATAGAGCACATGAAGGCTTTAAACTTGAAGACATCTTTTACTTCATCATGTGTCAAGATTAAATGATTACATATGCTTCCTACTGAAATATATATGAAAAAATATTGTTTATTTCTTAGTTCCAGCAGTCAGGAGAATTTTGAGATGTTTAAGTTTTATGAATCCTTGCATGGGATATGATGAAGAAAATATTAGTTACTTGCACATATATTTCTTCAGATGTTATTGTCTGTTAAAATAGAAAAATATATTCTTGTTTGGAAGAGTTTTCCAGTTTCATTCTCAAGAACCCTTTCCTCATATTTATCCGTATAAAAAGCTGAAAAGCTACACTTGACAGGTTAATAGTCTTCTGCATTTCTCTGACATGTGCTGTGATTCTCTCTTGTACACCTCTGTTATTAGTTGCTAAATATTCTTAATATTACCGCTGAATGTAATGACGTTTTTCCTCTAAGAGTCATATGTAGGGCCAGGTGGGGTGGCACACACCTTTAATCCCAGCACCCAGGAGGCAGAGGCCAGTGGAGGGTTTCTGTGAATTTAAGGCCAGCCTGGTCTACAAAGGACAGCCAGGACTTGTTACACCCAGAAACCAGGTCTCGAAAAACACAACAAACAAACAAAAAAGAGTTATGGGTATATTGTGTGTGTTCACCTTGGTGTGAATACGTATGTATTTGCGCATCCAAAGAAGCCCAAAGTTGTCCTTGGACGTCTTCCTCTATTGTTTACCAGTCTCTATATCAGGGTGGGGTTGAACACAGAGATTGCCAATTCCGACTGGTTTAGCTAGCCATCTTCTCCTGGGATCTCCTGCACTTCCTGAGTACTGGCATCACAGGTCTGTCATTGCTTGTCAGGCTTTTAGATGGTGGTTTTGGGCTTTAAAACTTGGTCCCCGTGCTTGCTACGAGGCATCTCCATCCAATACGTTTTAACACAAGAGGGCTAGGAGTAGTGTTGTGTTAAGCTTGCCACAATTCAGTCTTATCCAGTTTGAGGAATGCGTGTGTCTGAGTCCGGTGTATCACAGCATCGAAGGCTGGTTTAATGACTGGAAGTGACAAAGCAAATGACTTAGCCAGGCTCTCTCTGGCCCGCAAATTAGTACTTGAGTGGGGGAAACCAAAAGACTATGAAAACAGATGCTGAGGACAGGTGCCGGTGATTGTTAGGGTCTAGAATTGGGCTGTTTAGCAATCACGGCCATTAGAATTTTTGATGAGAATCACGTGTGTAATGACCACACTGCCTCCTCTTTATTAATCTGTAAGGTTAATCTGTAAGATTAGCTGTCATAGGTGTGTGCATGCATATGGAGCTTTCCCTTTAGGGGATCGCACTCACTCTTCATTTATGGCATGTAAGAAGAAAGAAAAAAATTAAAATATAGTTTTGAAAAAAAGATAGGAGTCAAAGCAGTATACAGTTAATACATAATTTTAAAATTATGAACATTGTGAAGTCAGGATTGTTATGATACTTTTGCTAACAGTTTTAGACGTGTAGCTTTTAAAAAGTAGTTTTTTGTTACAACAGAAGTATGTCATTAGTTTTTTTTATTCTTAAATCAAATTCTATTTGTGAATTCAGCAAAATAATTTCTATAAAATAAAACAGCAAATTATTAAATAGTGTGAGTTGTATCTGTCTACAGGGGTATTTAGTTTTAGACAGGTTCCAAAAATTACACACACTCAAGCCACCTTTTCTTTGAAATACAGTATTAACTCATTAGTTTCTTTATCTTTATTCAAATCGTTTATTCTAAATTATAATACCGCAATCATATTAACTACCAGTAATCTTCTCCTTCTTCTTCTTCTTCTTCTTCTTCTTCTTCTTCTTCTTCTTCTTCT
>OU015743.1:28037249-28095461 GCA_907169655.1 Acomys percivali | reverse complement strand
TCTTCTTCTTCTTCTTCTTCTTCTTCTTCTTCTTCTTCTTCTTCTTCTCCTCCTCCTCTTCCTCCTCCTCCTCCTCCTCCTTCTTCTGTTTTTGGTTTTTTGAGACATTGTTTCTCTGTGTAGTCTTGGCTGTCCTGGACTCACTTTGTAGACTGAATAAAGAAGTCAGGACATGCAAGCATGGAAAAGAGTCTGCGTGAGAAGGAGACATGATAAGGGGCTTTAATATTTGGATGGCTGTTATGTATAAGAGGGATTAGCACTGTTCTGTGTAACCTTGGAGAACAGAAACATTAACAGCTGCTTGAAACTCTAAGGCATCAGATTTCATTTGAACACCAACAAGGAGCTTCTCCTCAGGCCTCGCAGAGCTGCAATCCTGTCCCGGGAGGTAGTGAGTTTCTTAGTGTGTGGCGTGGTAAGCTACCATCCAGTGACTTCTCTAAGGGTAAGGAATGATGAAGCAGCTGAGGAACAGATGGAAAGAGGTACCAGGGTAAGGATTAGATTCCGGGACTTCTGAGAGCCCTTTCTGTGCTAACTCTTAGGACTCATCACAAGCACACTGTGCCCCAGCGCCCTCGCCCAGCCCCAAGCCCAGATTCCATGTTTTTCATGGCCATGGCTGTGGTTGCAGCCCCTTTTTCTTCTCACCTGTTCCGTACAGACTGGTGGGTCCCAAAACAGTTTTCTAGAGCTTGTTTTTTTTTCTCAAATATCAAAATATTCCGAATTTTTTATTAGTCAACATCCACACCTCTGATCCAATATACTAACCCAATAAGTTGTTCTCATTTTAAAGGGACAGGATAAAAGCAAATAAGACAGGATGTGACTAGACAGTATAGTATAAATATATGTATTTTTGGTGGCATTATAGTTAGGTCTGTCAGGGAGTGTCGAACTTTGTCCTGTAGTTGTGGGTGGACTGTGAAGTTTTGAGAAATTACAAGAAAAAAAAAAGAGGTTTCCCAAGAGACTGATGATAAAAAGGTATAGGGGCATTTTTAGTACTCATTTAAGTATAAATATGCTGGTCCTTTGTTTGTCAACAATGGAAGGAGTGTATTTCCTGACTTTTGGCATCTGTGTTCCTTTTACTCCTATGTTGAGGTCTGAGCTGAAAGACATACACCTAAAAGAATGTTTTACTTTTTTTCCTCCTTTTTCCTTCTATGCTTGTTCTTTTAAAATTCTCTTAGATTCTCTTGTAAGGAAACTACATTTCTATGATACACTACTGTCTGCCTTGGTCTTTCTGATTCATATACTTCCTTGCTATGGACATACTATATCCATTTTGATGTCTGAAGTACTGTGCCTGTGTTGGTACTTTGATATATGGAGAGTGCCAAAAAAAAAAACTAAAGGCAGGTGATGGTAGCCTCCTCCATAGGTAAGGTCACAGAAGCATAAACTTCATAGCTGGTTGAATCATACAGATAGTTCTAGAAGAGGCAATATTCTATTTTATCAAATATTCATTTTGTTTGTAGATGTGTGTACTTAAGTGTTTGCTTTTGTGTCACATGTATGCAGGATCCCATTGGAAGTCAGAAGAGGGCACCAGATGCCTTTGGACTAGAGTTATGGGCATTAGTGAGGCATCATGTGGGTGCTGGGAGCCAAACCCAGGCCCTGTACAGTATCAATAAGTGATTTTAAGCTGATGAGCTCCCTCCCCAGTTCCCAGGGGCAACATTCCAGTGATCTATTTAACAATTGTTGGTTGTAATCAGGCTTAGGTATTCTGTTTGGTTATGCATGTATCTTTAAGGAGGTAAGGACTGAAGAGGATACCTTTAAAGATAATTTTTTCCATTTCTTTCTCCTCTTCAGGAATCATTAATTTTATTTTTTAAAATGATGTGTGTGCTTGTATGTCTGTATATGGGTATGGGCACGTGACTGGAGCTGCCCAGGTTAGAAGGCCAGAAAGCATCATCTGCCATACCATCCCTCTGACCCCTAAACTTACTCTATTTGTTATCTTTTCAGATTAGTTTCTGGAACCCCTGACCCCTTGGTGGGTGACTGACCTATCACTCCCAGGCTCTAATCCTTCCGGCTTCCACTGCCTGCTAGGTAACTCCATTGGATGAACCAGTTTCTCTCTCTCAAGCCATTGAAATTCAAAGCCGTTTACATTTCTTGTTATAAATTTCTATAAATACAGAATTAACTCATTTTGGTAAATGGCCAGAAAAAAAATAACATAGCAGATTATATTATGGGCCTACTATGTTGGAGCTGACGAGATGGCTGTGAAGTTAAGATAATTTATTATTTTGGCAGAGGACCTGGGTTTGGTTTCCAGCACCTATTTGATGAATCATGATAATCTATAATTCCAGTTCCAGGGGATTTGACTTCCTTTTCTCACCACTTCAGGCACCAGACATATACGTGCTGGCAAAACACTCACAAAAATAACATTCTCCACAGTTGAGTGGAGAGCGAGGACCAACTCAGACATGAACTCTGGTGTCCCATATTTGACCACTTCCCCATGGTGGGGAGGCCTGGTGACACTCAGAGAAGGAATAAGCAGGCTACCAAGATGAGACTTGATAGACTATGACCATATAGTGGGGGAGGAGGTCCTCCTTAGTCACAGACCTAGGGGAGGGGAATAGGGTGAAAGCAGGAGGGAGAGAGAAACAGGAGGATACAAGGGATGGGATAATAATTGAGATGCAACCTGAATAAATAAAAAAAAAGTTAAACTGTGTCAACAAGTGTGCTAAATACTTCTGAGATAGTATTTTACCCTGATCTTACCAACATGGGTATTACTTTGTCATTTTACCAACAAAGAAATAGGTTCTAAGAAAGAGTAGGCAAGTTACCAGACAGGGATATCTAAGATCATAATTCTCCTTTATCTAAATATCACTATCTTGTATATAGAAATAAACACCCTCCAAGAACTTTACTGATAACATAGATACCTATAATAATGATTTATACTCCCTAATTATTTTATTTGACATTTATAATAATTGCTAATATTTAGGTATACTTAATGAAAACACCAGACTTAGAAACGGGATTGAGTGTGTTACTAGTATTTATTTGTTGACAAACAATGCCACTATTCTGTTTTCACATTTATATTCCAGTACATATATAATGCCCCAAATACACTAACAATTTCAATTACGTTCTTAATTTCATAGTGTGAATTCAATTATTTAGGATGGAGGCAAAGAATTAAATAATTGCAAATATGACTATGGGTTAAACGTATATTCTTTTGAAACTCCAGTTCTCTCATCCACAAAGGAAATCTTATACTCTTACCAACTGCATTGTTGCAGAGAGGAAATAATACTGTAAAATATTACCAGGTCCATACTGAGACTAAGTAAATGTGCATTCTTTTATGTATAATTTTATGAGAGACACAGGAAAACCTGACTTAGTGGTGCACGTTTGTCATCCCAGATCTTAGGAAGTCGAGGTGGTAGCATCACAAATTTGAGGCCTTTGTAATTTACATAGTGATATTATATTTCAAATTTAAACAAAACAATTAAGTTATTTTTTTAGGAAAAGAACATCTTAAGTATGAAGTTACAACCTTGACCAGGGTGAGAACATGGATTTGCCTTTCTTATACATTGAACTTGAGTTTGTTTCTTGTGTTTATGCAGAGAAGATGTAATGGTCTGTGGACTAGATGTGCCCCTGGACTCACACGAACAGTGCAAGCTGACTATTTAGGGAAGAAATCTGGCTCTCTCTGAGGGGCAGTATTCTCAAGTCATTTTTCCTTCATATTCTATTTTTATAGTTTTGGTATTAAAAAAAGAAGCTCAGAAAGACAGTTTTGTTCCAAAGATTTATGTTTACCCTGCAAAGCCAAATCGCTATTCTTTTATCCTTATTGTTTTTGTTAAAGTGCCATCAAGAGAAAATGATTTTTAATCAAATTCATAAGATAACTTTTTATTGTATTTTTATAGATATTTAAACTTTTAAAGATAAGACAGAACTAATGTGCCTTTGGGGAAATTCCTGCATGCTAGAGATAAATGAACAATTTATGTACAAATTCAGAGCAGATTGTCTTATGTAATATCAGTGAGTTAATTGAGATTATTAAATATTTTCCCCATTTCATGACTACTGCACATTTATTTAAATAGTTAAAGAATAGGCTAAGTGCTGTTCATGACATAGTGAATGAAGTTTGTAGTTCACAGAGATGTGCCACTGATGTCCCCTGCATGGTTTGCAGTTTTATACCCCCCAAATTACATAATCTGAAAAAAGTGTCACAGACAAGAAGCAAAATTACAATTGCTTTAATGTTGACTATTGAATTCTCAGTAGCAGCCAGTGAGCCATGTCTTTAAAAACTGTTTCCCATACCTTCCAAGGTAAAGAGTTCAAAAATAGTGGGAATTTTTTTTCTTTCTTTCTTTCTTTCTTTCTTTCTTTCTTTCTTTCTTTCTTTTTCTTTTTCTTTTTTTTTGCCTTTTTGACACAAAACAATGAATTGAAAACATCTACACTATTATCTGCAGACTGAGAGGGAGGGTGGGATTATTGTGAGCAAGGCCGGCCACTGACAGGTGGAGCTCCAAAACAATACAGGCAGGAAGGACGCCTGATTAGATTGCTATCGGTTTCTGAACAAGCCAGAAGCTGAACCCTTAAGTAAAGACTGGCCGGGAAACAGTTGAATTACTATTTATTTATTTTTTAATATGAGGATATTAACAACAAAATGACTGTCACAAGCAAAGAGCTTATGGAATTTTAATTATTCTTTAGCTACAGCGACTGGCTTTGGGATGAGGATTTCACGTAGCCTCCACAGTAATTCTCACTTAAGTGCAAATCAATAATTTGAAATATTAAAACTATGATTCTCATTAATTCCACGATATTTGCTAGTAGAATTTTGTCATTGCTTCTACCATTCATTTTAAGGACATTTGCCCCTGGGATTTAGAACGCAAACAGTGTTAACTACAAAGATCTTTAAAATATGTTGATCTCATTAGGATGCCATGATTTATTCTAAATGAAGACACTGCGGCTTGAACGGGCCTGGTGAATGAATTCTACAAATAACAATACTTAACAGTTCTACTCGCCCTTTCTCGGACAGTGGGGATGGTAGGCTGGATTCATCCTGTCCTGTGACCTGTTCTGTGAGACATTGATTGTCAAGGTGAGGGAGACGAGGACTATTTGCATTCAAGGCTTGGTTACAAAGAGAGGCAGTCAGCTGAGTTCTTGTGAGAAACAGGACTGTAACGGACTAAGCTAGGTTGCTGGAGACGAAGGCGCTGTATGCAATATTCATCCCGTCTTCATCTCTCTTCATACAGCCTCTTTGTTTTAGATCCCATTGTCCTCCACCCTTGAGTGACTCTAATTGCATCTATGAATCATGAACCAGCTCACTCTGCCCTTAACAGTTTTAATATTTCACTCCCAAGTCAATATGCCATTTAATAACCCATCTAGAATGCCTTCCACATCCTCTGTGTAAGTTTTAGTTTTGAAACTATTTTTGTCCTTATTAAAACACGTTAGTGCATTTTTAAAGTCGCGTGACCCTTGTTAGGCCTTCACGTGTGTGTAAATTAATGCTTTGCTCCAACCCCTACTATTAGCAAAACCTGCTTTCTTCCTATCTTCTGATATGTTTGGACAGGGTCGCCAAGATTCTAGCTATGCCAAGGATTTTCGCAAAGCACTGACTTGGTCTGTACATGACTCTGTGGGGACTCTGGATTTTTCAATTTTCTTTCTTATCAAGCCAGTGATCTATTGCCTTCTGAAGCACATGTAGGCACAGTCATCACAGCATGGAAAACAAAGACACACAATTGAACTTCTCTAATGTAATGTGGTGGTAGCTAACATTTAAATATGAAAAAGCAAAGCTTTTTGTATGCTTTTGCTGCATGGATTTGATTTTAATTTATCATTAGCTTAATAATTCTTGACACTGTCAAGTGAAAAACACCAATCTCAAAATTAGATTCTTAAAGTTATTAAGTCATCACACTCCGAAGTTGTCACATGTCTTCTTACAGAACTTGACTCTTATATTCTCCTTTGGTTTTCACACACCTACAAAAGTATGTGATCTGTGGACATACCAGCCTGAAATGAATCCTGCTTAAAAGTTAAAGACTATTCACTTCTGAAATGAATTAGTGTCACTCAGCTCAGATTTTAGTGAGGCAAGTTTTCAACATTGCAGTCATTTATTTATTATTTATTTCCATCATTCTACACTATAAAGTAGTCATTATATCATAGAGAACACGACAGAAATCCAAATATTCTTGAAAACAAATATGATACTTGGCAATTTTTCTCAAAGTAGTTCGGGAATTTTGTGTTGTTTAAGTTGTGACGCATCTATATTAAATAGCCTAGTAACTTGCATTTTACCCATGTGTTTTCTTTTCTAATATTATGACATTTAAAATTTATTCCAGTTAAGTAGGTTTTTTTAAATTTAAGGACAGATGATCTGTACTCTATTTCTATGGAGACTATTCAGGTCTTCTGGATTTATCTGCACTTTTTGAAATAGAGTTTGTATTTCTGTAAGTTTTCATTCCTCCTGACTAGCACCCTTGGCTTGGAATGCTACATTCTAAATGCTTCTAAAGGCAGAGAGTGGCAAATAACTGGGAGACCCAAATAGCCTTTTCTCCAGGGAGAGGAGAGAACAGCTGTCCCTTTGGACTGTGATCCCAATTCGGGGCACTCACAGGACTTGTGAAAGAAACCTGCTCTGTGCTTATTGCCCAACATGCAACTATTCCTGTCCTAAGACCTTAAGTCAGCACCCTCTGCTGTCTTGTAGTTCTGCTTCCCCAGCGGCAGAAGGACATGGGCTTCAGGCTGTGACAGTACACAGGACTACAGGGCACTGCTCCCTGGGCCGTCTCTCCTCTGTCTGTATTCCATCTGAACAAGTGCGCTGTAACAACTCGAGTGCCCCTCCCCCTTTTTATAACTATATGTCAATCACTGAAAACTAAGTGGACTGCCAAAGTCGCCTTTTATAAAAAAGATCAGAATTATACCTAACAGAGACTTTTATAGTAAATCCTTTATTTTTAAGCTGGTATTCTGATTTTTAGTAAATGACTGTGGTTCTCTTATTATACTTTGTTATGTTCTGCAGTTTTGTTTTTTGTTTTGTTTTTCAACAACTGCGCAAACACTAGAATGCATTTAATAGCCAGGATGTCACTTAATGTCCAGCTTGTTTCCATGATTTTTTTTTTAGGATTTTTGTTTGGAAATTCTGAAAATGACCTATGTAATTTGAGATTCAGGGTTACTATCTTTTCTTAAATACAGTTGCAGGAAGAGCAATATGAATGATGGGTTAATGGTTCTAAAATTCATGCTTGACATCTCAGGCAATGACTAGAGCTACAGTTTTAAAGATTAGTTTTCTATACGTAGGCTCACTCAAAAAGTGGAAGCTGAAGTATACTTAAATGAAAAGATTGGCTCCTTATCAATTAGTTAGCACACTAGACTGATTTACACTCAAATAAAGCTATCGTATTTAAACAGAAAGCGTGAATTACATACATGCAAACACATGCACACATATAATTATGTCTAAGAACAATCAAAAATGTCAAACTTTTTTTTCCATTCATGCTACAATTTGAAGTTTTCTAAATTATGTCTGTATTTGAATAAAATACTGTTTTTACAGCTTGAAAAGTGAGCCAACTCCACTCTGTAGGATCGTGTTATGTTTTCTTTCATACAGTATGCAGCATGTTAATTCTCATAATAACTGTTACTCAGTTTGCCAGCAGGAGGCCCCTCGAGGCAATGTCATGTCTCTTGGTTGGCAGATTTCCTTATAAAGAAATGACACTCTGCATACTCCTTTCAAGTACTCTAGTAAGTAAGATAATAGTGTGTAACTGTTGAAACCCAGAATATAGCCATATTGTGTCAGTGACCTGTAATACATGGTCCTGCAAGGAGAGCAGACAGCCTCATTCACCTCGCATCCATGCAGAAATTTCTGAGCTCTCTTTCTGTGGCTGATGGGAGAAGAAGAAAGAAGAGAGTGAAAGGAAAGGACTGGCTTTGGCTTGCAGTCACTCTCCTGCTAATAAGGGGAGTTCACATTGGTTCTTTTTACTGCCTCAAGTCTACTACAAAACTCATCGCAAATCGACTTTTGTACTCAGAACACTGGATAGGTAATTGATGATATGATAGAAATATTTTACATACTCTTTGCAACTTTCCTTTTTTTTTTTTTTTTTTTAACCGTCTTTTAGTCATTGAACTACTTTGGTGAAAATTATTTGCTGATTGAACATACTAATGCATTGCTGACGGACACATATTTGAGATTATGATGCCAAAGTATGCTTAAATTTCTAATTCATGACAAGTTGGTATCATCTAGCACATAGCATTTTCTAGTCTCCCTAAGAAATGCTGTAACTCACAATCATTGAAATGTTTAATATAAAGAGGAAAATAGGCCATACTTTGTAGGAAAAAGGTTAAAGCTAAGGCTTATAAGTTATTTCTCAATGAGAATTTTAAAAAATTTACAAACTTTTACATAAAACATAAAAATTTCAACACAATGTTTACAGAATATAGAAAATGTCTGCAGTTATTATAGGCTCAAAATTGAAGCGCTTACTATGGTTTAACCCTCATTGAAACCCTTGTTTCATATAAACATTTCAGAGAAATAACGCCCTTTGCATCTGTTTATACATCCTGCATAATCATTTATTTGCTAACACCAACAGACCTACACAGCACGGAGACCCAATGTGAAAAACCCAAAGATATGTGTTCATAGCCACATAACTAGGTTAATTGTAGTTTCTAATAGTCACAATAATTAAATTGAATATGCCCTTTGTACACTAAGGAACATCATAGCTACGTGGTCTGGGAATACTTAATTACCTTCTTTGTGCTTCATGTTCTTACATCTAAAATGGAGGAAATGATTTTGTTATGCAGAATTATTTTGATGACTATTTGGGAAAGTGTTTATAAGGTACTTTGCATGACATTTGGCTCATGTAAATAGTTGTGAACTTTTACTGTGTTTTTAGTATAAAGATAATAACTTTTAAAACCCATTTTTATTATCACATTAATTAATGTAAGGAGCTTTATTGTTAGCACTCACTTTTAGAGACTGCCTAATAAGCAAAGCCAGAGCATTCATCTGTAGATTGGCTACTTCTGTATCCGAAAAGGCATCAGGATTACGTAGAACAATGTAATAAGTCAGGCAGATGCAAATTTACATACGCGTAGAGTTTTATTGTGAATTTAGCAAAAAGGGGCAGTGGAATGAAAACAGACATTTATTATAACTTGAGTTTGAAATAATTTTCTTTAGGGTGCAGTTCTTAAACTGAGCCATGGTGTTGAACTGGAATTTATTTTGTGAAGCATAGTTACGAGAATGTTTCATACAGAAGAAGTTGCAATAATTCGGTTAAAGAAATTATTATAAAAAGTACAACAGATAGTCAATTCTGTGGCAAAAGATGGGACTGAAATATAGAAAAATACAGATCCATAAAAACTGTGTTCGTTTTTATTTGCTTATTCATTTTTATTTTAAATATTGATTATGTTTTATATCTATATTTCATGTGAAGAACTTATTATCCTAATATATATACATAATATATTATGTATATATTATTATTATTGGAGATGTATCTTATTGATAGAACTCTTGCCTAATCCGAGCAACTTTGTCATTAAATCCTTTGCATAATAGAAAAGCCAGACTCTAACACCTCTTCTACTTAGCCAGAGTGACATATCCAGAATAAAAGATGAGGATATCTTTCAGACATGCAGTTTCGGAAAAGAGGGAAATATATGCTCTATTCTTCTGAAGGTTATTTGCCTTTGGCTGCATGAAGGAAGTAGATGAGAAAGGTTTGGAGATAGTAGAAAAGTAATAAAAATTATGTTGCATTATATTATATAAATCTCCAAGATGGATACTTTTATATAAATTATCTATACGTGAGTGGTAATACAGATCTGTTTAAAATATTTAGTCATATACACACATATATGTCTTAAATATAAATATATGTGTTATATATACACTTCAATATCAATACCTTTTAAAATTTCAAAAAGGAATCTCTCACACTCCAAGAATTAGGACCTTGACATAGAAGTTTAAATAGATGAAATATGTATTTATGCCAAATGCGTTTAATTTTCAATTCATGGTATCAACACAGGTTATTTTAGCATTGTCTTTCTTTACTTCTTCACCATAAGATTAAAATTTGGTTCTATTAACTTTATCTCTGGGGAGATAATCACAAGTTCTCTAAGCTAATCACCATTATTGCATTTCCCTATGCCAATGCCTCATTCAATCATGGAAATTGGATAACATTCTGCTCAATGAAAGGGAGCTCAAAATGTTTTCTTCTTATTGAAAATCAAAATGAAGGCAAAACAGTTTCTTTTTGGTAAAACATAATATATGCGTGTTGTTTGTAGAACTGTGATAGCTCCTATTTCCTTTTTTGGGTATAACATGACATCCCCAGAATGTAAGTCTATACATGAGTTTGTTGAGTCCATGAACCAACTGTGTCTATAGAATTCTATATTTAATAAATAAACTCCCCAAATATTAAACTGTTTATAGCCAAACTATTTTAAGTGATACACATTCTACGTGTTTGGTTCAGATGGTATGAACTAGTTGTTCAGCTAGCTAAGTAGCAGAAATTTTCAGATGTATTTCTGCACACTGAAAGCTGATTTCATCTTCATGGTCTTTAATGAAGAGATAAGGAAGCTTAAAATGTCCATTAGTATCAGACAAGGTATGAAAGAGATGCGAATCTGAAGATTGAACAGTAGGCTGCTTAGGGGTATGAGGAATATGGGTACCATATCCCAATACGCATTGTACAGGTGCTAAAATAATCAGCATAAGCTTTGAAGTTTTCCTAAATTTAATTATTGTTGCAACAGAGATAGCACTCGGTGACCCTTCCTTGAGTTTCTTGAAGGAGTAAGTCTGTTCTGAACACCATGACCACACTTCAAGTAAGGTTATTTGACTCATTAAACCTTTGTGATGATGTTGAAGTGTATTTCTGAGCCTATCACTTTTGCCTTTTGAAGCTTAGTAGAGAACATTCATTGCATTTCAGTAAGTGGCCATGTTATCCACTTTAATTTCTGTGGCTGTGATAAAATATCCCAGCAACAGGCAACTTAAGGAAGGAGTATTTTAGCTTACAATTCCAGATTACAATTTGTAACTGCAGGGCAGTGAAATCAGGAATTGAATACATCATATCCATAGTCAAGAGAGAATGAGTAGACTGATGGTTGTTGACTTGTTTGCTCTCAGATAGCATTCTTTTCTCACACACCAGTCAGGAGCCTGTACCTAGGGAATGGTGCCACCCATGATGGGCTGTGCCTTCTTACATCAATTATCAGTGAAAACAATCCCCTCCATCCCACTCAAGCCCATAGACCACTGTGATCTAGTTAATTCCTCATTAAAATTCTCTTCTTGAATGGTTCTAGGCTATGTCAAATTGATAGTAAAAACTAAACATTATATTGCAGAAGGCCTAAAATAGTTCCAGAAGAAAAAAATTAAGATCAAAGTGGTATCTGATTGTATATACTTGTTCTACTCAAAACTTTTAAAAATTCTTGCAGATCATGACCGGGTACAAGAGACTGGAGTTGATTAACTTGTGGGTTATTGTATTATCCTTCCTGTGTAACTAACATTGCTGCCTTTATGATTTAGCTATCTATAAATCATCAGTGGAAATAATAATGCCATTTGAATTGTGATTATCTTTAGTATTTAATTAAAATATAATTATATCATCTACACTTTCTACCTCTTCCATATTCACTCTACCTTCCAAATTTACAGCCTCCTTTTATTTAATTAATTTATACATAATTATTATATATAAACTTATTAATGAATAAATATAAAAATACCAACTGTTGAGTCCATTCAGTGCTGCCTGCATGTAAGTGTGTGTAGAGTTGACTACTTGAAGTTAGATATTCAGTGTGGGGATTTATCCCTGGGGAAGACTAATTCTCCCTTTCTCTGCAGTTCTTAATTACATGTTGCTCTTCATCTAGGGCTGGAGCTCTGTGATATTTATCCCATTTCTATCTGAATGTTGTCAGCTGTAGTTGGGATTGTTTAGATCTTGTTTGGGCAGCCATGTTGTTGAGATGGTTGTAGCCTCTTTCTGTCATAGAAAGAATTCACAATCTCACAGCTGACTTTAGCTTTACAATGTTTCTGCCCCCTCTTATTGATTTGTTCTCTGAGAATTTGCTGTTGTTTTTGAAATTATGTTTTTCCTGTGTTTTATTTGTTACATGGCATTTGGACTACATGTTTGTCATTTTGTTTCACATATTATTTTCTTGAGAAAATTTTTTGGTGGAACATGAATGAATTATTGCTCTTGGTTAACAAATGACCCACTTACAATGTTGACACTTGACATATTATTTTAAGCTTTTAAGTCAGGGAAGTATTATGAAGGAACTGTAAAATGCTGTTATTTTATTCACTGGCAGTATGTACTTTTAGGATATTTTATAGTTCCATAACTTATTTTGTTTGTACCTTCCTATACTATTTTATTTGGATGTTTGGTTTTCTTTTTGAGTTTCTATGTGTATCAGTTCTATTGCGTCTGGAAAGTGCAGTTTCCTTGAAGATGTGCCCTCTTCTGGCTATTACAGGAGTCTTTCTGCCTGCATAGATTCATGACACCCCCACCCCGTACTTTCTGGTGTGTGTGTGTGTGTGTGTGTGTGTGTGTGTGTGTGTGTGTGAGAGAGAGAGAGAGAGGGGGGGGGGGAGAGAGAGAAGAATATACACTCACTTTTTGGATGTTGTCAAGTTGTGTACCTCTGTGCCAGTTACCATCTACTACAAGAAGAAGCTTCTGTGATAAGGGCTCTGCAGCCCTCAGATCTGTAGGTATAGTGATATGTCATTAGGGGTCATTTTATTGCTATGCTTATTTAGCAGACTACACACAGCATTCACAAGACCTGCAGAAGTTCAAACCAAACAAAATCCCATTTGAAGAAGCAGAAGTGGACACACAGTCTCAGTCCTAAGTAAGACGCCATTTGCAGTTGGCACATGATACCTGGTAGGAGAGGGAAAATTGGTTTTCTTCAGTGGAGTGAATCGGGGCATATCAACCACACCCCAGCACAAAAGAGAGCATTTTTTCTGATATTTGTGTTTTAGTTTGGTGTTGAGTTTTCATTTGTTCGTGTTAGAGAAAGAATATGAAATTAGGTAGGTAGGTAGGTAAGATATAAGAGTAGTTGTTGGAGGAGAAATAATTTGACTAAAATGTATTGCATGAAAAAATACATTAAAACAAAACAAGTTTGTTTTATCTATAACATTTCCAATTTCCTATTAAATGGTAGCATTGAAAGTATTTCAAATCTTAGTTAAGACGTAGTATGGTCAGATGTGAGGTGACAAGTTCACTCAAACCTTAGTCTGCAAAATATTTTAAAGTGCTTTGACCTACGTGCAGCCGTTTCTCCTGTGTGGGTACCTTGTCAAACCAGTTCCTTAATTCTATATTTTAAACAAACACTTAGACCTCTGAACACTTCAGGTTTTGTTTATATTGCACAAAAGCCATATTGGAATTTGCCCAGATTCATTGTTCAATTAATCCACTAGAATGAAATAGTTAGTGACATAATTATCTTACCTATAGAAAATAGTTATGCTTTTGTGTAAAGTTAGGAAGGTATTCTACAAGTAGCTTTATACGTAGCTTCCACATTTAAGAGTAAGATGAACTGAAATAGTTTTGTATGCTATTTATAGTAAAATATTAAGATATTTCTTTGTTAAATTCTTATTACCTGAGTGTAGTTTGAAGACACCTAGATTTAATAAGCTATTTTTAAAGTATCCAATAAGCTGTGGTAAAAGTACAACCTATGTCATAAATGAATACATGGAAAGCAATTGACTTTATGGTCAAGAACTTTCCCATACTTAATTTTATCAACAAACAGTGTAAGTATCTATAGTTGATTATAATGTAGTTTTAGAAACATATTTTATACTGCATTCTTAGATACATGCATTTACATACATAGTTTTGCCTTTGAATAGAAATATCACTACTGAGAAATCAGAACTTATTTTTAATATCATGTGTGTTTGTGTATATGGTATGTGTATTCATCGCAACTGCATGTGTGAGTGTGGGTGCACAGATGCCTTGGCATGTGTGAGCATCAGCAGACAGTCTCAGCCATAGCTCTCCTTGTTTTCCACTTTGTGACTGAGACATGGTCTTTCTTGCTCACTGCTATGTGTCACAGGCTACTTGTACCATGAGATTCTGGGAACTTTTCTGCTTCCACCTCCCTGTGATCACAGGACACCTGGTCATTCCGTGGGTTCTAGAGATCCAAACACCTGACACTGAGCTTTTATGGCAAGTATTTTATGAACTGAGCCATCCTTCAGGTCCAGAATTTAAACCTCTGTTTCTCTGACTTCAATGCTATGTATTGTTTATCTCTTTTTGATATTCTGCATTAGGAGTATGGAAAATAAACATACTTAAAAACATTACTACAGGTTAATTATAGTAATTACTAATAAGGATTTATAGATGATGATAATATAATAATTTACATACAATGTGAATAAATAAGTTAGTTATTAATTTTTGGCGTTCCTGATGAAGGATGATACAGAAGGCTGACCAGTAAGAAGAGCAGTAGACCCTATTATGCCTAGCTATCATCTTACTATCATTTGTGAAACAAAACAATCTTAAGCATTATTTTTGTACATAAGAGTCACAATAGAAGTTGCACAATACAGCATATAATATTAGAAAAAATATAATTCATTTTTTATATTTTTCACTCAAGCAATTTTAAACTTTACAGTTCTTTGATTTAGACTCAGATGGATTGGATAATAGGATTTTAAACGACTTACATGTGGCTATTTTCAAAAAGATTAATAAAACCCTTTATATGATTTGTTTCTAGTATCATCTTTCAGGAGACATTCCTGGAAAGAGATCTATGAGGAAAAGGAACTAAGCTTAGCTGCTATGGACGCCTACAGCAGGAGCTCATGTACGGCCTATGGACATTATAAATGTTTATCATTCTAGTTTAAGGTCTTACAGTTTTCTGGAGGTTGTTGGTAGGCTTGCAAAGACAGTGCATGATTGTTCACTTGGCAGTTCAACAACAACTAAGAATTCTGCAAACATAAATGAAAATAGTATGAGAAAACTGTTAGAAATACCAAGAGAGATTCTTGCAAGGGGTGTATAATTAATATTGTTCATGGTTTGTGTTTTATAAAGATATCCTAAAATGTTTTATCAAGGACCATATCCTAAAATGCTGAAAGAAGGACCATTGGCCACTGCAGCTATTCATTCCATGAGTATAGATTTAGATCCAGCTAGGCTACACAGGCTGTTTCAAAGAGTCAATCTTAGGGTAGCTTTGGATTATGTGACAATTTTCCTGCTGTCTATACATACTGTAAGATTTTTGGTTGTTGAAAAGATGAACTTTGTGCCTTTAAATACATTTATTTGAAAATTTGACTGATGAGTGAGAACTTTAAAAATCTCTAGAATATTTGACTCATAAAATGTAAACCCTAAGCTACAACACACTGTATAAACTTATAATAAGTTTTTTGAAGTTGTTAATTTTCTTCTTATATATGGTCTGGTTAATTATTGAATGCAAAAAGTAATCAGATTTGACATCTGTATTATAATACATGTTTAATATAGGTTTGGTTTTTGCCCTTATTTCTACTACTAAGTAGTTTGTTCATACTTCAGCAAATAAGGATCAGCATGAGTGCAATAAAGACTTTTGTTCCCAGAAACTATAAAATGACGTGAAGTTACATATATAGTGTGTTAAGTTATGGAAGAGCAACTCTGCCTTTGGGTTCTCCACTGCTTAGGTAGCAACCAACAAACACACCCAAGCCCTTTTTCCTGAAGGAGACACAACTTCATGTCAAGGGTTTCCACCTGTAAACACATCTCTGAGAAGACATTGTGAAAATAGGAAAGAGCTCATTAGTGTCCGCCCACCCTGCCAACAGCTTCTCCTTTTTTGAGTGTTGTTCTGTGAGAGAGCCCTAAGGCATGACCAGCTTTTATTATCTGGGGTAACGAGACTTCGAGGTCACTCGGCCAAATGCCCAAGATAAGACAACTTAAGTGAAGAAATAATCCATGGCGGAGAAGGCATTGAGTACAGAAGCACACAAAACAGTAGCTGAGAGAGAGACACAAGTGGAAAGCGAATATGATGAGAACAAGAATGAATGAAGAACGAACGAATGAATGACTATGAGGATGTGCCTGTGCTCTAGCAATCACCTCCCCCATCTCAGTCAACTTTCTGGGCTGTGGGAACATGAATGTGCCTGTGACATTCAGTGTGGGCTTTCTCACCTCACTAAGTTACTTGTCCGGCAACACCCTCACAGACACACCCACCCACAGGTGTCCATTACAAACTCAGAGATACAACCACAGGTGTGCCTTGCACCCTCAGAGACACACCAACAGGTGTGAGTTATACCCTCACAGCCACAGCCATAGCCACAGCTGTGAATTACACCCTCACAGACAAGCCCACAGGTGTGAGTTGCTGACCTTGGGTATCTCTCAACCCAATCAAGTTGATGACCAAGAACCATCCCTGTGCTCAGACTTTATTTCTATAGAACCCTCATGTATTTATGAATATTTTAGTTTTGCGGGCTCAGTTTTGGAAGAGATTTGATTCCACGGTATTGAGACTGTCTAACCACAATTTTAGTTTAGAACATTTAATGTTTGTTGATAGGGTCGAGTTTACTCATTTATGTTTGATATTTATTTTCTGTCTGTCCTGTCTTAATTTCTTTTCTTCATCATTTGCTGTCTTTTGTAGGATTAAAAAAAAAATTACTCTAGTGAATTTCCTTTGCAGACTCTTTCAAAATCTCCTTTCATCTTATTTATAATGGTTATTCTAAATTATCTGTCTTCAGATGTTTTCATTCCAAATTATGTATACATTGACTTTAAGAAACAGGAGCTGAGAGGGATGTTCATTATGTCCTTAACTCCAGAAGTTAATCTAAAAGAACAAGTCCTCAAGAAAAAAAATGGGTGCTTTCTTTTTGGTAATTGGTTTTAGATATCTGAAGATAAATCTAATGGTGACCCATCCTTTATTTTTACGAAGCTCTTATATCCAAGGACCTTCCACTTCGCTGAAGTTTTATGGGTCTGGAATTCAATAATGGCTGTCAGTAAAAGTGTGTACCAGTCAATAATGGCTGTCAGTAAGAGAGGAGCATGAGGTAACTGTTTTCTGAATGAAGACAATAAATGAAGTAGCCCATGGCTTATAGTTTACGCGTCCACTCACAGCTAGTTCATGGCTAGCTAGCCTCCCTTTGCAGTTGTAAATTGAGCAAATGGAAACTTACAATCATCTACATACATGTAAATTCTTAACAGCTAACTTAATGTTTCCACTGTCAGCAAATTCCCCTCCTTGAATTTCCCTCTTAAACTTCTTTGATGCCTCAGCATTCCTTTCTCTTCTTGCTTGAGATTCCTCAAGAGACATCTTTGACCACAAGTGGGAAGAGACAGGACCTTCAACAATTCAAAAACACCCACGCTAAACACCACAAAGCAGGCTACTTTTGGCTGTTTCTCTAAAGGTCACGCAACGCTTTGTGTTTTCTACAACATGACACAGTGTGACAGAACAAAGTAGTTATCTTTTGTACTTGTCGGTATTGTTACATCAGCTTCAAATGATGAAATGCATCTGAGGATGCTTCGCTCCTTTCCCTCTGGGAACTTGCCTTTAAAGGATATTACATCAAATAAATGATTCATTTATTATCCCTGACACCTGGATTTGGTAGAAAAGGTGCATAGACATCACTTCAAAGATGTTTTTGGCTGTTATTTGCTTTTGAAGGAATGAAAATTCAGTTAATTTGCATATTCTGTCTTTAAGTTATCATTTTATCTAACCTTTCTCAGCAGAACAGGTCATATTATCACTGGGTACTACGGAAGATAGATTTTCGACCGCCAAAGAAAAAATGTTTTATTTGTAATTGAGAAGTTTTTAAAATCCCTAAGTCATTGTCATAGTTTTGCAAAGGTGCCCATAAGATGGCACCTCTTTTATTAATTAGGCCTATACTAAGTGACTGGAGAGAAAAATCTTATAGTGACCTTACTTGGAAGTTTATTTCCCATTATAAAAGCATTTTGTCACAATGGTTTTGCTTGAGCCCTTGCTCATTGTCCTGCATCTTCATGTGGATTATAGCACAACATTTTGAGGAGAAAGAGGATGGTGGAGTTCTTCTAGCTGGCCTTCAGTTAAAGCCTGCTACAGCCCAGAGTCATCTGAGAGATTTGTGATGGCAGTTGAGGAAATGCCTTCATCAGACTGGCCTGTTGGGTATTTGCTTGCTTGCTCATTGATGTAGAAGGGTGCAGCTCATTGTTGGTAGTGCCACAGCTATGCAGATGGGCCTGAGCTCTCCAGAAAAACAGCTGAATCCAAGGAAAGAAAGACAGCAAGCAGAGATCATCCATGCTTCAGTTCCCGCTTGAGTTCTAGCCCCAACTTTCCCAATGATGGATTATGACCTGGAAGTGTAAACCAAATAAACCCTTTATTCCCCAAGCTGTTTTAATACTGTCTATCACAGCAACAGAGAGCAAATCTGTACAGGTGAGCAATCTCCATGGGCTGAGGCGGTTAGAGGCAAGCATATTTTGTTCTATGTTCTCTTGGCTGGATTTAGTTCTTTGATGTACTCAACTCCAGAGACATATGGGCAAGCTATGAGCTTGAAAGTGAGTTTGATAAATAGCCAGCGGTCTCTGCTATGGGAAACTTAATATGGGGGAGATGCTCTGTAATATTGCAGAGAGAGTTTGATTTGAGGTCAGTCACCCTTGAGGTAAAAACACAGCTCAGCCTTTTGTGAGCCAACTCCAATTCTGGGAAAGTTATTAATCTTTTGCAAGCCATGGAACACTGAATTGTGGAATAGGAAACAATATTTACCTCAAGAATTATTTCAATATTAAGTGATACGTGTATATAACATGGCTAGTGTGGTGCAGGGAACATTTTTGAAATGCATTTTATTTATTTGTGTGTATGCGTGTAGGTGTACCTATGCCATGGTGGTGAAGTCAGAGGACAAGCTGTCGGTGTTGGTTCTTCCTTTCTATGTCTGTCTTGGGGAATCTATCCCAGTCGTTACAGTGTGGGCTGTGGTTTTACCTGAACCATCTTGCTTGCTCCAGAGAACATTTTGGAATTCTTAAAAATGTAAAGATTAAATTTTAACTTATTAAATCAAATATTATTTTTGTACTATCATGATCCGTAATTTGTTATTAGTATATTTCAACACTGAAGCATATTTAGAAAGTAATTATTTATATGTAAGTACAAGTTTTCATAAAACTCTGTATTTTCACCCCTGTGCAAAGCAAATGAAGAGATAAGTGGATGCTCAGAAGACAGAAAATTTGTCCATGTTCTTAACACATACGATTTGTGACTGGCAGATACTAATTTTGATATTTTCATTGAGCCAACTTGCTTTATGGTTTAATCTTTGGAGGAAAGAAAACTTTCAGAGAAGTGAAAATACTAGTATGTATTCATAGAGAGATATGAACTATAGATACATTTTATATGCATATGATAATTTATCTTTAATAATTTTTAATATTTAAGTATCTTAGATATTTAAACAATTTAATATCTAATATATTTTCAGTTATACATTTATAAAGAAAAGCAATATGCTGCATAGTTTAATGTCATGGGTACTATGTTTTAAATAACCCATGATTATCTACTTCTAGCTAAAGCAAGTTTTCATTCATTAATCATGATTTACATGCCTCTTGCCTTTGTACATAAAAGCTATGTTAAAACTAAATAAAAATACAAGGCTGTGTTTTTAATAATTGGATCAAATTGGAATTTCTGCCTCTGGTCTTTGCCCACATCTAAAATTTAGATAATTTGTTTAGAGTTTAGAATTTCCTCTACTCATAAAACTGTTCAGCACAGAGTTTTTTTTTTTTTTTTAAACCAACTTATATTTAAACATAGTATTACCTTATCAGAAAGACTCTAAAATACTCAAAAATTCTTCTTGGGTTCTGTGAAGAACTGTGCTCAACCTTGCCCAGGGTGTAGCTTGAATAATGAGGGTCAGCATAATAGTTCTTCCCTGGGAGCAGATACTTTGAAGCAGGTGTGTTCTTCAGTGTAGATGTCTTCCTCACAAATACAATCGAAGCCCACAATCTTCTGAAATGACTGTGTGTTCTGTAATTGCTTGACATATGCATGGTTTGTAACATTCCCTCACTTTTATTTCAGTTCTGCTTTTTTTTCTTCTTTAAATTTGTTATGTATCTACTGAGCTATTGCTGTACCTTCTCCCTGTTTTAAATGATTTTGCCCCTACAGCTGATGAGCATTTTCATGTGTCAGCGTTTGCTCTAGTCAGGAACATGGCAGATTCACTTTCATGTTCAGTTATACTTTTTGACAGGCCCATTTCTCACGAGTCTCAGCCCCAGATGTTAGGGTAAGTCATCTCAGAGGAGCTTCTGGATCATTCATTCCAGGAAGAGCTTGGCTGTAATAGGACCAGGAATGACTTGTGTTACTGCTGCCTACTTTATGACATCGCTGTTGGGCAGTGTGTGCTGTTGCCTCTAACTGAAGATGCTGTGACCAGAGCTATCTGCTGTGTCCAGGTGTATCTGCAGACAGCCACTAGTCATAACAGTCAGTGTATATTTAATGAAAAAATCAGGTGACCATTTCATGATGACTCTTAATGTCCTTTTAAAGATCTTTTGATATTTACCAATCTCCTCTCTTTCCTCATTCAAATAAACTTTCCTTTTGGTAATAATAAGTGTAGGTTATTTCATCAGTGGATGTCAGGGATACTCAAGAATTTGCGCACACTGCAAAGTTCAATAGAATGATAGTTTTATTTTTCACTATATTCTTGGACATCTGTTTCTATCAGAGAATAAATGTGTAGCATTGGCTGAAAAAAATGGAGTTCTCTCAAGTTCTATGGATGGGCTGAATTTTTTGTGTTTATTTTTTATCAACACTGGTTCAGTGTTGATAGTTTGAATGAGAGGAAATGCTTTAGAAAGCAAAGTTAGCTTTATAAACTTTCCAGCTGGGCGTGGTGGTACACACTTTTAATCCCAGCACTTAAGAGGCAGAGGCAGGCAGCTGTCTGTGAGTTCGAGGCCAGCCTGGTCTACACAGAGAGTCCAGGACAGCTAGGGCTAGACAGAGAAAACTTGTCTCAAAAAACAGACAAAGAAATAAAAAAAGAAAAAGAAAAACCCCAACCAACCAATCAACCAAACCAAACAAAAACAAAACAAAACAAAACAAAACAAAAATCCCACAGCACTTTCTAGATATGTCTGTGTTGTATAACAAAAGTTATTTCTTCTACCCCCGCCCCCAACAGCCTTTGAATTCTTTTACTTACTGTTCTCTGGAAAGAAATGAGTGAGTCAACAAAATGAAAAAAGAAATTTAACTTCTAGGGCCACTTTTCTAATAACCCTGTAGTAGTCATTTATATGTTAATATTTTATAATGACTAATTTAATAGACAGATGGTAGTTGATATTACTGTATGAGAGTCAGGCATTTCCCTAGGCCTAATGATCATCTACCTAGTTTTCAATTAGAGAAGATGGCCAATTATCTAGAGTGGGTTTTATTTTAATTACCCAGTGATTAGGCCAGCTAGGTAACCAGCCTGGAGGAAGGAGAACTCAGCTGTGTGTGAGTGAATTCTTACAAGGTAAACCTCGAATATATTTTTTTAAAGGAGATGTAAAGAAATTGTTTAAATGAAATAAAAATTTACCCAAGGCTCTCTGTACTCTTTTATTTGACAATTAAGACTGAGTTTAAAATGCTAAACTGTCTATTTTTGAACTAGACTCGCTAGCTTTTGTAAACAATAACATTTTCAGAGGAAAAGAAATAAAGTCTAAATTCTTTGTACCAACATGTTTTATATTTTTGTGTGTCCTCATGTCCATAAGATGTCATTCAGCTGGTGGCCTTTTTCATCTGAAACTTAGTTGATACTTGAGGCAGCAGTATAATGTGGGCAAATTTCTGATAAATTGTTCAGGTTTGTCTTCAGGTTTTCCCCTCAAACTTCTGCTCTGTCTCCTGTATTCCTCTCAGTTTTTCTAGTTGGTTCCATCTATCACTTTAACTTCCACAGATCTAAGCCAACTTTGGATTTCCCCAGCTTCCTACTTTCTTGCTTCTGCCAAGAGACCCACCCTGTTGATACCCCTTTCAGACCTGATTGGTCCTAAAATTCGATTTTCTGCTAGTCTCTCTTTCAGTAAGTTCTGGAAGTTATTTTACTGTGAGCCCCCCCCCCCCCACACATAATCAGATCCCTAGTTGGTGGCTTTTGTGGGGAGGTTTGTTGGAGGAGTACTTCACTGGAGGTAGTCTGTGAGGTTTCGAAAGGATTCCTGCAGTCTGCACTGCATTTTCTGCTTCCGGTTTGTTGTTGGAGCTGTGAACTCTGACCTGATGCTCCGGTTGCTCTGTTCAGCCGTCATGGATATTCCCTCTTTGAAAACAAAGTTCATATACACTTTCTCTTTAATATATTGCCTTAGTCTTGGTGTTTCATTACAGCAATAGAAAAGTAACTAAGACATACACCTTTGTCACTTTGTCTACAATCGGTGTGACTCCGAACTAGACTACGAGCTTCCTGCTGATGCACTCCAGTGGCTTTATTGACTAAATAGTCTCATTTTTATAACTGACATTTAATTAGCTAGCAAGCGTTAGGTTTATACATGCTTATCGTAGTTAAAATATTATTAAAGTTTCATTGAGTGAAACGTTAGGCATAAAATATATAAAATTGCTTATTTCAGTTTCAAGAGCTATAGAATTGTTTTACTGCTTGGCTGACAGGGAACAAAGAGAGGTCTTTTGGATTAAACAAGTTACTGAAAAAGATAGCTTTAAATAATTTCAAAATTTATACTATTTCATGCATGCTACGTACCCCCCCCCATTATATTTAGATTCTTTGAAAATGGAAAAACATTTCTTAGAAATGTGTTATGGCATTTAACACAGTTTCACATGGTTCAGTAACAGTTACTTCATTTAACCCTAAGAGAATTTCTGTTTTATTAAGATAATCCTTATAATTCTGGTGAGAATAGTTTTTAAATCATATATATATATATATATATATATGTACATATATATATATAATATAATCTTTTTTGTTAGTGGTTCTACTATTGAAAATTGTAACCATATGGGGGACTTTAAATAAAATATAGTCAAAGAGTTTGGTTCTGAGAGACTATGATTTATGGATTATGCAAACCTATTTCATGAGAATCTCCTTAGATAAGGCCTAGGAATGTACTCTTTAAAAACAATGTAAGACATTATACAGCTCTGCCTATTTAGATACTCATTATTCTATATGTTTCTCTTTCTTTATAAGTTCATTAATTATTACCACTAATGATGGTCTCTCAAGCCTTTCATATAGATGGGTGGATAAGACTCAAAACATATTTCTTGTATAAGTAGATTGTGTCAGATAAAAATTGAGATATAATATGAATAAATTAATAAAATATATTAAATTTAAAAAAGTAGATTGTGTCTTGAAGACTTCCTAGAAACATCTAAACATTAATCTTTATCTTAAAATATTATCCTGTTGCAGTTTGGGTGACCAGTAACGAACCAAATTTGACTATCTTAATTACTTAGATTAAAGGAGTTAAACACGGTGAGATTACCTGACCAACATAAAATATATGTGAAAGTGAAAAAATGTTGGTAATTGGTCAAAAATACTTGAACCACTTTTGCAGGAGGAATGAGATTGAATCCTTTAGAGAGTCATTTGGAGATTGGGAGGAATTTCATTTATTTGTTCTCCATTGGTCATGGCATATCTTAATAGATTTTAGGATTTAAAAAGCTTAAAAATAATGGTAAATCAGTCAAATTGGGAACTCTTAGCTGATACTTGGCTAGAAAAAGGCAAGAACAATTAATCCCCTGACTTTAGTTAGTAAATTTGAAGCTCCTTTGATCCTTGGGTATTATGATTTGAAAGAATATATAAAAAAGTGATGTATGTGGAATTATATTTCATTAATCAAAAATCCTCATGTGCTCACAGAAAACTCCCTCTCTATCCGTCCATGCACACCTTAAATTATGGAGCTTTCCTTCCCTATAGGGTGGGAAAGCATGTAGTGTTTGGCTAGGTAGAATGAGTTGATGGAGTAATAGCAACAGGGACGAGAGGGAACAGTCCCTTCTGAAGAGATGACTTTACACCTTATCTACTACCTGTTGCAGATTTATTAATTAAAAATAATCAAGTGGGAAATAACAGAATTTATATCAATGTACCCAGCTTTAATGCACTTGCAAATTATTCAATATGTACTCTCAAATGTGAAAAATCGACATAGTTACTGCTTGTACTTGGCAACAGATCTTCAGTTTCATTTTCCTATATTTTGCAGGTTGACAGTTTGTAATTTCTTTTAAATAACATTTTTTTTCTTTCCATAGATCTTTTATTCACTTTTATTTTACATGAGTTATATGTTAGGTAAACTCAATATGGTTGAGTATTGCTTCCATGAACTGGAGCTTGAAATAAACCTGGATTGTACTACAACCTACTGAAGTTGGTATGTTTGATGTTCGTTTTTCAAAACTTCATCCAGAGAATATGTTGTTTTCAAAGAAAGACCTGGACCAAAACTTTAAGAACATGAATTCTATAATTACTATTTACATGCCTGTATTGGTGTGCTAAAACATCTGTATCTGTCATGATTTAGGCAACTCATGTCCAAGGTAATCAAGAGACAGGAAAAAAATGAGGTTCAAAATAATTTTGATAAACAAAAGTCCAATATTGAAAATAAGTATCAAATAAAAACAGATAGATCTTTGTATAGTGTGTGTGTGTGTGTGTGTGTGTGTGTCTGTGTGTCTGTGTGTCTTTAGTTTTTTGAGACAGGGTTTCTCTGTGTAGCTCTGGCTGTCCTGGACTCACTTTATAGACCAGGCTGGTCTGGAACTCACATCAATCTGCCTGCCTCTGCCTCAAGAGTGCTGGGATTAAAAGCTATTTATTTTATTTTATTTAATCACTTTACAGCCTGATCTCAGCCTCCTTCCTACTTTTCTCCCAGTCCTTGTTGATTAGCCAATTGTAAACACTCTGGTCCGGCTATTATGAGTTTCTGATTGCAATGTCTATGTCTTTTAAAATTTATTTATTTATTTGTTCACTTTACATCCTGATTGTAGCCCCCTCCCTCCTCTCCTCCTGTCCCCACCCTCCTTCCTTCTTCCCCCAACCCACCTCCCCTATTACTCAGAGAAGGGGAGACCCCTTCCATCCACCTTACTTCTTCAAGGTGCATCAAAACTGAGGGAGTTCTCTTCCTCTTGGCCTGGCAAGAGAGCTCCGCCAGGAAGTGGTCTGGACCTAGACCCTCTGCTCAGATGTAGTAGATAGGCAGCCTGGTCTCCTTACGAGTCCCATAACATGGAGAGAAGGGACTACTTCTGACCTGGGCTCTGGCCCCCATGCATTGATCTGATCATTTCCCCCAGTGGGCTGGCCTTGCCAGGCCACAGAGGAAGAGGATACAGGCAGTTCAGGTGGGACTTGTTAAGCTATCGTCAGATGTTAGAGGAGGAGGGCTCCTCTTTCTGAGGACTAGGGGATCGAGTGAGAAGGTATGAAGGAGGGAGGGTTGGGTCAGGAGGCAACGAGAGAGGGTAATACAATTCGCGTGTAACTTGAAGAAATTAAAAAAGAAACAGGCATAGAGTCTATATTAGAGACAGCCCCACTCCCATTACCAAAAGACTCTTGTGAAGCCTGTTCTGCCCATTGGCTCCATCTATGTAAGGGCCTAGATCCAGTCCATGCATGGTCCTTGGTAGGTGGTTCAGTTTCCACAAGCCCTTCTTGTCTACCTTGGTCTTCTTGGGAGCTCCTGTCACCTCCAGGTACTTCTGGGAGGATAGGGGGTGACTCTGAGACTTGTAGTTGCAATTCTATGTCTTGCCTAAAGGTGGCATTTCACAGTAATGTCTGACTTTTATATTCTTTCCACCTCTCTTGTTCAGTGTTCCTTAAGCCTTAGATGGGGGTTGTATGGTATTTTGTTTAGGGGTGACGGTTGATTTTTCACTTGTTCTCAGCATATACATCTGATAGTCTGAATTCACTTCTGTTCACTGGGAAAGAGAAGGGCTGATTAACACTGAGAGTAGTATTTGTCTTATTTTCTAAAAAAAATTTTTTTTAAAGAATGTGTCATTAAGGTTACACTGAGGGAAAATGTTATATGATGGTCTCTGTATATGTATGACATTTGTGTTTGGGGATAGGTTGGTTCACAAGCAGCGTGAGCTATAGTGCATCAGTATTTGTGGGCTGAGTCTAGAGAGATGGCTCAGGGTTTGCAGAACATTCACTGCTCTTCCAGAGGACCTGAGTTTAGTACCCAGTACCCATGTCAGACAGCTCACACCACCTGACACTTCAGCTCCAGGAGGATATAATGGTCTCTTCTGCACTCTCTGGTCACCCACAGGCACATGTACATATCTACACAAACACACCTACTCACATAGGATTGAAACAATTTTTCTTTCAGTCTCAATTGCCATTGTTCAGTATGCTATCAAGCTTTTTCAGGTTTGGTTTTTCTTATGTTTCTATCTACAAAGATAATATATGCCAATTTTGGCATGATCCAATCAGGATTCATGGATGATTTAAATTTCTTATGCATTTGAGCACATGCATATGAGAAATAAAGGATATGATCTTTATTATGCACATGTTTTTGACAAAACAAACTATAACCTACCTCTTTGTTTTCCTAAGACATCTGTATTCATAGGTATACTAACTAGTTTGCTACACTCGGACCATGTACATTTTTAGCCAAGTTATAGCGAGTTCTCTAAGATGTACTAAAATAGTAACTATTTGATTCTTACTAAATTTTGATAACTAGTATTCAGTCAAAATACAAAGATTTATCTGTGTTGATCATGGGGTATTTGATCACTTCCTTGATAGACAGCATCAAACATGAATACACGAATATAAGAATTTTAATTATAAAATTATTGAAGCAATCTCTGACCACTGTTTTTGTGAGGATGGGCAAATGTAGTAAGATATCATATAGACTTGCATATATAATTAAGTGCTACATATTAGCTGTATCTTTGCAATCCACGTGATCACTAGGCACTGGCAGAATCCGGCTCTCTTGTAAGACATTCCTCTCTGTAATTTAAGGGATCTTGATTTTTGTAGAAAAGTTGATATATTCTGGAGTCGGTCTTTCCTGAAGAGTGTAATTATGTACCAAGTCTAATTTTAGGCATCAATGGGCTCTTACGAGTGCAGGTGTCAGGTAAGGATAGCATGTGTTCCATCTGATAGGTTTCTACCACTGCTAAGTATTTGTTAACTTAAAAAGTTGAACTCCACGCACCATGAGAGAAGATACATTCATCACTAGCATCTAGGGGACCAGATGGTCTCAACTAGATAGAGTGTTCTTTTAATTAGTTGCTCGTGGTGTTGGATGATGCCCCCTTAATGGACTGATAAAATAGTAGGTTTACACTTTAAGCAATTTCTTTTTTTTTTTTTCCCTTGAGGAATAGTGGGTGCTAAAACTTATCAAGTTTAAAGACTCTGGTATATGTAAGTATCTTCCACTCATGGAGCTGTTTGTAAAAAAAATCTGAATTGGCTCAGAGGGGGAAAAACATCATGTGTTTGAGGAATCACTTTTCTTCTTAATACTTCTTACATGTAAACAGTGCAATTTTGATTTTATATAATCAAGATTTAATGCACAAATTATTCTTGGAAATCATTATCGTGGGGCCTGGAGAGATGGCTCAAGAGTTAAGAGCATTTACTACTTTTTCAGAGGGCGCAAATTCAGTTTCCGGCACCCATATCAGGTAGTTGTGAACTGCCTGTAATTCTAGCTCCTGAGACCTGACACACCCTCTTCTGGTATCTCAGAGAAACTTCACTAGCATAGATAAACTCTCCACCGAAATGCGATATTATGTTAAATAAATCAAAATAGGACTTCTCACCATGAACTAAAGTCTTCTTTCTGAAGGTAGTTCATTTCATATGTAAATCTCCCTGTTCTTAATTTTTTATATAAAATTCAGAAATCTGAAACTACACTTTTAATAAGACTTTTATGTTTTAACTTTTTGGAAGGCTATAAGTAAAAATCTTTTGTTTGTGTATTATCTGCAGTAAGTTCATTGTCAAGTTAATTAACCATTAGCTGGGCATTTCACAGGGATAAATGACCAACAGGGAGGAGTAGATGGTTCAAGGTACAGCCAAGGAACATTAACATCTCCTGGCCATTAATTCCTCAGAATGCCTGGCATTGAAGTCATTATTGCTATTATGAACTGAAAAGGGAAAAGAAATATAGGCATATGGATTTTTTAAAGTCAGTGCAATTTTAATTGATATGTACAAAGCATTCATGAAGAACTTAAGTCTTGTACACCGTCCAATCGCATTGCAAGTTTCATCTCTCATGGTTGCATTTGGGTAATAATTAAGTAATAACAGTTGTAGGCCTGGCATTTCCTGGGGATTAATGAATGGCTGGGTGGAGTTAATTGCTTAAAGTATAGTCTCAGGCCATTAACTTCAGTTGGTCACTAATCTCCAGGAATTGCTTTTAACTGAGGTAGGCTTTTGTGTGTGTGTGTGTGTGTGTGTGATAGGAAGAAAAATGTATTCAATTATTTCAGTATTAGTTGAGGCATTGTCTCCCAATAATGGGAAAGATCAACAGAGTCTTGATGTTTATTTCATAGTTCTCTCTATTGGATTGTAAACACTCCATGTGTGGAGGTCATATCCATGAAACTTGCATGCAGTCGATTCAAGGAAGACAGGTACAATATAAAAATCAACTATTGGTTTTCTTTGTTCATCAATATGAGTGTTGTATAGGTACGTATGTTTTTTGTTGCTTCTTCCCTTTAAAGTAAATAAGATATTTTTGTTAAGCACATTTACTCCTGCTTGTAAATTCAGCATGTGTGAAGTGAGCCAAGATGCTCTTGAGCTATAGATAGGGTTGTTGGAGTCACATAAGGAGACACTGTCTAAAAATCAATTAAATAAATAATCATTTTGATTGGAAAAATCTACCTCATATAACTAGGGGCTATGTATATCTTATCCCATGTACATATAAGAATTTGCTGTTCTTGTTTTCCAGAATCCCCCTTTGGCAGCCCAGGGTGACCCCAGGTCTGTCTTGCCTGTGGGTCCAAGCTTATGCTACCACACCTGCCTGTGGTGCATATATAGCTTTGGCTGTATTTCACCTAGAATTTTGTTGTGATGTATTTATAAAGCCAGTTCTTATGTAATGTACCTCATCTCTGCATTAGGTGAAAACTCTACAGTTAAGTGTACAGAGTGAAGAGAAAGATTACTTTAATAATTCCAAGTTTATCACTGGAAATGTTATTTTGTAATGAAGATGGTTCATAAAGAGTTAAAAGAATTATTAAAAAGATGTAATTTCATAAGTATCAGCACATAATTTGCTGCTACCTAGACAGAATGAGTTGTATTTTGAGATTTTGGTGTATTATTCTTTTTAAAATTTTATTAATTTATTCAGATTACAACTCCATTGTTATCCCATCACTTGTATCCTCCCGTTCCTCCCTCTCTCCTGCTTTCACCCTATTCCCCTCCCCTAAGTCTATGACCCACGGGGACCTCCTCCCCCACTATGTGGTCATAGGCTATCAAGTCTCATTTTGGTAGCCTGCTTATTCTTTCTTTGTGTGTTATCAGGCCTCCCCACCAAGAGGAGGTGGTTAAATATGGAGCACAAGAGCTCATGTCAAAGTCAGTCCCTGCTCTCCACGTAACTGTGGAGAATGTCCTGTCCATTGGCTAGATCAGAGTAGGGGTTAGATGTTTACTATTGTATTGTCCTTGGTTAGTGCAATAGTTTGAGCGGAACCCCCTGGCCCCCAATCCACCCTTCACAATGTTCTTCTTGTAGGTTTCTAGGACCCTCTGTGTCCTTCTATTTCTTCATCTCCTATATTTCTCTTACCTAGAGTCTCAGTGGGATGTCCTCACATCTATCCCAATCTCCTGGTAAGTGAAGACTTTTGGGCTAGTGCCCAATTATAAGTGAATATATACCATGTGAGTCTTTCTGCTTCTGGGTTAACTCACTCAGTATGATCATTTCTAGTGACTTTGGTGTATTCTAACATGAGTGGTTTAGTTCTCTTCACAGATCTTTAATTTAAAACTTTAGTATGTAATTTCTACAACATATCTGAAAACGAAAACCCAAGTGTCTTAATATGACCATCAGAGAAATTGTTTTAAGTAAATTCATCATTCTTTTAATGAATTTCTGCTAACTGTATGTACTGCAATATGGCAATAATACTGACCATGTTTTAAGAAATGGTTCCAAGACCTGACTATGACATTATTTTAGATGTAATACTCATATACCTATTATATTGCATTGCATGTTAAGAAACTTTATGTGTCACAAAATGCTTTCATAATGAATGATAGTAAGCTGGGTAAAGTAGTCTGGCCTGGCATCTGTGGTCTCTCAGGGTTTGCAGGATCTCTGTCCAGGCTCTTCTGGCTTTTATGGTCTCTGCTGAGAAGTCTGGTGTAATTCTGATAGGTTTGCCATTGAATGTTATTTGGCCTTTTTCCCTTGCAGCTTTTAATATTTTTTCTTTGTTCTGTATGTTTTGTGTTTTGATTATTATATGACGGGCAGTTTTCCTTTTCTGGTCAATTCTATTTGGTGTTCTGTAGGCTTCTTGTATGTTTATAGGTATCTCTTTCTTTAGGTTGGGGAAATTTTCTTCTATGATTTTGTTGAGAATAGTTTCTGGGCCTTGGAGTCTGATATCTTCTCTTTCTTCAATGCCTATTATCCTCAGATTTCTTCTTTTCATGGTGTCCTGAATTTCTTGGATGTTTTGTGTCAGGAGTTTTCCAGATTTGGCATTTTCTTTAATGGTTGCTTCAAGATCTCTGATTGTATCTTCTAGACCTGAGATTCATTCTTCCGTCTCTTGGATTCTGTTAGAAAAGCTCACCTCTGTGTTGCTCGCCTTCTTCTCTGAGGTCTCACGTTCTCGTTTTTCTTCTGTCTGTTTATCATTGAATCCATTTTCGTCTTCAGATCTTGAACTGATGTTTTTATTTCTTTCACCTGATTTTTTGTATATTCCTGAGTTTCTTCCATTGCCTCTTTGTAGGCCTTCAGAGCTTGAACCAAAACTCTTTATATCCATGCATGATGTATTTGTATAAAATAATGTCCAATGAAGAATTAAAACAGTATTCTACAGGAACTATAATCATATATTTGCACATTATTAAGATTATAAGGTTAAGGTGATTGAATATAGTATGACTATATATAATACCAGGCATTCACTAAAGTAGTTAACAGTAGATGAAGCTTCTTTGAGCCACAAACATAGTTATTTGTTTCAGTAAATGGATGTCAGAAGTCTGAGAAAAGAAAAGACATTAAAGTTCTGAAGATGTAGATCAATGTAGGCAAGGATTTCTTTCTCTGATCCTGATCTCTGCATCCTGCCACATTCCAACCATGTACCTAAGGTGCAGGATGAAGATCAGGACCAGGGAAAAAATCCTTGGGTACATTGATCTATAGCTTCAGAACTTCAGGTACATGGTTTGAATGTGGCAGGTGTGACCTGTAGCCACAGCACGAGGCTGCAAGTTCGCTTTAAAGCCCTTTAATGGCTAATATTTTACCATTTTGGCATAGAAAGATATAAACCAGAATCAAATTACCATCTACTGTTAAATTAAGTCTTATTGATTGGCTGTTAATTATTTTTCTTTTATTATATACAGATAAATACAGATTGCATGTTAAAGAATTTTACAAATTATTTAAAATTAATTTAGTGATTACAAACATTGGTGCTATGATAATTTTTTGGAAATTGTCAAAGAACAAGTATAATTTAGTAAAAGTAGAAGAAGTTCACTAAGAAATAATTACTGTTCTTGGTCATCAGTCCTATAGCTTATAGTCAAGTGTATTTCTTTGAAACTATTTTAAAATTGAATGCATTGACCTGATTTGGGTACCACATTTCAATTGAGACATAATGTTTTTGGAGGGACACATTTACCCTGTTCTCTATTTCTTATTTTCTCTCTAAATATTGCATGGCTTGTTTTTTTTTTTAAAGCTCATACTTGCTTTTGCAATAGGATTTTTAGGTTGCAAAAGCTTTACATTGTCTTTGTGCTTTGCTTCTAGATCTTCAGTCTATGTCTCTGGTGTCTCTGCTTGTGAGAGCACGCTGAGACTGGCACATTATTTTTTTTTAAAGTGGCACTACAAGAATATGCTTGAAAATGTCTTTGTGTGCAACATTTGTATCTCACAAAGGCTGTTTGTCCTTATGACAGGGTCTGTATTCAGAAGCACTGTGGAATGGAGACTAGGGTCAGGAAATTTATGCAATCCACAGTTTAAGTGATCTTTGGAATGTCAATAGTTTTGAATGTTCATATTGCTGTGGGGACAAGAGAAATAAAGCAATGTTCCTAAGCTTGTAGGTTTGAGGAAACCATGGAAGCAGGGGCTGTGCTTGCTAAGCATGATAGATTCTAAATATAGGGAGCGAAGGAATTCCAAATTGGGAAAAGCCTAGAAAACCAGTCAATAGACAATGTAGTCACCATTACTAACCGTTTTGAAATTTGATCTTGGTCAATACGTTTTGGAGCAATTTAAGCGATATATAAAATTTAGTACCTGCCGGGATAGTCCTATTCCAAGCACAATGGTTTTCAGAGTGTTCACATATGTAGTCTTTGACACCTGTTCAGTGAGTTCCTTTCCTTTAATGGTGTCAAAGTGTAAATCAAAATCCAACTGATGCAGCATGTTATGTGTGTAAGATGATGTATGGGCATCAAAATGGTGAGCGTTGTGAATCTTGGAATTGGGGGGATTCTTTGTTATTGCTTTTAAGAAGCGTATACGCCGCATGTTTTCTGACTGTATACGATGGATTCTAGAAATACTTCAAAGTTAGAAACAAACTGATTTGGAAGCTTGTATGTTCTAAGGGTAACAAAGCACTTTTAGCTCCTGCCTAAGGTCCCCGGCCCGTCAGTTTATCTGATGCAATTGCAGAGGAGACAGCTTCAATTAGGTGATAGAGTACTTTGCAACACTTTCATTTAAAGGTTGATTTTCTTACCTGGAAGGGAATGTGATAGTATAAGGGTCCTTGAAAAATGGGGCCAGACAAATATGTTAAATAGGCTCAAAAGCAATAAGAAGTTGAATCTATTTCACAACAGAAATAATTGCTTTAGGGTTAGGTTTCTAGTTTTTGTCTTAAGTGACATGGGAAGCAATATAGTTTGATAGAAGCCTTAGAATCAATTACTCCAGAATGCAAAAATTATTTTTAACCTTTAAAAAAACATGAAATATGTATGGAGCTACCTGAAGTTAGTCACTAGAGAAATATTTTCCTTGGAGATCTTGTGTACTATTGAACATCACTGTATTTGTACAACCCACTGGCACTTTTTCTATTTTGTAGCATGATCAAAAGTCCAAATCAAATTTTATGTATATAATTATATGTATATTATTCAAATTGTATAGAACATATAATTTCTTTTGAAGCTTTGAAAGTTTCCACGTTTTAAAGTGCATAGTAGTGACCACTCTGTTGGCTTAGAAGTATACAGTAATGGGAAATAGATGTGAACTATTGGATGCCAGTGTCTGGGTGGGAAACAGTTTGGCAGCACAAGACAGGCTATGTGAATTTCAATCACAATGAATAAGCAGAATGAGAGGCAGGAGGTGAAACAGGAGAGATGCTGTCCATTGGTGATTATACCTGTTTGTTGTAGCATATTTCATAGTTTATGATGGATAAGCATTGTACTAGGAGCTATAGGCAACAGCAATAAAGCAAATATACTCCAAGTTATTATGACAAAACATGGTCCATACACCAATAGATATATGCGTTCCAGGTAGAGATAGAGTGAGAAAATGATACATTTTGTCTTTAATCTGGGGTCAAGTATGGGAAGTTCTATTTGGGGCTGGAGAGATGGCTCAGAGGTTAAGAGCACTGGCTGCTCTTCCAAAGGTCCTGAGTTCAATCCCCTGCAACCACATGGTGACTTACAACCATCTATAATGAGATCTGGTGCCCTCTTCTGGTGTACATGCATGTATACATGATAAATAAGTAATTCTTTTAAAAGAGATTTAAACAGGGCTGATTGCTGTGGCTCATTGTATAAAGGCACTTACCCCTGAACTTGGAGACCTGAGTTTGACTTCTGGGATGCACACAGTATAAGGAGAGAACTGACTCCAATAGTATGTGCCCCATAAACACAGGTAATGTTTATATTTTAAAGAATCATAAGGGATTCATTAGCTAGAGCCAGGATCATCCCAGGTGGTGGAGAGGGATGAAACTAGAAAAAATTTCATGGGTTATGTAGCTAGTCATGTACTAGTCTTGGGATGTAAAGTTATTTGAGACATGCAGGAAAGAGACTGAGGAAAATGATGAGTCTCGAATGTATGCCAGAAGGCATAATACAAAAGAGCACGGCCCTTATGGTAGTCAGGAAGCTTGGTTTTAAGTGAGAGAGGAAAATTTGAATTGTAGAGAACATTCTTGAATGTTTATTTTGGAGTGTATCAGTCACTGTTCTGCTTCTGTGAAGACACACCATGACCAAGACTACTGACAAAAGAAAGAGATTAATTTGGGGGTTGCTTATAGTTTGAGAGGGTTTGTCCATGATCATAATGGTGGGAAGAGTGGTGTGGTATGTAGATAGGACACAGGAATAATAGCTTATGCTTACTTCTTTCCCACAGGCAGGAGACCGGGGAGAGACATGGCCGGCATGAACTTTTGAAACCTGAAATCTCACTCCCGTAGCACATCACTAATAGTCATTCCTAAACAGTCCATGATCTGGGGATTAAATATATGAGCCTATGGGGGGGGCGTCCATGCTTATTCAAGCCACAACAAGGGGCTAGGGAGACAGCTCAGTAGGTAAAATGATTGATATATATTCATGAGAGTCTGAACTCGATGCCCAGAACTATTGTTAAAAAAATGGGCTTCGCACAATCTCTGATTTAATAGAGTTGAGGAAGAATATTTTGAAGACTGTTGATTTTACTTTAATCAGGGAAGTCAATGGAAAGGCCCTAGAAGTGGCCAGAGTTTTAATCAATAGGGTTCCCTTGGTAATGAATGACACTGATCACTTACTGATGTATTGCATCTTAGTTCAGCCTCAGCCCTGCCACCTATGAAGGGATGGCCTTTTAGGGAAGACAGTGTAGTAGTGTTGTTAGCATGTCCATCACTAGCCACATATACACTTGCGAAAATCCATGTGATCCTTCGTGTCAGACGCACTTGTGGGATATAAAAGGGGGAAAGTCTTTTGATCTTATTCTATCTTATTTTCACTACGTATTTCTTTACCCTTTTAAATGTGTCTTTTCTCATTGTGGAGAACCTATGGTGTACATAGGAGGGATGTCTTTTTACTAATTGCCTAGTACATGGGCACAGTGGCTCTTTGAGGAACATAAAAATGGGGTGACAAGATCTGGTCATCTTGTCTAACTGCCAAAGTTGGGTGCTTTCCTCCTCACTAATTATTAAGGTGAATGATGTGAGTGAACTATCAGATTCTTCTGCCCAAGAGTTTATCATTCATGTGAGAGAGAGAGAGAGTGTGTGGGCAAGCAATGTTGAGGGTTTTCAAGGTATTCACCTTGGATTCGTGATGTTTAGAGATGAGGAAGTTAAAGACTGTTCACCAGATATGCAGTATGGATAGGTAGTATCCAGGGTCAGCAGTAAGGAGAGAGTTAGCTATTTCTGTGGTAGGAGTTTTAGATTTGTCTTTGGTTATGTGTTTGGCACCCCAAACTTAGAGTTAACTCAGAGAATTACCTAGTAACATTCCAATTAATCCTCTCTCTTCCCCTTTGTATCTTTGTGGCCCTGAAGCTTTGATCCACACTACCCACTGTTCCACCACTGAGCTATCCGTTACCCTGGTTTTACTTTTCATTTTGAGGCGGGGTCTTACTAAGTAGCCCAAGCTGGCCTTGTATGCATTCTGTAGCTCCTTGAATTTAGAATTATTTTCTTTAGGCTTGTGAGGAAATAGGATTATATGCCTATACCAGGTCTGGTTCATTCTAATACAAACTTCCCAAGGTTACCAGAGTATTTTTTTTTTCTCTATTGTAACTCAAATCCTGATGGTATGGTCTAGTATTTGAAATAGGCTACTCATAATTTTTTTTTTTTTTTTTTTTGGTTAGACTATGGACAACCTCAGACCTTGACTGAAGATTAGATTAGTGATTTAGAAAGTCGCTTCCACACTGAGGAGGATGGCTGTAGGGGCTAAAGCTAGAGAGAGAGATGGGTGTTACTAAAAAACAATTGCAGTTGATTAGGGGGGAGAGACTGAAGACCTGAGTTCCAGTTGCCATGAGTGTCAGCAGGATGTGTAGCCTTTGGAGATTATCTCCTCAGTAAAGAAAAGGAGGAAGGTGGCAGAGTTTAGGGGCATTGCAAGAGACATCTTTGGGTGAGGGTTAACTTGCATGCTAAGGGTGAAGCAGGTAAGGTGAAAGCAGGTAGAGGAAAAGCAATGCAATGATGGCTCCTACAAGTCAGAAGACAGGGGACTGAAGAGAGGGGAGGCATTCAAATAGTCACCACCCAGAAGTCCAGAATTTGACTGAGAAATGAGCCATGGGGTGTAGAGTGCAGGAGTTTACTAACAAACTGAGTCTACTGCAGCTCAGATACGGGTTTAAAACATTTCCATACCAGGGGGCTACAGCTTACGTACTTGGTAAGGTGGATAGGGGTTACCTTTTGCAGGAGGAAAGATGGACATTCATGCTCTCTGTTACTTCTCTGTGAAAATGAGCCGCTTACTGGGCAATCGAAGTATGGAATACCCAAGGAAGCAAGAATAGTAACGGGACAGTCATGATCTGAAACAAATTAATCTGTGATTTGTATTTCCTCTCAGGAAAACTGAGATGACAGGAATCACACCCGAGTGTCTTTGAGCAGCTGGCCAGATTTGGCCTCTACATCTCAGGCTGCACATCCTGTGTGCTACATTTTTATGCAGCCATGGAAATGAATGTCTTTTGCAACCTTGCTGTCAGGCTGCACATAAGTTTGCAAGTTAAATTATGGAGGGGTGGAGAGTGGTTCAGGGGTTAAAATAATTTGATGCTCTTGCCGAGGACCTGGGTTTGGTTCCTAACGCCCACATCAGTGGCTCACAACCACCTGTAGCTAGCGTCAGATGCTCTGACACCCTTTTCTGACCTCAGTATGCATCTTGATTATATGTAACTTTCATATATACACTCAGGAGCATACGCATACACAAAAAATTGAAAAATAAAACAGATGAATATCTTACTTGGTGAAAATAAGGTAAATATCAGTTTCTTCTTTTAAAAAGTGTTTTATAGATTGTTTCTAAAAACATTACTTTTCATTGGTCTCATCTTCCCATTTAAAGTTTCCTTCTGTAGAAGAAAAGTTTGCCCTAGTGGATTATATGTTCTGATATGGATTTTGAAGTGTTTTTTTTCCCATGAGATAAAACATAAAAGTTATTTTCATTTATTTATTCTAACCTTAAGGGAAATAGGAATGGAAAAGATTTGGTATACAGAAACATTACAATATATAATTAGGACATGTTTTCTATTACTGAATTACGGCTTTAAACAGAATGCTTAATGCCGTTATAATCCCTGGCTTCACTCTCCAAGCAAAGCAAACCAAACACATCTGACACATTGCTGCCGTTGCCACTAAAGAACCAGAATCACAAGTCACATCGGAACATCTAATTTCATAATTGCCTCGAGCTCCATGCTATTTAGAAAGTGCTTATGAGTATTTTTTTGCAAACATGAATAATAGTGAGAAATTTAAAAGGAAAAATCATGGAAAGTGAAAATGGTTCCCTCTTTCCACTGCTGTCTTGATTTCTGGTGTTTTTAATAAAAGACATTTTTAATGTAGCACAATTTTAAAAGCTAATTGTAAACTTACTAGAACATAGCTCTCTGCAACCATAATATCAAAGTAACACAAAAATAATAAAACAAACAAAAAGAATACTATTGCCTTAAGGTAGTAGAGTTATACATATATTTTAAATCAGACCACAGAATGCCATGTGACTGTGGGCGTGACAGCCATTTTTTTCCATCCAGAGATGACACTATTTTCCCATACATTCTCCGTTTTAACTATGACTAATATCTCCAGCCCTCTGATGGTTACAGTCTCTTTGCTTAGGAGACCCTCAAATATTCCGATTTTTGTTTGCTTTTAAACCCTCACTTTCTGTTGTGTTTTCTCACTGTGCCTTTAAAGTTTAAAGACTGACAGACAGTGATGGTTTGGGGGCAGTCTTTCTTGAATGATCACATGACTGCGAGCCTGCTTATGCTAAATGTCCCTGTGGCCACATCCTGTGACCATGTACTGCCCATTGCTTCTCTATTAACTGCTCTTATCTCATTTCTGCCTTTTCTCCTTTCTGTTTGGTTCATTTTTAAAAATTTTCTAGAATTCCAATTTCTCTGTGTGGGGAGAATGAGCAGTGCATGAGGCCTGAGCAACATTCATGCCTTCCAAGGTTGTCTTCTTATTTGGGATTGTAGCCAAGGCTAGCAACTTTAGTTTAGTGTGATACATTGTAGAAAGAGGGTAAGGAGTGAGGAGCTAATGTAAACACCCCAAAGACTCGGAGAGGGAGGCTTAGAGGACCTCTCAGGGAAGCTGTGTTAGAGTCCACAGACCTGAAGAAGGAACTTTGGAAAGCCAGGATTTTTCTAGAGTGTTGATGACAGAAACCATCCCTTGACTGTACTAAAAAGCTTTCTAAACATTGTTTCTACTGCTTTCTGCCTCTGGCTTATCCTGGTAATGAAATCACAGTCTTCCAGCGCCTATGTTCATTTTAATAGAAAAGTATTGGAAACAATTGTCAAAAGCTGCGCTGCAGTGCATGTGCGTCAGTGCTATGGCTGTTGTGGCCAGAGAAAGATGGTGGTAGAGGTCTTTGGCTTAACCTAGCAGTGTTCTAGGAGTTGTGAGCTGAAAGAACCTTAGAGAAAAAACAAAGGGCTTATGCCAGTTACTAGGGCCAAAGAGATGAAAACCAACATGCTGAGAGTTAACTCTTAGAAGCAGCAAAAGGTTTAGTGAGAGGAGAATGCATGAGGTGTGCGGCTGCTCTGAGTAGGGAAAATACAGATCACATTGAGATAAGAAGTCGACTCAGTCCTCAAGGCCTTGGAGCAATTCCAGGGCACTGTGTGTTGTTTCATCATCCACCATATGAAAAATTTAAACTCCAAACAGTAATTTTTATTATGTGATAAATTATTAAAAAGTATTTATATTCTTTTTGCTTTTACCTTCCAAATCAGAAAACAATAGACGAAAGGCTGATGAGAAACCAAAGGCAACAAAATAAACTTTTTTCCTTAAAATTCTCAGTTGTTACAGATAGTGGTGCTTTCTGACAGTCTTATGTATTTAAGGATTCACTGAATACTGTGTCTTTAGTTTTGTATTATGCAGATAGATAAATATTAAAATGGATGGCAATGATATTTGAGCTGCACAACACACACAGAGAGGAAACTCTCCTACCCCGTGTCAAATCTTTAATTTAGGGCACATCAAATGTACAATAGCATCCTGCTCCTGTGCTTTTCCTCACTTATGTGAGTCTAGTGTTTTACAAAATTTTTCATTGTGACAATTCGCAGTCATGGGACAGAGAACAGACAGTATTTATAGTAAACATAGCACAGATATACAAATGATGCACAACACCTTAGCTTGAGGCCAGATACATTTTCACAAACAAAACACAGCCTGGAACCCGTAGCCATGCCAAGAGTGAGAACACTGACACTTCACCGCACAGTGATTACAGAATATGATGATAGAGCTAGGTACTGAATTTCAAAATTAATATCAGACATGAAGAAAGACTATGGGTGGCTTTTGCAGGAGTTTAAGGTGACGAGGAACAAAGTATAAATGAGATATTCAGACCAGGAAGGAAGGAAAATTAATGTCTGAATCTTAAATAGCTTTCTGTTAATAAAAGTAGAGAATTGGCTACGGAGCTGGAAAAGATTTTTAACAGAGTGTTAGTAAGTACATAAAGTAGGCTTACTAATGAAATTTGAAAAACTTAATGTTTTAAGTGTCTAACACAAGGAAAACTGTCCAAAGAATCTCTCTAGTCTTTCTCTAGAGAAAAAAGAACTATTCTGAGAGGAATCTCAGTGATGCTGTGACCTTTACTCTGAGGGGATTGAGGGTGAAACAGTACTTTGTGGGCACTTCTTACTTTAAGCTCACTGAGACCAGGGAAGTGCTGGTCTCTGGCTACTCCCTGTGTTGTAAGTTCTTGTAAAGAACAAGGACATGGTGGCAAAGGTCCAAGGCTGTCGAGCAGGTGATGCTCATTTCAGCACCTTCTGATCTTAACCCAATGCTTCACTAAGAAAAAAAAAACATAGACATAGACATAGACACAGACACACACAGACACACACAAACACACACACACACACACACACACAGAGACACACACACACAGATTCTCTGACTCTCTCTTTGTGTGTGTGTGTGTTAGTTGAATATTTTGTAGCCACATTGCTCTTTTAAGATTTTTTTGTCATCTCTAAAATGTTTCTAAATCTTCAGTTTCATTTTTTATTTATTTATTTTTCTTTTTAGTTTTTTATTAATTTATCTATATTACATCTCAATTGTTAGCCCATCCCTTGTATCCTCCCATTCCTCCCTCCCTCCTGAGTCCCCCCTACTCCCCTCCCCTATGACTGTGACTGAGGGGGACCTCCTCCCCCTGTTATGCTCGTAGGGTATCGAGTCTCTTCTTGGTGAACTGTTATCCTTCCTCTGAGTTTCATTTTTTAATTGTTTGAATATGATACAGTTTATCTCTGTCTGTTTCTAAGAATTAAATGAGATAGAAAGTTTTAAAATACTTTGTCTGAAATAGTGTCCAATCTATGGAATTTAGAGTTCTTTCCGAAACTACACTTCCCCCGTATCATTTGTATTCTCCTATTAGTGGGAGGAGCAACATTTTATTTCCTAAGAAAGCCTAATCGTAGATTTATTTATTCAGACATTGACACATCCACTTGGCAGCTCAGCAGGGATTTTTATTTGATTGATTTTAGTTTTGTCCACCCGTTTACATAGTTAAGCGAGCCTTCCATTCACTAACGTGTTTCTGATTTGAAACTGTGGTGGTCAGTGTTAGTATTCTTTGAAATGATTCTAAATGTCCAAATAACTATGCCTGCATTTAAAAGTAAATTGCTAGTGGGTTTGTTAGGGAACACAATGTGTGTTATTAACTTAGGGTCGCACTTAGTGTTCACAAGGCTTGATTATTGCTCCTCATCACCAGATTTCACCTAGACATAGAAAAGAGTCACAAAGCAACAACAGTTCAAATCTCTCTGTAGTGCAGCAGTGCTAAAGTGTTTTAGATACTTGAAGTCTCACCCTGGAAACAGTTGAACAATATTTTTTAACTTTTCTCAAATATTTCATGCCTGTGCAATGATGTGCAGCCATGCCTACGGGGACTTTATTTATAGGAGCCATGGCTATGACTAGTTCTTTTATGGCATGCTGTTGGAATAAATTCCCCCAAAAGATGAGAAAGAAACAGTATCATTCATTAAACTTCACCCAGGTGCCAGTCACCTCACCCCCCCAACAACCGATTTTTATCTTTGCAAGTTCCACTGTTAGTTTACAGTTGGAAAGTGTAGGGAATCAAAGACTTAACATTAGTGTTGGTCCCATACATATTAGAGGAACCTAATTTTTATTATAGGCCAGGGAGTTTCTCTTTTCTCCTTATTGACATAGACAGCAAAGGAGTGTTTTGGCATTAAAGTATGATTATACTGGGATTAAAGAATAGTCCCTTTTCCTTGTGCTTTTTGTATGATAGCTTATGATTTCTGTGACATGAATTCTACAAAATAGTCTTTGTTATTTAATGATGGGCAATTTGTGCCTAATTTAGATTTTAATACATTGGTTCATTAAAATCTGGTTTCAAAAATTATATGCATGTATATATGTGATACAATTTATATATCTGTAATTTAATTTATATATCATATGTATGGTTTTTATTTAATGTAATGTGTGGTTTATAAATGTAATATATATATATGTATCAAGTACATACTACAATATCGTAAGTGCCAGTATATCTCATCTACAGCTTACATATATGCATATTACATGCTTCAACAGTTTATTTACAATTAGCCAAAGTCTGAGAAAAGAGTCTTAGAATAACTTTATGGACTAATCTGTTCCGAAATATACATGTTAAAAGCCTTAAAAATCTAGAGGGCAATTATGTTTATGTTAATCCAAATGCTGGTTCATGAGACATGGCTACAAATGTGCATTCTTTTCAGCAAGTAGCTCACTGCTATTAGTTCCTAACTGCCTCATCATCAGATGAGTAGTATGAAGTCTTTCTATTGAAAAGACTCCAAATACACTTAAAAATCAAATATAGCAATAACCAACACAGTTTCGAGATACTTAAGGCATAAGCCCTAACCGACTAGCATTTTAGTGATGCCAACAGCGCATATGGCTTGTTTGTTTACCTCTCTAGGGTGTTTCTCTACTATTGGCAGGAGCAAAAGCCCACTCCAGATGAATCCACAAACAGTATTTACATGTTTACTTCAAAACAAACGTAGTTTGTAATGAGACACTTTCCTTAACTGCTGGAACAAGTATCAAGCATCCTTCAGTTCTTAATTCAAGGTTTATGGGGAATGTTGCCCACTGTCTTTAAATGTTTCTAGGTCTCTTAAAGTAATATCCAAAGGATTCACCTTGGACAAGGAGATCCTGCACGCTGCTGTACCTGCTTAGCCTTTCTTTTCTCTTGATGCTTTTATGGCATTCCTTTGACCAACCATGAAGTTCTTCTATGTGCTAAGGTTTTTATATTCTGTTCCTTCCCAGTGGAGTTCGTTGGTAGAGCATCTGTTAATAAGACCCCAGTTCACAGCTTTACAACAATTTTTAATGAAGTGGCATTTTATTGAATAGATAAAACATCATCTATTTCTAAATCGCCAGAAGTTACTCTTTTTAAAACTTATTTCTTTTTCCTTTGAGGTTGTTCATCTATCTAGAAGCAGTTTAAGAGGACTTTCTTTCCTCTGTAAAAATTAATACCTACAAGAATATATTTTGAAAGTATAATATGATTTTATTTACTTGGAGTACCTGAATATATATAAATATATTCAGGAGTACATTTCTTTACTTATAAGTGTGAGAGAGATAGAGCATAAGTTATATTAGTGTTCAGATGCCAATGTAATATCACAGAAATCTACCCTGGATATCTTCATGTGAGATCAGGACATTGTATCAGGTAGCAAATATGATAATTTGAGGTGTCATGGTGATAACGTTTTCTGTTTAAACAACAGTCAATTCTATCTTCTTTGTATCACTTCTTTCTCTTCGAATCTACAGTGCATGTTTTTCATGTTAGACCTACAGAAATTTCACTTGGCTCTTTTAGCATCAGTGCATTGTGTTCATTGTAAAGTTCCATTGGAAAAAACTAAACAGAGGTAGGATTGTAAGTGGTTGAGTGGACATTCTGGTTCAAGGTCAGACTGTATGATATAATCATCTTTAATAGGCAGATATTGTGATCCTGAGGCACATTTATTCATTGCCAGAATTATTTAATAAGCTAATGTCTTTTAAGCATAGTGTCTGACACATATAAATAGTCAGGAGTAAGTTTTCTTGCCTTTATAAGCCTTTAATCCCAGCACTCAGGAGACAGAGGCAGGCGGATCACTGTGAGTTCGAGGCCAGCCTGGTCTACAAAGTGAGTCCAGGACAGTCAAGGCTACACAGAGAAACTCTGTCTCGAAAAACCAAAAAAAAAAAAAGAGTTGTTTTCCTTTAACCGAATCCCCAGAATTCATCTTTAGCAAGAGAAGGACTACTGTTTAGAGCATGGTTTAGTCTGAGTTTTTAATGAGTTACAGAGACACAATGGATGCCCTGAGCATAGTCTGGACACTATGGTAGGAAAAAGAGATGCCTCTGGCTATAGAGAAGAACAAGGGTGTGTTGGAGGGTTTGAGGAAGGTCTTAGCAGTGAAGGAGTCCAGTGACATGGCAGGTAGGTGGAGCAGAAGGAGAAAAAGTATTTAGAAGAGATGTCTTTATGGTAATTTCTTTTGAGCGATATCACTATCAGTCATTTGATATAACGCCAGTCATTCTGGTCCTAATTTTAATAGCTGTTAACACAAATATCCTTGGATGTTCTGGCACTTTGAGGAATAAAGAGACTGGAAGTTCTGTTTGGGGCTGCCTTTTTGTTGCCCAAGTAGCCTGATGGTCATCCTCCGAGGCACAGTTTAGAATGGGGCTAGAGAACATAGCAGGTGTAAGAATTCAGAGTCAGAGCTAAAGAGGGACCAAGTCACCGTCCATATACCAAAATGATCACTGGAGGGTTTTGGTAAGATGCAAGATAGTACTTTTCACAATCCTCTCTTGAAAATGGTGACCCAATGCAGCTGGTAGTCTGTGGCATCTTTAATAAAGGAGGCAACGGTCCCAAGATAAATCCAGGGGTTATGTCTCAAAAGAAGGCATCTGCAGGCTTCAAGGAACAAGGAACTTAGACATTTCAGAAGATGTGTGTCCTATGCTAATAGGAACAGCAGTCATCCCCTGACTCTGTGCTGTGCATCACCTTCCTTTTGTCCCGTCCGCTTCTCTTCCTCATCTTCATTTTCCCTCTCCTCCTTCCCAGTTCCCCTCATTCTTTCCCCCTTTCATCTTGTCTCTTTCCCTTCCTCCACTTTGTCCCACCTGCCTTCTTTTATATATGTTATGTTTTGGATATGTTTGTTCTAAACACTTACCTCTATATATTCTCATATTTATTTGTAGCTTTTATTTGTACTTGCTTTGAAACTTTCATTCTGTCTCTCCAAAATCATTCTCCCTCTTCTCTTTGGTACTGCCTAAGTTCAAAAACCTATTCACACCAATTCAGCTTTCCAAATTAGATCTGTAAATAGCCTTACTTGTGTGTAGTTCTACCTGCTTTAAGTGACCTAAGGCAGATTACTGAATGAAAGTATGACTGCTATGAGCTCTATAATTAATCATATATTTTCAGGCATCAATTTGTCCTTAACGAATCTAGTTAGTTAAATCAGTCTCTCTGAAAATATTACATATTGACTTGTGCTTGGGTTGGAATTCTCTTCTGGGCCATGGCACATGCAGAATAATGAATCTGAGTGAACGGTGCAGAAGTCAAGTGAGACTGCCCACTTCCTGAATTCTCTATAGAAATTACTAGCCTCGGTTGACACTTCCTAATACTGATTGCTCTTCAAAGACAAAACGAATGACATAGCCCAGTAGGATTATTCCTAAAATGTATGCTAAAAATAAGTAGGTAAGCATCTGAGCCCTTGCCCGGTCCTTCCTTTTCATGCATTGCATGGGAGGTGCCAAAGAATCGTTATCTCTTTCCTGTCCTCAGAACAGAGCCCACATAGTGAATACCTGAGTGACAAGCAATCTGGCCTATCCATATGACCATATTGTTTCCATCCCCTAATTAGCCTGGTCCTCACTGTGCTGATGAGGAAACAGATGCAGGAAGCAGCAAATTACCTTCCTCTCGCCTCTGAACAGCGAAAAAAGACACAGCATTTAATTGTCTCATTTGAACTTGGGCCCATTCAGAAGCAATAAAGTGGAAATAGTCACGAAGGGAACAGTGCTCTTAAAAACATGTTTTCCTTTCACTTAAAACTCACCACACACTATTCACTTGAATTAATAGGAGTTTTGGCAACTTCAGTTAGAGATGATCATTTCGTATTACAAGACAGAGAGCCATTTGGGCCATTAATTGACAGGAATAAATTGAGATGAATGTAAAGTGTTTGTGGTCCCGAGGGCGTCCTGCTTGCTTCCCTTCATGCCTGCTTCTCAGTCAAATCAGTTGTCCTGGTCCCTTTTGCATTCTTTATCTGGTCATTTTGGAGGTAATACTCCTGAAAAGCTATCAAAGTGGCCACGGCAGCAGGACGAAAACAAGGCTGGAGCTGCCAGTGTGCGAGCCAGTTTAGCCGCTTCACTGACACAGAAGATCTTTAGCTTTGAATTTTGCCACCTAGTCAGAACTTTGTAATATTTCGTTATTTTTATTCACACCTTTGAGACTTTTCAGTCCCTAGCAGAGTTCTAAGTATTTGCGTTCAAGTACGATTCCCTAGACAGTTAACGTTTTTTCCAAAGTTTGACTAAATATTTTCCATAGATCATTCAAACTAATCTTTAGAATTCCACTATGATGGTGTCACTGTTGTGATATAATTTCGTGGTTTAGATAATTGGCGTCTATGGCATTAAAATATGTAAGAACCAATGGTCCAAAGACAGGTCCTAAAATACAAATAGAAGCAGAAAAATATTTAAGCAGAGTTATCAAATTTGGATATATATTTCCATATATATATGTATGTATATATATATATATATATATGTCTTTGGTGCTTTACTTCATGAAGTAAAGCTGTGCACACAGGTATTAATGTGAAGAATATACACAAAATAGTATCTGAGGCCCAGTGGATAAAGGTGGGAATTTGTTCTGGCATCTGCAGTTAGTTGTGAGACTTACTGATTGCTTTAAGGTCTATGTGGCCAAAGTGGTATTTAAGTCTCTAGATGATTGGGGATTCTTCTGTATCACTTCTGTTCATCTACCAGATACTTAATAGAATATTGAGGAAAGAGCCCAGGCACAAAATACACGTGCCCACACAGAGAAATGAACATTGTGAATCTCTGTCAAGACTAACCATACTTGTAGTTTTATTACCTGAAACATGAAGTCCCAAGAGTGAAAATGCAGGCTAAAGAGAGGGAGGCTATTTTAACAGCAAGGCATGTGTATTTACACACTCTTAAGGTGCACTGTGCCCAGTGTTCACAAAATACGAGTCAAGGGCCAGTGAGACGGTAAAGGAAACTTTCCACGCCTGATGAGTTCAGTTTGATATGTGAGACCCACATAATAGAAAGAGGAAATTGATTCCCATGATCTGTCCTGAGACTTCCACACACCACAGAGTGTGCACCCCCAATTAAATAAATACAATTTAAATAATCCTAAACCACAGTTATTCTCTATTAATTTAGTAAAATTTTCTGAAACATCTGCTGTATTCCAGGTCTATTGGTCATATAAGACTAAGCAAAATAAAAACTTTCAACTTAAGAATGAAAAACAACTTCATTAATATTGCCAGAGATTCCATTATAAACTGAGGTAAGTGTTAAAAGAAAAGTGTAACGACATGTAAATGAAAGACATTAGAGGTGTGTGTGTGTGTGTGTGTGTGTGTGTGTGTGTGTTGTGAGGAAATCATTTTTTGAACTGAAATCTCTAGAATATAGAAAAAAATTTATGTCCGAAGTACATGATTTGTATTTCAAACCGCTGCTCTGATTTCATTGAGGAGAGTGGAACAGAGAAGGGGAATGAGCCCGAGAGGAAAGTGGTTTGTCTGAGTGAGGGTTGAGAGGGGACTATGGAGAAATTCATGTGAATCTATTTTGTAAGTGCAGGTGATAAAATGTCAGTTATGTTTCCTGTGACTAAAAACTAGCATTTACTGTGCTCCGTACATACTAACTCATTAGACCAATGACATGACACCTGACTATATACCATTTTTAACCGTGAAATAGTTACTACTCCTTCCATTTTTTACGTGCTCAAATACTAAGAGATATGTAAACAGTTATAACACAGTGTTATAATTTAAGTAATAGTTACTTAGGTGTTTTATGGTTCTTATAATTAATTGTGCAGAGATGGTTTGATAGAAGTAATGACATCAGAGATTAGTATTTAAGGATTTAATCTATAATGGGGACACTTTTGGTGGAAAGAAAATGAGGAGATAGGACACTCAGTGCTGTCATGGTGTATTAAATACTGTTAGGTTTGACAAAGAAAAAAGGTCATGAGAGGCAGGACTATAATTTCTTAAGAACGTGTAAGGCAGTGCAGATCTCATTATTCATAAAGTATTCATAGTTTCAACATAAGTACAGCATGGAGACATTAAAATCTTGCATGCAGTGTGTTTTGTGTGATATCGTGGATTGCTTCTCAGGGATTCCTTTTTTTATAAAAAAAGTTTAGGATTATTGTGAATAGTTTAACAAATATGGGTAAATCTCACTACATATATTTTTCATGATAATAATACCCCACATAAATTTTAATAGATTATCATTTCCAATGAATTAAAAGTACCATAGGTATATTTAGTTGATAGGGGTTAAACCTAGGGTCCCACACGTGCCCGATGAAGGCTCGGCTATGGAGCAATAGCCTTATTGTTTCGTCAAGCCTTGGTCTTGTGATCTCAGCTTCCTGAGTGTTGGCAGTTATAGGCCTATTCTACAAGGTCAGGGGACTATGAAGTCCCACAGGCGCACTCTGAGACACTGAGATAAACTAGTGCTGAATATATGAAAATTACAGTATTAGTAAGAAATCATTCCATGCATATACCAAAATTAATATGTTCCGTTCTGTTTTGAAAATGAGTATATTTAATTTTTTAAGTTAAAACTTATTCTTCTATCTAATTCGTGTACCCTTTCCAATCATATATTTCTGACCACAATATGATAAATATTCAGATATATGCCCTGCAATTTTCAAATTTTCAGATGAAGGATATCTATCTATCTATCTATCTATCTATCTATCTATCTATGTACTCAAACACAACTTCCTCATTTGAAAAGGTTCAGAATCATTTCTTCTACCTTTAAAGTATGAAGCCCTGGCAATCATTATCTGTGTCCAACCTACTGGGGACATGATACTAGGACATGTTGAAACACCACAGTAAGCCAATAGCTTTATTCTCAATTTATAAAATAGTTGTTAATTATTTAGGGTTACCAGTGATCACTGGATCCATCATCCCACACATGTACTTAAATATAGTCTATTGTTAGTAACATAAAAAAAAAAAAGAAAATTAAAAACGATCATTGTGTACTGTATTACAAATGAATAAGTATGAAGCTATGTGAAAAATCTTTTTTTTTTTTGCCTTTGGAATTTAATTAGCATGTTTTTCTAGAATCATTGCCCAGAAATTATGATGTAAAACAAATTTTCACTTTGTCAAAATGCAGTTAGGGATCTATTATGAACTGCGACTACAGTTCAGAAAATGGTTAGGAGTGGAAACCTGTCTTCACATGCCAGTTCTGATGGAATAGGTAAGCACCACATTAGTCATCTGATTTCCCCATTGCACTGATTACTGGCATAGTCAGGACAACCAATTCACGTCTCCCAAGCCTATCAGAAAGATGAAATAATTTTAATGACAGAATAATAATTAACATATTAAACACATACTTAATAAAAATAGCATGTATAAAATCAGGACAATACAGTGTTATCTGAATTTTAGCCCTTTGCATTTTTCCTCTGTAGTTCCATATAACAATATATATTTGTTTATTAATCTTATTTTACCCAGACCTTTCACTTCCCTCATATTAAACTCATTTATTTCATTAAAAAGTAAGCATGCAATGTCATCAAAGAAATAACAATATTTACCAAACAATTTTTGAAAGATAGCAATCTTACTTATTTCATACAAGATAAATTAATAGATATAACTTGTAATAATATAATTAATAATGTAGTATGTAAGCTTGGTAGTTACTCTCAATATTTTGTTCCATAATATTCAGAGTGTGGGGCTTCAGGCACAATGCCAGTGTTCCATGAAACTTGAATTGAGGGGCACCAGCTAGGAATGTAGTAGTAGTTTGATATTATATCATATGTTTACAAAGTACTACAAAATGGCATTTTGAAGCTAACACAACCAACCTATCTCTTCAGTATATGCAGGCTTAGAATTATTATTAGTGCTATTTCTTGACTTTCAATCTCTCAGCATTTGTCTTTCTTAAAATTCACTAAAGGCAAGTGATATTTTTTGTATGTTAATCAAGACTTCTCAAATTATGTATTTTGTAATTTTATTTTCTATTTACTATTAAGTGGTATGGTAAAAACCCAAATAGAGATTAGAGTCTTATAGATCTGGAGTCAAATGAGAGAGCATTTCTAGCTGCACTTTTAGGATGATTGCTTATATTTTCTGATTTTTGGTTCTCATAACTGTAAAATGGCATAGTAATAGCTATTACTACATCAAATATGTGTTGTCTTGATATGTATCTAGATATCAGCGCCTTTAAATTTCCTTTCTTTTTTGTGATATTTTATTAATGTATTCATATAACATCTAAATTGTTATCCCATCCCTTGTATCCTCCCATTCTTCCCTCCCTTCTGCTTTCCCCCTATGTCTGTGACTGAGGGGGACTTCCTTCCCCTTTATATGCTCTTAGGGTATCAAGTCTCTTCTTGGTAGCCTGCTATCCTTCCTCTGAGTGCCACCAGGCCTCCCCATCAAAAGGACGTGGTCAAATATGGGGCACCAGAGTTCGTGTGAAAGTGAGTCCCCACTCTCCACTCAACTGTGGAGAATGTCCTGTCCATTGGCTAGATCTGGGTAGGTGTTCAAAGCTTACTGCACGTATTACTCTTGGCTGGTGCCATAGTTTGAGCAGGACCCCTGGGCCCAGATCTGCCCATCATAATGTTCTTCTTGTAGGTTTCCAGGATCCTCTGGATCATTCTATTTTTCCATTTTCCCATGATTCTCTCACCTAAAGTCCCAATAGGATGTCCTCTTCTCTGACCCACTTTCCTGGTAAGTGAAGACTTTCATGGGACATGCCCCTTGGGCTAGTGTCTAGATATAATTGAGTATATACCATTTGACTCTTTCTGCTTCTGGGTGAAATTTCCTTTCTTTTATTCTTTTTATTTATTAAACAAGTTGGATTTATAAAATATGCATGTAATTTTTATAGTGCAACCTACCTATTTATAAAACTAACTTATGATTTATAACCTTTAATAATATTCCATTAGAATATATTTGATTAGCAAATGTTGGAGTTTGCATGATTGAAATGTTTTTTTTCAAATCTTAATTTAGTTTTAAAATGATACTTTACATGTATCACATTTCTGACCATGTGCCTAATCCTAAATAAAAATCACTTAAAAGGAGGAAAGGCATCTGCTCATGGTTATAATGGTTTCAGTCCAAGGTGTCCATCCACTACTTAGAGCGTGACAGCAAGTACAGTGCTAAGGTGTGAAAACGTTCAGTTTAGCTCATGACTTTTCAGTTCAGCCAGAAAGAGAAAGGGAAAATGATGACGGGTGGGGGAGAAGAGAAGGGAGCAGAGAGAGGACATGAAGAACACGTGGAGGGAGAGGATGAGGAGGACGTTCTAAGTCTTTCTTGTTCTCTTTTCCTGATGTTATATTGTAACCACATGTGCCTTTGTGTATATAAACATTTATTGTTTATTAGATTCCATATAGCAGAGATGGTGTAACATCACCTAATATTATATGTGCACTCTAAGCCCATCTCCCTTCCTACACACTTCTTTAGAGCTGAGTAGAATTCTATTGGGTAAATACACTACAATTTCATTATCTATTCATCTGATGATAGGTCATTAGGTTGGTTCTAATTCTTTGCTGTAATGTTTAAGGCAGCAGTAAACATGGAGGAGCCACCAAAATTACTATTATCTTTTTTTTTAAATCTTATTTTTTTTCGTTTTTTTTCATTTATTTATTTTTAATTAATTTATTCTTGTTACATCTCTATGGTTATCCCATCCCTTGTATCCTCCCATTCTCCCCTCCCTCCCATTTTCCCCTTATTCCCCTCCCCTATAACTGTTCCTCAGAGGGATTACCTCCCTCTGTATATGCTCATAGGGTATCAAGTCTCTTCTCAGTGACCTGCTGTCCTTCCTCTGAGTGCCACTAGGTCTCCCCCGCCAGGGGACATAGTCAAATGTGAGGCACCAGAGTACTTGAGAAAGTCAAATCCCTCTCTCCATTCAAGTGTGGAGGCTGTCCTGTCCATGGGCTAGATCAGGGTAGGGGTTTAAATTTTACCGCCTGTATTGTCCTTGGCTAGGGCCTTAGTTTGAGCGGGACCCCATGACCCAAATCTGCCTATCATAATGTTCCACTTGTAGGTTTCTAGAACCCACTGGATCCTTCTACATTGCTATTCTCCCATTGTTCTCACATCTAGAGTCCCAATAGGATGTCCTCCCCTCTGTCCCAGTTTCCTGGTAAGGGAAGGCTTTCATGGGACATGCCCATTGGGCTAGTATGCAGATATAAGTGAGTATATACCATTTGAGTCTTTCTGCTTCTGGGTTAACTCACTCATTATGATCATCTCTAGCTCAATCCATTTGTCCACAAATTTCGGGAATTCCTTGTTTTTAATAGCGGAGTAGTATTCCATAGTGTATATGTACCACAGTTTCTTTATCCATTCTTCTACTGAGGGACATTTAGGCTGTTTCCATGATCTGGCTATTATGAATAAGGCTGCTATGAACATGGTTGAGCAAATTTTCTTGCTGTGTGCTGGTGCATTATTTTGTTCAACTTATTTTACCCATTTTCTTCACATTTGTTCCGGTGACTAAGGTGCTGCTCCTAATGTGTGAGTCCTGTTCTCAGGGCTCTATGTCATTACACGTACCTGTAGCTGACATCTTGTAGCCCCGCATTCTCTAATCCCTGCCACCCAGACAGTAAAGACCATCAGCTGGGGCGACGTCACTGCACATCTGCAATTACCCCAGGTCTCATTGCTTAGAGAACTGAACGTCTAGGCACTTGTCACAGCCATGGGCCACCGCCCGCCCCCAGCAAGCCTCACTTGTAGATTAAGTTGAACATTGTCTTCGGATGAGGCACGTGCTCCTCCAACCAGAGGCCCGGTCTTGATCTGATGACGGGTCTATTCAGGGAGGAGGGTTGGTACTTTCCACTAACTGGGTTTGTTCTGAGAATCTGATCCATACTCCTTTTGGAACTAACAGCTGGTGTTGCCTTGATCTAGTGAGGGTACCAACAACTAACGAGATGGCAAATGGGTCCTCTACAGACAGAAGATTTGTCATCTATTTGTAGATGTGTAATAACTGTAGCTTTAAAACACAGAGTATTGTGAACGTATTTGCTATTTTAAGATGACATTTGTAACTTAATGTGTAAGAGTTGGTAGGCTACCATTCTGAAAAATGTGGAAAGCTGTTTGGTTTAAATGATTATCATAAGAACAGAGCTAAAGAAGAGGATTAAAGGGAACAGTAGTAAAGGGAATGTATTAAAAACAGACATCAGCAATTCTATGCCAATAACCAAGCAACTGATTCATTCATTGATTAAAAAACGGAAAGGAAAGACAGTAAACACGCATGATCAGACTGAATTAATTACAGGCAACAATGAGAAGTTGCAGGTTTGTTAACAAGTTGTACAAGCCTGTATGTTAGTTTCAAACTTTAAGTAATGCTTTCTAAAAACAAAACAAAACAAAAACAGGCAAAACAAACAAACAAAAGCAACTACCAATACCCCCAAACAAAACCCCTTAAAATATTACTCTCATCAATCTCTCATGGTTGGCTCTAAGAGATTATTTACCTTTGCAGCCATTATCTGCAGAAAACAATAGCCAGGGACACTGAGGTACTTGTGCTGCTAAGCATGCTGCTGACACCCATAGTATCTTTTTATAACTGCTTGATTTTTGTTGTTGTTGTTGTTGTTTTGTTTTGTTTTTAGCTCTACAAGTGACTCCCATTACCTTAAAGTCACAGTTTCATTCAGCGTGGTGACGTTATATTTGCAGTACAGAATGTCATTGGATAAATGTATACCAGAAAGCAAGTGTACAGTCGTATGGAAATGAGGCTCCATTTCATTTTGTTCAGTGTTTCCTTGTGCCCACTCCACTGACACCATGTTTTTAAAAGAGGCATTCCCAGTGGAAGGTGCTCCGTGCTTTCGTCTGGGAAGGGCATATCAATATACTTTTGACTCTAAACATTCAAAACATTATTTTATGCTGCAAATAAGAGATCAGATGGTGAGCCTTTCATTTTCTCTCTCCTCTCCATTTCCCCTGAATTCTCCCTTCCTGCCTTCCTCCTTCCCTTCCTTCTTCCCTCTCTCCCTCCATGCCTCCCTCCCTTTCTTTCTTCCTTCCTTTCTTCTTCTTCATATTTTGTTTTAGAGACAGTCTGGGCATTTAGAGTCGTAGTCCCCACACTCACTTGTAGCACAGGCTGACCTCAAATTCCTGGCTGTAATCCAGGAGTGCTGGGCTTGTGGTCATGGGATGGCATTCATGACATGAGTGCTCGATTTCTGTAGTTTACTATTGCAATGCAGCTATTCATATTTTTGAAAAATATGATACAATGCTATGGTAATATAGAAATTGGCATTGACCTGCTGATTTAGGAAAGAAATCCTGTTATACTTAAATACAAAACAATTTCTAAGCATTTCACAACTTTATTAAAATTAGTATTATGGAAGATATGCTTATAAAGTAAACCAGTCATATTCACATGGCTCTGCTGAGTCATACATTTCCTTGAATATTTATATTTATTTTAAAAGTGATAGTCTTTTGTTTTGCCTAGAAAAATATACTAATGTCACATATGGATAAGGTAGTATATATTTCACCCCCTCCCCAGAAAAAAGAAACTTCTGCTGTTGAAATCTCAGTGATGGTTTTGATTTCTAAAATCAAGTAGTACTTATTTAGTATTGATATCAAATGTTTTTATTTTAAATAAAACATTTTGAGACCCATTAGTGTGATTAGGGTGGTTTCAGTGGGTGTAGAACTGCTGGTTTGGGGGTTTATAACTAATTCCACTTAAAATTTGAAATTTATTTTATGTCTTTCTGATAAAACAGGCTTATTTTTATTAATGTGATGTGGAATTTTACATAAAGAAAAATGCAACAAAGCAGGCTAGAAAACAGAATCTATGAAGAAAAATGAGACAGTCAAGTGTGTGACTGAGTGTTTGAAATATTATAACCAAGGGTTGAATAATAGGTGCTACAGAGAGAGAGAGAGAGAGAGAGAGAGAGAGAGAGAGAGAGAGAGAGAGAGAGAGAGAGAGGGAACATAGTAAAAACATAAAGACATTATTTGGGTAAGAAAGAACCAAGGCCCAGAGGATCAAGAAAAGGTCTTCCCTGGCTGCCATGACTGTTTGGGACCCAGGGCTGGAATCCACACAGTTGGTGGCTGTGAACTTGGTCTCATCTTTCGTGCTCTTCAGTGTTACTGGAGATTTGACTTACTAAATTTCAAAGGTTTTCTTTTTTTTGCATGAGTTGGTTAAATGAATTGCAAGTACAATTTCTGAGGAAACAGTATAAATTTCAAGGAGTATAAAAATATAGACTATTATTATTTTTATATTTTTGCTCCCAGTGGTTCAGTGACAATTGCTCTTTCTTACCTTTTAGCTTTAACTTTTTTCTCCCAGTAAATTTAAAATGAAAATAAATGAAGCCATCAGAGCTTACTCTCGCCAACTTTGTTTAAGCTTTTACTTTTGATCTCCCTTTTGAGATTAGAGTGTTCTTGTGATGAGAAAGAGTTAGATATTATTTTCTACTTTCCACTGTGCATGTGTGCACACATATGTTTGAGTGAGTGTGAGTGTGTGTGAAAGTGTGTGTGAGTGTGTGTATGTGAGTGTGTGTGTGTATTGTGAGTGTGTGTGTGTATTGTGAGTGTGTGTATGTGTGTGTGTGTGTGTGTGATAGGTATTTGCATGCATGCCCATCTGTGTGGAGGCCAGAGGCTAGCTTTTGGTTCTTCTCCCATCACTTCTCACTTTATTGTTTTGAGACACCCTCCCACCGAGCTCACCCATCAACCGGAATAGTGAGCTCCACTGATCTGCTGGTGTCTGCATCTGTACTTCGGTGACAGCCACACACCACAGTGAATACTGGGGATGTAAAGTCACATCCTCATGCTTGCTTTGAAGGCACTTTACACACCCAGCCATATCCCCAGCCTTGGGGAAAATAGTGTTTAAGTTCACCTTTCTAGTTTTAAGATGATGAATAAGCCCCGAAACATTATTATACATGTTGGATGATTAAGATATATGCCTTCTGTCCTTTGACTCATTCTTCAACACTGTGATCCGATCTGCTTCGTTTCTTGTTGGAGGGTGCAGCATTAAAAATAGCAACAGACAACAGTGGAGTGGGCCTGTCGGTCTGACGTCACCTCTGCTAGGCACTCTGCTGACTGAGTTTATTTAGTCTGAGTGGCCTAGGATTTTTTTTTTCCTAATGAGACTCGTTCTTTTCTATCCACTACTTCCCCCTTTTCTCCCTTCTTCTTCTTCTCTCTTCACTTCTTTCTCCTTCCAATTTCTATCTTGTTATGAGCCCTGGAATTTCTAAGCCTTCTGCTTCGACTTCGAAAGTGCTTAGGACTGCAGATCTGTACTGCCATGTCTGGTCATGGTTCTCTGGTTTAATAGATTATCATACCTTAGCGAACTTCATATTGATTAATAATAAAAATAGTTTTGAATGCCTACTATATGTAAGACATTAGTGCTATTTGCAAAATGTCATTTATTGACCCTGACTTGCTTTTGTAGAAAGAATTATTTTCAACTCTGTGTAATAAAGTTATCTGGGGTGTATATGTTCAAATTTTTATTCTGGAAAGCTGACATAGTAATTTAAAGCATGTATATGCTTGTTAGTTCCTCAGATTGAATTAGTATGTGAATTAGTATTAGTTGATGCTTAAGAATTTGAACTTTGCAAACAAGCTTTACAATGTGAACAAAAGTAAAATAATTGAAATTCATTCATGAACTGCTACTCCCGTATTGAAATGTGAAAGCATCAGTATTCGAATTGCTGAGATAAAATTGGCTGTTACCCAATTACAGCTACTTAATGGTGCAAATCAATAAAAACAATTCCAATAATTTTCAAAATGTCTGCTACAATGTAACTTCCTGGAAATTTTCAGCCCTCATCCACATGTTAGAAAAGAAGCTAAGTCTAGATCTACAAAATGTATCTTTTCATATATTCATTTTTGAAAGATGAACAAAAAAGAAAGCATATTCCTTAGCCACTCAGTGTTTGTAATGTATATATTCATATTTTGTAGAAATTCTGCTTAAGAAGTATAGCACAATAAAGGAAAAAAAGCCCAGCATAATAATCTTCATTTCAGTGTAATAATTAAACTTTTCTATCATTTCTAGCTGAGATGATTGGATTTCAGGAGAATAAGTTATATCGTTACTTTGAGAGTTCCAGGGGTTTCTGATACCCTCTCATGTACAACTAATCCTGGTCCAATCATTCCAAATGGATAAGCAAAGGAGTCCATTTTGCATTCCTTGCAGAAGTGCTGGCTGATGACGGACAAGTGTTATGTGCAGAGAGCATCACTGGGTTAGGGCCAGTGGGAAATTGTTGCATCTCAGGAAAGGTTTGCATGCCAATTACCCTTTCCCTTATTTCTCTGTTTAATATTTAGACAAGGTGATTAAGCTCAAAATTTAAATTTCTCAGTGTTTTTGCATGTA
>OU015743.1:28015141-28037239 GCA_907169655.1 Acomys percivali | reverse complement strand
ACTCTCAATGCATATTTTCTTGTCATTCTTTACCACAGTGTCATCTCATACTGAGTACGTAGAAGAATTCTTTTGAGGCCTTTACTTGTAGTTACGTTTTTCTCTCATTGCCCAAGGGTGTTCTGTAAAAACAACATATTTAATTTTCAAAAATAATGCCCCAGAGAAAGTAAATACTACACTTCACTTGTTAAAGCATTATTTTCCATAGGACAGTTCTATTTGTACTTGCTTTTCCTTGACTTGATTTTTTTTTTTCAATTCTCATTCAAGGATGAGTTAAGCCTGAAATTTAAAACAACACAGAAAGGTGACTCAGGGAAAAGTGTTAAATATAGTTGAGGCCATGGATGATGCTTCTTATTTCTCTGTTCACTGCTGGTACCCAGAGTGGTCCCTCAGGCATCAGTTGTGTGCAGTAAATGTTTGGTAAATACACAAATAAAGAAACATTAGATTTTCAACAGTACATTGCTTCATACTAGGTTTTTTTTTTTTCTTACATGACAAAATGTAAAATTTACTCTCTACTGCTTTGTAATTTGGCTTTCAAATATTGGTACATTATTCGTACATTTTTTTTCTGTTCCAAGATAAAAACATAAGTTGAATTTCTATCCAAGCTATAAAATTTCCTTTTTTTTGTGCTATGGTATCATCTTTATTTATTTAGGTTTTTTTTCTCACTTCTTCTGCTAAGGAGGTTGGCGATTAATTAGTAAATAGCATTTGATTTATTTATTTTTGGTGAAGGGATTTAAATGGCCCAAATGGAACGTTCCACCTTTTCATTCAGTTTTTCCCTTGCTACAGTTCACATCCCCAACAGTTATCTGCTGGTGGCTATTGTAGGGAACAATGTGGTAAGAATGGCTTCCCCAGGGCCAAACGTTACACTCGATGGCACAGACTTAGATGCTGTTGCCTTTTATCGAGACTGAGGAAACGAAAGTGTAGGTAAGATTTTAAAGGGAATGATAGCAATTTACCATACAAAATTTGCTGTGCCTCGGAATATCCATGCTTATATATCAGCCGAAGATGAACGACCGTGACTTAGAGGCAAGGCCTGAGCTTGTGGTAATTCGGGATTTTCAGTGATGGATTTGGGAATAATCAGAACATGAGCAATAGCACAAATGAAAAAATGCATAAGATCACCTTATGAGAACTGAATGATTGAAGCAGCACATCTTTGGAAGCGATTTCGTTGAAGAGGAACCCACTGAAGAAGACTGAGGTTAAATAGGAGTAAGAATACATTATGCCCACAAAGGTCCTTCTTCATACACAGATCAAGATAACTGGTCCACAATGTCAAATACAGCAGCATCTTTAATTAAGTTATGACCTATCTTCAGATGACATGGAATCAAAAGTTGCCCTAATGTATTTCACTTGGACCAGATTCACCTATGGGAAGGGAATTATACTTTAGTGACTTAATATTGGCATTTTTCATAATTTTATAATATACATTACATATTTTTTCCTCTCTAAAATGAGTGTTAGGAAAAAGTGGTCCTTTTCCTGGAGATTTAGAATGTAGAACAAGAATTAAATCAGAGAGCTGTAGTTCAAAACAAATCTTCAGAATTGAGTGTGACTACTTTATTTGTTGGCATGGAAACAGACCCAGAGAGTGGGAGTGACTTACTAAGGACTAACAGTTAGTATGCTTTTAACAATATATGAATCTGTTGCTGCTCCTATTCAATAGTCTATTACTAATGCAAGAGACAGGGATGTTAACAGATTGTAGTTACAGCTACTAGAAGGTAAGATTTCGGGCTGGAGGGAGTGCTCAGAGATTAAGAGCACTGCTTGCTCTCAAAGGTCATGAGTTCAATTCCCAGAAACCACATGGTGGCACACAACCATCTATAATGAGATCTGTTGCCCTCTTCTGGCATGCAGGCAAGAACACTGTATATGTAATAAATAAATAAATAATAAATCTTGAAGAAGAAGAAGAAGAAGAAGAAGAAGAAGAAGAAGAAGAAGAAGAAGAAGAAGAAGAAGAAGAAGAAGAAGAAGAAGAAGAAGAAAGTAAGGTTTTATTAATGAAAGGTTCTCACAAAAGAGGCAGGGTATCATATATCATTAAGCTATTTTGGTAAGAGATACAATACTATTTATCATCAATACAATTATCAACTTCCCACAGGGACTCACAAATCAAAAGTTATAAAATTCATATAGATTCTAAGTGTCTGGTTTATCCACAGATTCTTTGAACTACATCAGTGTGGAGGGTAATACGCTCAGATAAGTGGCTATTCAAATAGATACCTTTCCACTAAGTGTTCAGCAGATCTCTCGGTCTCACAGCTTGTTTGGGGTTGTGTGAAAGACAAGCCATCTTAAATTAATCTTTCTCCTCAGTAGGAAAAGTAGAGAAATTGCTCTTGCCTGTGTATCAGCACAGGAAGTCACAGAACTTAAGGAAGACAGTATTGAACCTGAGGATAGAAGGAAGCTTTGATTTCACTTTCAGTGACTTTGGAAAGATGGTGAAAAATGCTGTCTGGAATACTTTGCCTCAAGTTTATAAAACTGAGCTTGTAAGTTCTGCACGTTAAAAAACAAAAAACCTATATTTATGTTCCTTGTTTGCTTTAAGCCATGTTTATAAGCAATGATATGTAGGTAGATAAGTGTTTTCTTTGAAATAACTAAACCAGCATCAGTGGTATATTATTATAATGAAGTATTGAAATCCAGTCCAAACTTGCCTTTCCTAGAGATGACTTATCACAAAATGCACAGAAATAAACCATAAAAATAGATGAAGCTAATATAAAGTTAGGTAGATATCAATAATATAAATAACACTTTTAAAAGCTTTATTGAACCTAAGAAACAATGGTAATTATACTTTTTTGTTTTTGTTCTATAAGTATCATAATTAATAGGCATTGCTGCAACTGCTTTTTAAAATTTGTTTACTTTATGTATCTAGGTTTTTTTACCTGCCTGTTTATATGTACACCACTTGTGTGCCTGGTGCGTTCAGAGTTCAGAAAAGGGTAGTGGGTCCCTTGAACTGGCATTACAGATACTGTGAGCTATCATGTGGGTGGCAGGAGTCAAAAATAAGGAGTCTGCAGAGGCAACCAGTGCTCTTAACCACTAAATTTATCTTCAGCCTCTGTAGCTGCACTTAACAGCTTAGTTACCAAAGAGAGGAAGTTTGCATCCTTTTATTTTATTATGGAGGTCCTTTGTACATATTGTTTACTCCCGGCCTTAGTTGAGATGCCAATGTAGTTTATCTAAACATATTTTTACTGATTTTCTGAGCATTTCTTACATTGCATTTTGACCATAATCTCCTACTCTCCTTCAACTTCTTCCTAATCCACTCTCCTTCCGTATTTACCCAACTCTGTGTTCTCAGAAAACAAAACAAAAACAGACTGGGTACAATTTATTCTGTGTGTGATCATGCATTGGAACGTGGTCAACCTGCCAGGCAGGGTCCACACCCTTAGAGGAAACTGGTTTTTTATTTCCCAGAAGCTATGAGTGGGACTTCATGCCCAATTTCTTTCTCTATGATGCGATGCCTATCTATCTGTCTGTCCATCTGTCTGTCTGTTGGTCCATCTGTCTATCCATCTACCTACCTACCTCTCTACCTACCTATTTATCATCATCATCATCATCATCATCATCATCATCATCATCATTTATCTACCTACCTATCTGTCATCTGTCTGTCTATCTATCTGTCTGTCTGTCTGTCTGTCTGTCTGTCTGTCTACACTGTTAGGGATGGATCCCAGGGCTTTGTACATGCTTAGCAATCGTGGAGCCATATCACTAACCCATATTTTCTGTTTTCTACATGAGAACACTTATTTCTAATTAGTTGAGTAAAATACATCAAAATGTGAGACTGAGAGTATTAACATGTGTTTTCACATCTTAGTTTCTTATGTTTGTTCCAATGATTACAAATATAATATGGAAATATTTTGTATTAAAATTATTTAGTTTTAAAAATATATTAGTAGAACTCTCTGATACATTTTTGTATATAAAAGGAATTATGATTTGTCCTGGAAATAAAAGTTGAAATCTTAAAAACAATATATCTATTATTTTAATATATTCAGAATTTGAACATGTGTCACAGAAAGTAATCGATACTGTAAATATTTACAAACCTAGGGCATGTTTGTATTTCAAATTGAAATATATATGCATATGCTGCATTATATATACTTATATATAATATACATAATTTTAAGTGAGCCATTGAAGGATACTATGTCATCAGATTCTTATCTCTTCAATAAAATATTCTCTTTTCATTTCTCTGTAGTATCCTGCCATGAATTCCTGCTAAGACATCCTGAAATATTGTTAAATTTCTCTGACTTATATATTAAATGAGAAAGATGATTTTTTCTTAGTTTTAGCTCACATTTACTCACATATCTGGAATGTATGCAGTTGTTGGTAAATTATCTGTAATTTTGGAACCACAATGATGGATGTAAATATTTTCTCATTCCATGTACACAGACATCAGAGGCTGATCCATTGTGTTGTTTCTCATTTTAATCTTGTCTAGACTCATGGCCATTTTACTTTAATCTTTTCCGAAGGCTGACTTTGTCATAGGCCTTTAAGTGTTTCTTGGGTTTGAAGAGTCTATGTGTAAACAAAATGTGCAAGGTCATTGAGACTCCGATTAAAAAAAGCTTCCTAAATTATTCCTTCTCATCATCCTCCCCCTTCATTCCACACATAGCTTCCTACCCTATTCCTGACATCTTTGCCCACCCCTATCTATTTATTTCCTACACCAAAAAGAATGACAGTCACTGCCTGGACAAATATCTGAAAAAGGAGTGTGCACTCACAGCCCGTGCAGTGTAGGAGAGAGGTGCAGTGCACAGTCCTCCCCTTGTTCTGTCCCATTGTGCCCAGGCTTTCCCTTGTGATGCAACCTTCATTTCAACCCAGTCTCCCCTCACATGGAAATCCAGCAGGCTTTGTAGATATGAATAGCTGTGCCCTGTAGCAACTAGACAGACGTGAAAGGAATGCATGCCTCTGTCTGAAGTATAGTATTCTCCACATGGGTTTAGTTTAGCTGTGCTTAATTGTTGGGAAATATTGCGACATTATTTCAGACATTGGAGTTAATAAGTTTTTAATTTTCTAAAGTGCCTTAAATAAGTGATCTCTGGTTATACTTTAACTTTGTTGTACAGCACAGTTGGGTTATTAAAAACACTGTAAGAGATATTCTAGGCCTGTGTTAATTTTAACACTAAGTTAAACTTTATTAACTAAGGAAGAATAAAAGAGAGAGCTGCTGTATTCTCATGCCCAGTTTCCTGATACAAATGTAGTTTTGTTGGTTATCTCAATACAGTTTGCTATGATGGTAGCTAAAGAGAAAAAGCTTTTGTACAGTACTGAGCTATGTTTATCTCAGTTCTGTATTTAATTTCATTCTATGACGGTTTGACCCACTGCCTTCTACTTACTATCCAGCGTTGTGAATTTTGGTTAATTATTTTTTTTAACACTATTAAAAATGACGAGAATCTATCCTTAAATTTTTGTTTAGTAAACACCTCACAGAAGCCAACTTATGTCTGTAGGACTTTCCTACTATGCCACAGAACATTTCTGATTTGTTCATACTCTGAGTTCTTGCTGTAGTTTTGAGCAAATGCACAGACACAGAGATAGTTATCTCTATGGCCACCTCAGCAAACAGTTTGTAAGCTAAGAGAACTGGCAACATCTACCATTTTCTTTTATTCAAAATACTCTCTCTTCTTCATTTTCTAAGTGTCAGGGTGATGAGTCTATAGTAACAACTCGATTTAATATTTACTAACTTACAGACATAGTAAAATTAGACAGTATTATCAATACAAATGGAATTTTCTTTTTTAAAAATAGGGATTTTATAAAGGCTACCATGAATTAGAGTTCTTTCTACTTTATATCTTAAATCTGGACATTAATGAGAAACCTGTATGGCACTAATTCTCAGCTCTATCTATTATTTTGTTAATCTGCAGGCCACAGGAATGTGACAGGCCAAGACATTTCCTCAGCCTTGTCATAAATTACCCAACATGGCTAGTCCTATTTGACTCTCTCATGAGAATTTCAGATGACATGTCTCACCTGTCATTGCTTCAAAAAAATAACTCTGCTAGCTGCATTTGGTTGACTAATGTGCATTGAACTTAATAATTGACAGATTATACTTCTAAGTTGAAATTAATCTGCATGTAAATCTCTTTCAAAATCACTCACAGTGATGATGCGCTGTATCGTACCACGGTAGGGAGGTAATACACATTTAGAAAGAAATCTGGATACGTGAGTGAGCTTCAAGAAAATGGGATACACTACACTCTTTAATAATCTTTTCAGCTTCAATAATATGTACCAACCCTAAATAGTAATAGGAAAAGTTAGACTACCTACCTCAAATGGATCCAGTGGGAAGAACTATTCTAGACAATGAAGTTAAACACGCAAGTAGAAAAAACTAGTGTCACCACAAGGCTACAAATGTAACTAGAGTGAGAAACTGGGAGCACCAGCAGACTAAAGTTTCAGACAGCAAACAAAGAGCCTAACAGATACTTCAAGTAATGTCCAAATCCTGGGGCACTTAAAGGACAGCACACACAGCAAGAAAAATTATGCCAGTGCCACGTCAGAGATATTTTAGCAGCTGAATTCATGTAATTGAGTCATGCACACAGAATTCTTGTTTTAAGCCCATTAGTTTGGTTCCCTGGTTTCTCCCAGGTTTCAGCCTTGAATCTCTATGCCTGTTGTTTATGTACAAACAGAAGCCGTTTTCTCTTTCAGTATTTCCTTTTTTTTTTTTTTAATAGTGAAAGTTAATACCTTTTATATGTTACAGACAGACACGGCCACATTCCCACTGTGGTGCAGTGCAGTGAGAACAACCAAGGGAGGATTATACACATGGCTGGGTACAGACTATCCGTTTGTTCTTTTGCTTTCCAGATAACAAATGGCAATGTTGTCTAACACTGTGAGTGATTAACAGATGTGAGGTCAGACTTAATCCTTTAACTGTTGTTTATGGGTAGCCTGATTTTCTTTATTATATTGACACTTCTTTGGAATACATCCTGAAGTCTCACTTGCAGGCCTGTCTTTTCCCTTGGAAATCAACTCTGCTGGGCACACAAAAGAGTGCAGGAAAAGGAAGAATTGGAGTTGAAACATGTAGTAAAATCTCTTAAAGTTTCTTGTATGCTTTTACACATTACAGGTGGGTCTCTAGCTGGGACCCATGATATGAATCCTCGATGTCACAGAGGAAAGCACCATGTTTTAATTGTTCCTTTTTATAATAAAGTCTTATGAATAATTCAGTTCCAGTCTGAAGCCTTGAGTTTGAGTTGGAACAAGTTAGCTTAACATAGAATTCTCTATAGTGCTGATTTCTATTTCATGAAGAGTGATGTTTGTGATTCAGTTTGTCAATAATCACTTACGAAGAGCTGAATGTTTCCTTGGAAAATCCACTGTCATCATATAAGATCAGATAAGACACAAAGCATAAAGATTTTGGCAGCTTGAAAGCCAATGTATCTTGGCCAGTATCACAGTGTTTAACTTTTCATAAATTTAATGACTTTTCTTGCATAGTTTTTCTAATGGTTTAATGATAATTTCAATCTCTCAAATTTCATTTCTGTTCCAATAGCATCTCTCTGACAAATTATTATTCTTTTTTATTGAAAGTAGATTTTTCTATCATATACAACATCATAGCCACAGTTTCCCTTCCCTCTACTCCTCTGAACTGCACTCAACTCTAAACTCCCCTAGACCTGCTCCCCCTAACATTTTCTGTTCAGAAGAGGGCAGGCCTCCAAGAGATGACAGCCAAACAGGAAAAACCAAGATACAGTAAGATAAGGCAAAACTTATCCTACTGAGAATGGACAGTGCAACCCAGTAGCAGGAAAAGTGTCTCATGAGCAGGCAAAAGAGTCAGAGATACATCTACTTTGACTGTTAGGAGCCCCACAAAAACACCAAGATAAAGCCAAAACATACTCACAGAGGACCTGGTGCAGGCCCAACAGGCCCTGTGTTTGCCACTTCCATCTCTGAGAACACATATGAGCAGGCCATGTTCTCCTGGTCCCTCCATCAACTCTCACTGCTACAGCCTTTCCTCCTCCTCTTCCATAGGTTTCCCTGTTTCTGAGGAGAGGGACCAGATAGAGACTTCTAATTTAGACTTTCTCTCTGCATAAGGTTTAGCTGTAGGTCTCTATACCCACTCCCATCTGCTGTTGGACCAAGTCTCTCTGATGACAAGTGGACAAGCCACTGACCTATGATTATAGCAGAATATCATCAGGAATCATCCCATAGTTTTTTTTTTTTTTTTTTTTTTTTGCCTGTTGTGGTGGGTTCTATGATTTTGATTATAAGTTCATTTACTGTACAGATTTACAGGATGTGAGTGAATGTTCATAGTATTGTCATTAATATTTGGATATTTCATTCCCTCAGCTCTATTTATTCAATAATAGTTACAGATTAATTTGTAAATCATTTTTATTTTACTTATTTATCTTTTCATGAGAAGTTTCCATCATTTTATGGTCTATGGATGCGCTTTCTTGCTTACCTGTGTATGAAAACTTGTTGATTTCTGCAAATTTTGTCCTACTGCATTCAAACACAGTGAGAAATCTTGTTATTCTTAAGTTTTCACTGGAATCCCTGGGGTTCTCTATGTATACAATAACAACTTTTCAAATAAATAATTTTTTCATGGCCAGTATTTATTTAGATTTATTTTGGGAATGAATTGAATTTAAGACTTATTTGTGGCCCTGGGGCATTTTCTAACTTCCATGACTGTGATAATCATTGTTATGAATCAGTGTAAAACACCTGGAACGTGGGAGAAATCCTCTGACTTCTACCTACAGAAACACACACACACACACACACGCACGCACACACACACACACACACATGCACACACACCCTCTTATAGAGACAAAATAGTTCTTTGCAGCAGAAATTAAAAGAATAGCTAGGAACTTTGAGTGGGATGTACTATTTTATCTTTTGAAAGATAGTCAACTCTTTATCTTAGCCAGTATTTATTAAATAATGTCACTTTTAAAAGCTGCAATACAATGTGTGGCTTACAAAGTTATTAATTATATTGAATGTAGAAAAGCTGTTTGCATAGTTTATGTTTAAGGACACACAATTTTCTAAAAAAGAAAACATTCTTAATAATACCCCATAAGGAAATGGTTGCATGTCATGGATTAGTTGTTGTTTAACTGTATTTTAAATGTGACACAAGTGAATGAAATCATTATCGAGTGATTAATAAATAATCCTCACTAATTCAACACTCAGTATGCCAACTCAGGTTTCCTAAACAACAGGAAAGTGTGCAGAAAAAAATGTTTTGGAGCAAACAAAGCATGGAGTCACCGTTCTCTCCCTTAAACAGTTACCTGCACTGGCAGGCAAGACTTGTTTGTCTTTTGTGCCCAGAAGACTCAAGGTGAGCATTTTCTGAAAGTCGTGCACCACTGCTTTGTAAACAATTACTAATGAGGAATTACTGAAATAAACTTGATACATCACCTCAGTGAAATATGTAATTTAGCACAGGAAACCGATCCTGTCGTAAACATGAAAAAACATAGAGAACTGATATGAAAACTACGTTAAGTACAGAAAATACATATACTATATAATAAAAAAAAGAAAACTATAAATGGTCCTTGCATAGTGATAAAAGTACCTATGTGTATGGAAACAGAGTGGGAGGAATATTTATTAAATTATTGAAATTACAGATTATTTTTACAGAATATTTCCTTTTCTTTTTTTTTTACCAGCATCTTGTAGTTATTTTTTCTCAAAATTATTAATCTTTTTATTTTATCTAGGACTAATGAAATATTATCATTTCAAGAAGTTAAGATTATAGTAATTTAACTGGTTGTTTATGTATCCACATATGTTTATTAAAAGCATAGTTATTTGTTAAACAGACATAAAGACCCCATCTTAGTTTGCATGTTTTGTCCATCCAGGATATTAAAAAATAAACCAAACAAACACAGGAAACATAGGGCATTGCCCTTGACCTTGGGCTTTTAGTCTAAGGTTCATTCTGCTCACTTCTTTGAAAGTGCTAATAGTAGCTTTAGTTGGGAAACAGTTACTAACTTACCAAAGTTTACAGAGCAAGAAATGTGAAAATTGGTAGCATCTAAGTCTGGTTCCCAAGCTTATTTTTTCCTGGTCTCTAAATGGTGCTAATAAGCAGTTGTTGTAGCATTAGGCTCATAGATGAAACCCTGTAAACCATAGCAGAACCTCACAAAGCAAAATGTTGAGCAGAGTTAAACTTATGCCCCGGATGTCATTAAAGAAAATTGGTCCCCTAAAGAAGCCCAAAATGACTATAAAATATCAGATTGGCTTGGAGAAAGAGTTGTGGCTTTAGGCAAGTCTCCAGGAACACATTACCTCATCAAATGAAGAAAAGAAGGGTTACACCAATTTGAAAACCATGGAGAAAGACACATGGGGGCAAGAAATACAATTGTGGGTTTCAAAAAGTATAGTGGATACAGTGTAGTGTTTCAAAGGCATAAGGAGAAAGTCAGCCCTAGAGAAGAAAACATTGTGACGTCTACATTCACATGACTATAGGGTACCCTTTGCAATTAGCAAAGACATCCCAAAGAACAGTTACACTGTGGGCCCAAGGTCACCTCAGAGCGTTGAGTAAGAGAATGTGTTTATTCATTTGGGAATCAGAAAGAAGAATGATTTTCTCCTAAACGCTTATATTTATATATACTCTTCTAAAGTATACTAGAAACTCAAGTTAATGTATCACTTCCATTGCCTTTTAATCCAAGAAAACAACAATAACAACAACACCCCACAATTGTAGTTAGTATAATTTTTAGACGTGAGAAATTGCTGCATGAGGCACCATATGACTTACTACCAGCTCCTTCCCCAGTGGATAACGTTACTTTTAGTATTCCATTGTGAAACTGGAAAGCACCTGAGAATAAAGTAAAGGACGTGGCCCTGGCACTGGAGTAACATCCAGCAAACTACTGTGTCTACCGATCCTCTTGTATTCACTTCAAGACAGGGTTTCTCTGTGTAGCCCTGGCTGTCCTGGAACTCACTTTGTAGACCAAACTGGCCTCAGACTCACAGAAATCCATCTGCCTCTGCCTCTGAGCGCTGGGATTAAAGGCGAGCGCCACCACTACCCAGCTTCAGGAACCCTTTTAATATGGCTAAATGGAGAATAAAGACCACCAAAGAGGGACGCCATGCAAGCTTTCTTCCACTTTGGATTTGTTCTTACACTGAGGCCCTACGGTTTGCTAAATGACTGGGCTCTAGAACTTAGATGCACTTGAGATGTCTGGCCTTACTCTAGTTCTTATATTGTATATTGCTTTGCTTCCCGCCCCCTGCCTCCCCCCCTTCCCCCCAATTTCAACACATTTATTTCTGTTGTTATGTGCTTTTTTGGCTTACTTTAGTGTTTCCGTATTTGCTCGGTTTTCTACTACTCTTTTCTCAAGTTTATTCTGCCAGCCTCCATCCTTTGCCTGATGCCATTAATGGTAAAATATTCAGCCTTTCTAGGCTGGGTATGTTAAAGCCTCTTTTGCTTAGGAAAGGTTTGACCATTCCAATTATGCTTGTGGAATTGCCCTCTTAAATTTTACAGACAAATCTGAGCTGAATGCCACTGTGTAAACTTAGCTTCCGTTCTTAGCTGAAAATGTGGGTAATTCGCTTATGTATTTTATCTCTGTGTGTCCAAGTGGCAAATGGATTTTGCATAAAACTTTATTATATAGAAGTTGTGAAGCACTTAGAGACTCGGGGCCCCCAGGAAGATGAAATAAATTCTTGGGGAGGCAAATACAGTCGCAAAGATATGGAGTGTCTAGTCCTCTTTTTTCATTCCACTAACTCTGCAGGGGTCAATTAGTCCACCTCTCCTGAGCCGCGATCACTGTAGGCATAGTTGAGCTCAGTATTTTATGTTAATATATTTTTCTTATTTTCTTTGCTGGCTGTCAGCTATGGCTTCTTGGAGATAATGTTGCCCTCTAATTTTTTCTGTCTTTTATTTGTCAAACTATGTCGTGTTTATTATTTTCAGTATGTTATTTGTAACCAATGTAAATTTTCCAGATTCTTAACAGATAGATTCATTTTTGCTTTAAGATTTACTGGTTACTTTTTCATGAGTATTTTTATTCACCAGAGCCTGTTTGTATTTTTCACAGTATCAACTAGAAACTTTTTCTGGAATTTACATACATTAATTCAATCATAAATTTCTGGTCTTCTCTGTATTATATACAATGACTGATAAGGTTTTATCGTAGATCTTTGTGATTTTATGTTTATAATTACTTTGTTGTCTGGAACTATATATTTAATTTCCTATTTGTTGAGAAAAATTATCAAAATAGAAGGATTTTTAAGTTCTGAAATATCTGAGAAATGTCTATAACATTCTGATAGAATATTATTTCTCTATCCAGATTTTAAAAAATTAAATTTATGAGTGCTAGTATGATGTATCTGGTATTGAAGGTGTAATGTCTAGAACTTAGACCTTTGAAGGCAGATAGCCACAGGATGAAGTCCTGTATGGAGACATTTGATGAGGTATAAATTTGAGAACTATGTTTTCTTATATAAATAATATAAGTAATATTTATCTTAAGAGACAATGTGATCAAATTAGAAAATATTTCAACTAGAGCCTGGAACTTGTTTTTACTCAAGAAATGCCAGTTTTTATCAGCAGCATTATGAATGTTATTATTTTGGCAAGTACAGACTTCCTTGCAATTTCACTCTTTATTTATTCTATTTTCTTCTGGTAGAAAGAATCATGATAATTCATGTTAATTATTTTATAATTAACAGGGAGGAGTCTTTTGAGATCAACAATTTAGCATTTCAGTAAATACCACATTGTAGATTCAGAATAAACCCATATTCTCACGGCAGCTTTTTTCCCCCTTCTTCTTCTTCTTCTTCTTCTTCTTCTTCTTCTTCTTCTTCTTCTTCCATAAGCGCTGCCCAGGATTTATTGTAGTAACAGAGTTTGACATTAAGCCATAGTGTTTAAGGCTTGGAGGCTACACAAAAAGGTGGCAATTGCTCTAATGTTTCCTTAATTAGGAAAACAGTATTTGGAGACCAGATCTGTGGTAATGGGGATAGAAGTTTCTCTTGGGTCGTGGAAGTCAGGGTGGAAGATAAGAACAGAAAGGGGCCTCATGCACCATTACTATTGTTTATCTTCATTTTCTCTACTCAGGTATTTCATACTTTCTCTTCTAAACTTGTAGCAAAGTATGTATTACCGTGAGAATAAATGTTCCTTTGTAATAAAAAAAATGGATAAATAAATAGCAAATGTTTAATTAAATGGCAAGTTTTGTATTTAAATTTTTCAAGTATAGTTTAGATGAAAGAAAAATAGACTTTTGTTGAGGTTTTAAGGAGTTATTTTCATGTTTATGTGTATGCGTGTGTGCATGCTATGTGGTGTGTGTGTGTGTGTGTGTGTGTGTGTGTGTGTGTGTGTTTACTAGAGGCATCTAGAAGAGGCATTGAGCTGGAGTTACAGGTGGTTGTGATCTGCCAGATTCGTGTGCTGGGAACTAAATTCAGTCCTTCAGAAGTGCAGTAAACACTCCTAGCCATCTTTTCCTGCTACAGAAGGATATATGATAAGGAGATTTCAGAACTCTTTTTCATTGTCTATGACATTTACATAAGATTACATAACATTTACTTTAAGAAGTGGAAGCTTAAGGGGATTTTACCTACGTATTTATGTAAATGCCTGGGGTGTTTTCCTGATTACAATCTGTGGTTTAAACCATTATAATTGTTTTCTTTTTAATAGTTCCTACACTCATATTCACTTGAGATTATTTGTACAGATCTTTCTGTGAATGGAATAGATGCATAATACAGGAAAAACGTGAAATCTAGCCCTTTCACCCAGTCTTCAACATTCTGGAGTATAGAATGTTTGTGGGTTTTGTAAACAGTTTTCTGAATAAGGTATGGGAAAATGTTTTTATTTGATAGTGTCATAGACCTCCCAGAACCTGTGATTCAAGGCATAACCACTCATGTGAAATAACTTACACTCATGTACTTTTGAGGTTTTTTAAAGAGATGGCCATGATGCCACACCATAAACTCTTGTCATAGGATGGTTGTTATCTCCTGCAAGGGGTCAAGTATTTTAAAATATTGTTTCCAAGATGCTGTACAGATATTGGAACAAGAAGTCATGTTACTGAGCTACCTTGCTGAATTTCATTTTTGTTAATTATTGGTTTTCTGAAAGACAGTTTCATAGCTGAGTAGAGGCAACTAATCTTGGAGCTTAAAGTGTCTCTTTGAGATTTCCATTCTTATCTGATCACAGGTAGATTGCATGACGAAATCATACTTAAGCACAGAGTGAGGTCTAGAGTGCACCGGCCACTGAAGAACTCATTCATTCATCCCCACAAAGTTTAGAGAGAGTTCAGTGTTCCATTTGCGTTTTCAGCATTCCCTTGTCTTCCTATCTCCTTACTGTCCAAGACAGGTAGAAGGGATACTGTCTCCAGATACATACATGCTTTCTGTACTGCCAAGTATCCTTCCATTGATACATACATGCTTTCTTTATTGCCAAGTATCCGTACACAGATACATACACGCTTTCTTTTTGCTAAGTATCTATAAAAAGATGTATACATGTTATCTTTACTGACAAGTATCTGTGCAAAGATATATGCATGCTTTCTTTGTGTCTAGTATCTGTACACAGATGATGCATGATTTCTTTACTGTCAGGTTTCTGTACACAGATCAACCCTCTGGAGAGTTCTAAAACAATACTTTTGTAAAGGGCCCATTTTTTTCCTTGAGTAAGTCTTTCTTATTGAGAACTTGGTATATGGTCTAGGAATATCAAATTTTAGAGTCGTATTATGGAGACACCATTTAATAATTTTTATAATGTATCAATATTTAATATAAATGTCTATAAAAGAAGATGGTCCAATGCTTTTGCCTTTTCCCAAATCATGCTTAATTTCTAGTAGGAAAAAGAAAATTAAAACTAGTTTAAAAAAACCTTAGTCTTAGTAAAAATAAAGATCTTTTTCTCTAATAGGAGACAAGTTTCTCTCTATATATTTATCAAATGAATTTGCATATACATAACTGATGAAACTGAATTTTATACAATAATCTCTATTATAAAAGCTCCCGTTGTTGTAAGTTACAATTTTTTTTTTATAATTTTTCCCCTGTAAATGCTACTCTATCTGCAAATGAAAGACCTCTTACACTCTGATGGTGGGGATGTAATTAGTGTAGCATTGTGGGAAACAACGTTGGTGGTGGTTTGTTGTTAAACCATAACTACACCTACCCTGACCTTCAGTGAGTCGGTGCTCAGTTTACACCTCTTATCAGTCTTCCTCATTACACGGATTCATCTCCTAACAGGAACCAACTCAAGGCAGGAAGCTTCATCTCACCGTTTGAGAGTGCAGCTCAGAATGGCGGGCACAGCACTGAGCAACCTGGAGGCAATGGGGGCAGGAGCATGTGAGCTGTTTGCTAATGTCTGGAGAGATAAGAAAGCAGGGATGGGTTAGTAAGTGGTGCCAGGCTGCCCTCCAGTGTCCCACCTTCTCCATCTGGGGCCCAGCTTCCCACAGTGGCAGCAGCAGCAGCAGCAGCAGCAGCAGCAGCAGCAGCAGCTATTCAAACACATGAGCCTGTGGGGGAACATTTCACGTTCATTACTAGAAAAACCCAAGTGGAGTGAACTTGAAATGCTGAAAACACTCCTTCATTTGTGTGTTGGCTGCAGCACTACTCACAACAGCCAGGAGCCAGAAGGACCAACAGAGGAATAAATGAACTGTGGCACATACACACCAAGGAATGTTATGCAGCTATAAAGCATGATCCTGTAACTGGGTTAACATAGATGGGCCTTGAAGATGGCATATTAAAGAAAATTAACCAGAAAAAGAAAGACAATTAACACAAGAGCTCAGTCCTAAGTAGAATGTCCAGAATGTTGATCTCGTAGAAGCTGGAGGCAGAGTAGCGGGGTCGTTAACAGAAGCTGGAAAGAATAGGACAGGAGAGCATGAGATCAATCATCAGAGACAGTGTTAGTGATGGAAAAGTGTAAAATAGCAGAATAGAGACGGGCACTTAATAGCAATGCTGTGACTCCTGTGGATCTCAAACAGAAGAAAGGAATTTGAATACACTTCTCACAAAGAAATATTACAAAGGTTTAAGATGATGGCTATACCAACTAATTAACTTCAACTGATTGCTTCTCAGTGTGTACATGTACCTAAATGTCATGATTTACCAAGCAAATATACCCAAATACCATGCATCAATCAAAATATGTGAATAACCGACTAGAAAAATAATGTGCAACTCCTAACTCCCAGTGCTATGATGTTACATTTATATATAATGAATAACATTGCCATCAGAAATCAAGGCTGCATAACACAGGAGTAGGTCCAAATTGTGAGACTTTAAGGTGGCCTGAGATGGGAGCAGCCTTTGCTTTTCTCACTTTCTCTCTGAGGAACCTGTGAAGAAATGGGGCAAGTTAATTATAAGAGTGATTCTTGAATGAACAGGGAAGCTAGAAGTAGGTCTCACAGAGGGCATTCCAGAGAGAGAGAGAGAGAGAGAGAGAGAGAGAGAGAGAGAGAGAGAGAACTGTCCTCTACAGCTTCTGTGGGTTAATGACACAAAATGTGTTTCATGAAAGGAGAGCTCAATAATTTGCAATGATGATTTAAAACCTAATTTGATTCTTATCAACTAATTTGCAATGTGCTAATGTAACTGGTAATTACTGCTGTTGGTGGTTTTTTTTTTTTTTAGACATGTTAAAGTGTAACTTTGCCTCATGATAAAAAAAAAAAAAGAGCATATTTACCAAACATAAGTTTAACTCTCAGCAGATCATGACCCCTACGGTGCCATGTATGGGGAAGACACTTATTCTTTTAGAGATGGACTATGATTCTCAGTCCTGATTTGGTTACTTAACAACTAATTATTATAAAAGTAATGTCCAAGCACACTGTATCCGGTAATGCATTTCACACAAAAAAGTAACAATCTTAAAGTTTTCAAAAATATTACCCAATATAGAATTTACTAATCATTAAATTTATTCACCTTGCAGTCAGTTTAAACATTAGGGTTTTATTGCAGCCATTTGAGCTTTCGTTCTTCCTACTTCCAGGGAGGGTTACAGGGAGAAGGAGAATGACAGACGCAAACACAGTGAAGTCACAAAAAGACAGGTGGTGAATCTGCCTTTCTGTGAACTTGAGCACATGTCGTATCCAATGAGAAAGACATAGACAAAGCAATTTAAAGATTGTGACTTGGTAAAACATACTGTGTGAAATATAGTGTCTGTAAAGGAGACTAGGGGAATACAACACATGGAACAGTAAATGACAATGGTTATATCAATTACATTTTGTGGTTGTTGTGAGAATATATCTCAGCAAAGCACTTAAGGACAAAGGGTTTATTTTGGCTCACGTTTTTGAGGATGCAGTCCATCCAGGAGCAAAAACACTGCCGCAAGAGGATAAAGTAGGTGAACATAGAATCTGCAGTCAGGAAGTGCAATCAGGACAGAACGTGATGGATGAGAGCATTTAGCACATTTTCTCCTTTATGTTCAATCTGAGATCCAGCCCGTGGGATCATACTGGCCCATATTGATCCTTTGCTCCTGAATAAAAACAATCTAGAAAATTGAAGATAGGACCAGAGATTTTTATCCTTGCTCATTTTAGGCCTGTCAGATGGGCAGTATTAACAACCAGGGGCGGCGGAGATATCCCAGTGGTTAACAGTTCATGTTCACGTCTCCTAGAGGACCCATGTTCACTTCCCAGTAGCCACATTAGGTGGCTCACAACTATTACTACAAGTCTAATATTTTCTTCTGGTTTCTACATGCACCAGAAGGTACATGGTGCACGTATGCATGCGCAGCTGTACACACACTAATTAAATAAAAGCAAAATATGAAAACACATGTATGAGAAACGTAATTTAAAAAATAACCACCAGTACAAGAATTGTTGGGGAAGCAAAACAATGAGGTCAATTAGTGTTGAGAAATTTCAATTTTATATAGACTATTCAGATAATAATTTATTTGAGAAAATGCATTTGAGTGAACACCTGAGGGGAGTGAAGTGCCCTGGGTTGGTAGAGCAAGAGTGAGGATCCTAAGAGTCCGTGCTAACTCTGTGGAAGGACATAAGAATGGCTCTGTAATTGAGAAGATAAAGAAGTTCAAGACTAACAAGAGATACAGTTCTGAAAATAAAGGGGAAGGTAATACACGCACTAGTCTTTGGGTTCTATTCTCAGCCATAAGAACAATCCATAAGAGTTCTGGAAAAGGGAAAGAGTCAGTTTAATGACAAGACCCTAAGGGTCACTTTGGCTTTCTGTTTTAGGATATTCCGAATACTATCAAGAGAAGAGAAGTAATCCAGGTGGACGAAGAAAGTATATATATATATATATATATATATATATATATATATATATATATACACACACTAAGCATTAATTAAGGTTCTTCGATAAACTGGATCCTTCATTCATTCACTCTTTCCTCTTTTGTTTCCTGTTTCCTTTCTTAGTCCTTTTATCCATATCCATTAGTTTCATTTTAGCAAGGTGAATGTTTTTTTTTTTATCTGTTAAATGAATATAAAGTTCAGTAGAAATTTTTTCTCATCATTTTACTTTAAACCAGTGTTATAATTCTTCATACGCGGACTCTACTGGATTGGCTTCCCACCTAACATAATAGGAGGCAAACACTTAGTGTTATTAATTAAAATAACATTTTAAGTCAAATAGCATCTAACAGTTTTTCAAGTATTTCTACTTTAACTTTAATTATTCCTTGCAACAAGGGAAATTCATCAGCATACTTAATTCACACATTGAAAGACGTTATACTTGATTATTAAGTTAGCAAATTCTCAACCACCAGACACAGTTTTGCACATAGCTGCCATAGTACCATTACGGTTTATGCAGGAAGATAATTATTGTCTATGACTCCATTTCCTAGTGTGTAAAAGGAAAACAGTGATAGTATCCAACGAAAATGCTATAAGATAATCTATGCCACAGGGACACATCTAGAGCTTAGCTGGTAAATGTTTCATCTAGCTTTGATCAGAGCATGGGGTCTCTATTCCCACACGGATGACAGTCATCTCTCCATCACGCTCATCTGTCCATATCTGCATGGCCCTGTGAAGATGCAGAGTTCCATTACAGTCACACAAATTCTCAATTTTCTGGTCCGATTGATCGAAGGTGACCTCTGTTTTCGGCTGATCCCTGTTCCTTTTGGAGTTCTGTTTATCTTGCACATTGATTTATTTGAGAAACAGGAAACCAGGGTGAGAATGAAAAGTCAGGTTGGGAATGTGTTCCCCCGGTTACGGCCATGAAGGTTACCATGGCTCCAAGGAAATCTCACGCTACGAGGGTCTTCACGTTCTCTGACTTCTGTAGTTCTTTCTTTAGTTCTGTGGGGCCTGCTGCTAAGGCTCCCTCTGATGAGCTGCTCCTTTTCCTACACTACCCCTTGTGGTTTTCATAGACTAATCTTTAACGTTAATAGCTTTTATAATAGTCTTACTTACTCTATCCTAATGTGAATGTTTCGTCAGTGGATTGCCCGAAGTCCGACTGATAAGTGGGAGAACAAACAACCCTTCCTGTTAATCGTGGCGTTTCCGTCAATGTTTTCAGGGCTACACTTGTTCCTCTCTGAACCGTCTGCAGACTAATCCACCTCTCCTACGTTTAGTGAATGTGGACCTGTCTCCTTTCCTCTGGACAGTGATGTGTGGAAATATTTACCTGCTCCCACCCCTAATTTAAACTCACCCAGGCCTCATGGTTTTATTTTACTTTATTTATTTAAACTTGTGTTAGTTGTTGGACGCACAGGAACTTTGGGATAGGATCTTAACATAGGTTATTGTATACAAACTGTTATTGTTGATGGAATGTTGTGGGACAAGCCACCAGAGTGTATGCGTCTTGCTTGAATCATATCTCATGTTCCTTAATCAGCAATTCCCAATTTCTCCTTCCCAAATTCTGGCATCCAACATATCAGTTTGCTTTAGATAGTCATATACACTTCTTTTCCTCTTTAAGGTTTTTAAAAGAAAGTCAGGAAGGACAATTATTTTGGGGGAAAAAAAAACCAAACAGTGTGACAGGGAAACTGGTAGTATAACCTGTTTTAATTTGGAATTTAAGAAAAGAATGTAATTTAATAAGTTTATAGCCTACTAAGGGAAACTAAGATACAAGTCTAACTTCTTTCTGCGTATATAAATTTTTACATATGAAAAATATGATCTTCTACCATAGGTCGACATTTACCTATAGCATCATACTTTCATGACATTTGTGAGTCACTTTTGAGTCTGTATCTTGTCATAAAAATTAACAAAAAAACAAGATTTCCAATGAGATTTGTCAGTACAAAGATGTGGCTCCATCAGGGGAGTATGTCATTCTTTCTCTTATGTGCGTTTCTAGCTAAGGCATTTATTTTCTTTTTAAGTTTTCTATTTCTCCCCACAATGTAAAACTATTATCAGATCCGTTGGAGTGGAATGAAGCTTCCAGACTATGGTTGCCCTCAGCCTTCCTTCTCCCTCCAGGTTTCACTGTTGTCTTTGCTGCTATTTCACTAGGAAGCCTCCAGCTAATGCACTCAAATGCCTCACATGCTCCATTCCCTAGGGGGGGGGGGGGGGGGAAACAGGCAGGGAAACTTCTAGTATATGCAGTGGTAGCTAATAAGATCCACTAATATTTCTTTTATTCCTGGGTGCTCATTGTTAGTCTCTCTGTGTTTGAGAAAATGAAATATATTTGTGGGAAATGGCAAGTGAGTTCATGATGAATAATGATCTTTTATAATAGAGAATGTTATGGTGCTTTCCCAAGACAATATGAAAATTATCTCATACTAAAGAAAACACAAGCTTGTTCGTAATCATTTCCAGTTCCTGTCATAGAAATTAGGAAATTCAAAATCAGCATGAAAGTGTCCCTTAGATTTCCAGGCAAAATATGGTAAAGAAAGGGGAGCAACTAGTGCATCATTTGGTGTCTTGGCTTTATTAAGTCCAAGAACCAGGAGTGACAATATGATGAACTGTCATCTCTACCTTACACTCTCACCCTTGCCTTTCATTTGCAAATGAGCAAGCAAGTGGCCTGTTTTTAACACATGGACCATTAACTGTCTCCTTCTATTTGCATAGTAATGATAGTGAAGTGATAGTGATTTACTGCTCTGCCTAGTATCATAAATAACAGATCATTTACGCTGCTAATTACGCTCATTTCCATATCAATAATGCATTCCGGGTTGGGTTGGACTATGGCATTAGAATGAAATGTAATGACAAATTGATTCCTTACTAAAATGCGGTAAAACAGGTACTTATTACGAGCGTATACTATTAAGTAATGGAGATAAGCGCTAAGGACATTTTTACACCTAATCCTGATGATTGAGTCAGGAAAAATATATGTTTACTGGAAACAATATTTACCCCTTGGGTATGTTCAAATTTCTTGGTATCTGTCAACACTGGTTGGCCTCAATATGTTATCTAGGCCTCTGATTCATGTTTGCTTTGTGGGTGGGCCTGTCAGCCTTTAATTCTATTATGTGACCCTGACTGCACCCACAACTTGTAATAGCTAATGTTAAAATGGAGGATTTACTTAAAAGAGATTATTGCATTTAAAGGAGCTACTCGGTGCACACATCACTACTACAGCAAAAAGAGTGAAGTTCCTTACAATTACACACACACACACACACACACACACACACACACACACACACACACA
>OU015743.1:28001931-28014741 GCA_907169655.1 Acomys percivali | reverse complement strand
AGGTAAGTAACCAGTGTACAAAATGACCCCTGACTTTGGCATGGAGTTTGTCAGGGGTTAAAAAGCTGTCTTTTACACAAGAAAATACGGTGTGTGTGTGTGTGTGTGTGTGTGTGTGTGTGTGTGCATTTACATATCTATAGTGATGTATTTATGTGTCAAAATGCACATGGTACCTAGCACAAGTCATATGATTTGCATAAGATGAAGAATTTAAAAAATCAAACCATTTTTTAAGGCTTCCTTTTTCATCCTTAGAAGACTCAAAAAGTGTTCAGTGTGTGCCTGTGAATTTCTCTACTTAATTATTTTAAGTCTGTTAGTTTTTTGTTTTTTTGTTTTTTTAAATACAGGCTAAGATACTTTCAACTCTTGGCTCTCATCCGCTACTCACCCCCTGTTAGCTAGCCCAGAGACTTCATATAACGACATCATATATCACTCACAGACTGAGTGGAACATCATATTATCTGTCGGCTCAGAACAACACAGTTCTTTCAAAACTGCCATTCAACGTGTGGCTTTATAGTAACCAGGAGTAGACACTGTGGATTTTGAGCGCCTCCTCAACTAAAAATGTAAACATTGGCAAAGCTACTTTACTGCACACATAGAAACTACATTTGAATAACAGAATAAATGGCATCTTCCTTCTCTTTTTGCAGATATAAAATATATTTGATGCTTTCCTATTATACTCATTTTGGAATTTATGAAAGTTAACAATTGTAAAATAAACTTTGTAGAACAACACCACAAAGCTAATTAAAGACTAGTACACTTTAGAAAAATAATTGTTTGGGTAATTCTTACATTAAAATATTCTAATTAATTTTTTGTTATGAATTGTTCACAGTAAGTAAACTATGCGCTTTACAAAAACAACCAGTTCTGGGTAGTTAGTAATGCACTACCAATATAAGGGAGGCACAGGCATTTTTAAGAAGCCTTTTTTGTGGACTCTAGGTTAGAATTTTCTAAACGAATAGTTTATTTCTCTTTATCTCTTGTTTTTTCATTCTTTAGCAAATGAGAGGAACAATAGTTTTTAAATTTTATTTACTTTCACAGCACAAACATGATTATCAATAGAAAAAGTCATATGAAACTAGTGTGTAAATTTAGACTCCCTAATAGGGAATATTTTACCTATATTAAATAATATTACCCAAACTCCTTTAAATTTAAGCATGCTACTGTCACTGCTATTGAGTGTACTTGGAAATTTAACTGAATGAAATAAAATGTAGCTGACTAGGAGCTCCCTTTTTTTTTTTTTTTTTTTTACAGGTTAAGTACTTACACACTACTCATGTTTATATTCAACACTGAGATGGTACAGATCTGTCAGTTTTCTTTCTGATGCTTTTGTAGAGGTGTACTAAAGGGTCTGTTCAGCCTGTTGTGATTAAAACCTGCAGACTGACTGAGAAAACAATTGTGGCCCATAATCATGAAGGCAAGACAAGTCCGAGGTAGAAATGCAGGTAGCTTCAGCACTTTGTGAGGGTCTTCTATGTGGCTTGCACAAGACTGGCTCATCACATCACCGGTTAATTCTGGCATTGCTGTGTCTCCATATAAAGCCACTGGTGCATTGTGGAAGCAGCTCCCTCATGATTCCGTACAAAGTGGGGATTATACCCTGAAAGGCCTATTCCCAACATGGTCACAGAGGGAGTGGAAGCTTCAGTGTTGTGAATTTCTTGGGGGGAAAACACACAAAAACAAACAAACAAACAAACAAACACATTGTTCAATAGAGTTCTAACATACATGGAAGTATATCACATTACTATGTCTTCAAAAGGAAGAATTTCCTATGAAAGAATCACTATTTCAAATAGGTACTCACTGATGAATAGGCTAAACTAATTAGTGATCAGATTTCATGTATTCAGGGAAATTCAGTTTTCGTGAAAACTGGTAAACACTGGTTGCTGCTTACTCTGCTTACTTTGGGGAGCTGTTCTTGGTAGACTCCCACAATTGCCCTTTTCTTTGCTCAGCTATGTTTTGTGTATTTAAGGCATAACATCGCAGTGAGTGAAAACTGAAGAATCCCAATTTTTTTTCCTTTTTGAAGACTGATATACTGACTCTACCACTATATACTTACTATTAAAAGAAATAAAATAATTTAATGTTTGTTTCAACTGAAAATGCAGCCCAGAAACCTCAAATGAGCTTGTAAATTAGACTGCTCATATCTTATTCAGAAATGAAGATATGACCCATTTTTTTTATCTGTCTTGCATGCTAATCTTTGAAAACTACTTTTAAGGTATAAATCTCTTCTCTGGTTTCTTAGTTTTTATATTTTTCCTGAGGTATGCATTCTTTGTAAGGAAACACTTTATGATATGATCTTATCATGTGGGTTTGGATGAAAGGCAATAGAAATCAGCCTCATTTACCAAATTAAGTTGAATGTACAGAAATTAATGATTTAAATATGCTGATTTTTATCTTATGGATTAGTTAAGCTTTGAAACACTAAAGAAGCGGGAGAAATAAAACTACTGGCCAATAAATGGAAAGTAAATTAATTATTGTTGCTATGGCATGCTTCTACACCACACTGAAGCCACATTTCCTTGTCCAGCTCTTGTTGTAATCTAAAGACACACACACACACACACACACACACACACACACACACACACACACGCACACATACACACGGTAAATATATATTATACATATGTACTTATGTATGTATGTGTGTATGTATGTATGTATGTATAGTATTATACTATAATCTCATAATGATGTAATAATTTCTTGGGGATCTCATGAAACTGATGTTTGTAAATTAAGTTAATTTTAGTTTTATAGAATTAGTCATACTTTCTGTAAATGCCTTATGCAAATTTGAATCATTTCAGATTGAAACTCTGCAGTTTTAACTTAGACGTTTTATTGTCTTTTTGAATATTGGAGAACACAATTTTGAAAGTGAGATATTTTCATCTAAGTCATGAATGTCATCTAAGTCTTTCTAGAAGACTCCAGTGGATATAAGGCAGACCTCTCAGGCTACGGACTGAAATGATGTTGCAACAATACGCCATTATTTATTCTTATCAGACACAGAAAAGTGGGGGGTTTGATGTGTGTCTTAATGCCTCTACTTATCCCCCTGCTGCCTTGTTTTCAGCAGCCTGCTCATTTTGATCAGGCAGATAAATAAGTATGAGCCGACACAGTGGGATGGTAACTGCCCATGGATTGAACTGGCAAGAGAAATGCCTTGGTAACTAACTGTTCCTTGTGTTTTGTCATTCCTGTTTTGTGGATCAGTCAATAGTTTTAGTGATGGTCCCAGGCATGCTTGTCTTCAGGTTTCTGAAATCTGTGTAGCTACAAAGTGTTCTGTACTTCCCCAGGTTTTGTGCTTTGTTGTAATCACCTTAAAATATTAAATTTTGAATAAGGAGCCAAATGTTTTTATTTTTCACAGAACCTAAAAATTCCATAGCTTGCTTCAGTTGGCTCCATGGACAGTGTTATACCTTGAATAGGAGAAAACTCTACAATTATTGAAGTGTTGCTCCTAGGAAAATGGCAGTGCACCTCTTCTATAAGAAGTACAGAATAACTACCAATTTTATAATTTTTGATGAGTGGATAATTCATTAGTCTTTAAGGAGATTTCATAGACATGTTATCTGACTTGATCCCTTTAGTATTTTACATGACATTTTAGTATCTAAATGCCACTTAAGTACATATGTAAGTTGCATATTAGGGATTTAACTTTCAGCCTGCAAGGAATTTGAAACACTCTACTGTTTTGCCTATTTTCCATACAAATAAGTGTGTGGTTTTGTCTTTCATTTACTATTTTCCCACATTTCTGTATGTTGTTCTCTTCATCTGTATATGAAGAAAGATCTACAAATGAAAACATGTAATGCAAGAGCGATAGACAGCAAAGGAGAGCTGCCTGAAGATGGTTTTAGGTTGTACAGCTAGTTTGTTCTGCATTTATTGATGCCAACAGCGAGGTGAAGCCTAATTTCACAAAAGGAATACTCTATAATAGTAGTAAAGTAGACATTTACTAAGTTAAGTAAGTGACTAGACTATGGCGTGTCTGCATTGGATGACCAAGATAAGCTATTTCCTCTCTTAGATCTTGGACCATTCTATCCCACTCTAGGATGCCAAAGTAGGTAAGTGGCTTCGATAGGGAAATTCATTTCCAGACCTCCTACAGTGGCATAACAATCTCATCAGATCTTTTCCTGAAATTGTCATCTGTTTCCTTTTCACAGGTTGTGTTTCAAAGATGCATTTGTTGTAAAACACAAAACCATGTTATTGTAGCTGAATCCATATCAGGTTGGCAGAGTTGAATGTGACTGTTTGCCGCGCTGTTTTTTGGTTTTGCTTTTTGTTTTTTTTGTTTTGGATTCAGTTGTCTGAATGTTTATTTCAAGCCAAATGTCTAACCAGACAGAAACCTGTGCCTTTAGCCACTTACCATGACAACAAATACATCATTACAAGAACCAGCCTGGTCACAGACTATGGGTTAGTCTCCATGTTTTTAGTCAGATTCCTTCTGTGGGTTCCAATTTAAATCATTTCAATATGCTTTCTAGTGGAGATTCAGTCAAAATAGAAACAACACTAAACAAAATGTATTGTATTGTGTGAACTTTTAGCTTTGTCTACCGCTGAAACTGTAATCTTCATGTACTTAGTTTTTGATCAGAGAAACTTGAATTAATAATCCAATTTATCAGTTTCACTTAAAATACTAAGATTGGTGCTTTAAAGTTACTTTAAACTTTTTTGAATTAGAAAAGAACAGATTCCCTTTTTGGAATGAAGGAATTCAGAGCCATATAAATTTATTGCAGCAGTTCATTATTCTTAGGGAAAGATCACCTTCCAAACAGTAGATGAGCTTCCGGTATGTTAGACACCACTACCTCTAAATCCATTTGGCCTGCTAAATTGCATGTATTAAATCATTTTAGGTTTTAAAAGTTCTTATTTAAAAGAATATAGAATGAAAGCATAAACTTCATAGCCTTTACTAATAAAGCAATAAGTCTGCCAATTGAGAAAGTCTGCCAATTATCCCCCATGGGAAGCATAAGAAGTGATGCTATTTAGTCGTGTAAATCACATTTCTGTTGGAATTTAAAGGGTTCCTAGTGGTACCAATGATTTTCAGAGATAAGTGCCTATGAAATCCACTAAGTGGTTTTAGAAATTTTGTATTTGTGTTTAAAAGTGTGTTTCTCGGGATACAGTGTTCCTGTTTCTTTTATGTGAGTTATGATGAAGAGGAGTTTTTGCCTATTTTGACTCATGAGGCCCTAACAAACATCGTAGAACCAGAGATTCATCAATTCATATGGTTCAAATGGTTGTGGATTCACAGGAAATTCTCCAGTTTTATCATTTTTAATCATTCCTTGTCTGAACAGAGTTCTTACATAATCAGCAGAGTAACACTTCTGTAAACATTCTACAAGCATTTATTTTCCAGAATTGTAAACACTTGTCTATATGTTCACAGAAGTGTAAGTAGGTCCAGACTGGGAATGTGACTTAGGGATGGAAAAGCTGTTGTCCTTAAATCCAACTGAAGTTTGGGTCCCAGAGCCTTATAAATACCAGGAAAGGCCTGTAATTATAGCCTGGGAGGCTGAGACAGAGGGACTCTTAGCTCTATCCACAAGCTAAGGATTTGATGGACAAATCTTACCTTAAAGAACATAATTAATAGTGACCAAGGAAGATTACAATTATACACTTTGAATCCACAAGCACTCACACATTTAACATGCTCACACACGCAAACAACTATGTGACTGCACACCAGGCACAAACACTTGAAAAAAAAAGAAAGAAAACGGATAACTAGCTGATTCCCATTGGCAAACAAACATAGTACACAATTGATAAAACAGTTTGTAGGTTTTTTAGTTCATTACAGATATAATTTGCCACTATTATTTATGATCATCAAATTTTAATTGAAATTAAACTTATGTAAAATGCATCATTCAGTTACTTAAGTAATAATGCATAGATACATTTTATATCTCTGTATATTTTACTAGTATAGCCATATGTCTATGTAGCCATTTTTCTTTCTGATTTGAAATAATTTACAAATACAGAAGAGTAACTATGTAATCATTTTGCCTGGTTTAGGTTTCCCCCAAAAATGCTGTTAATTTGCTTCAGTCTCTGTTCATTTACCTCAAGGTAGTTAGTTCCACATGAACCATCCTGTTCATCACATTCATGGAAATAACAATTAGACAGCATTCTGTTTATAAAATGCATCACCACTGCACAATGTGCACTTATACTACTTTAAAAAAGAAGTTATCTCATCTGAAATTGTATGTGTGGCTGAGTATATTTGGAACGGATGTGTCAGGTGAGACATGCGGCCCACAGAAACTGTATTGCAAATTACAACTACACTGTTTGGTTAAAAAAGAAAGCAGTGGATATACTCTCATTTGAACCTCTTAGGTGTATTGCTTTGTTTGATAGATATTCTGGCATTGCTCTACTGGGTTCTGGAGACTATAGTTTTTGCTCCAATGTTTGTCAGAGGGGGAACAGTATATACATAATTCTCACAATTAACATATCCTTACAAAAATGAAAGAGAGTTTACCTATTTCAGAAATATACTTGTTAGCTGCGTGAGAAACAAAGTACACAATTGTCTTCACTGTTGGTGTTATCTAAACACATTTGCCTTTTGCTCCCTGAAGTACTGCTATTCATCCTAGCCCAACATGGAAACGATCTAGGGTCCATTCACCTTATGAGTAGTGAAACAACAAACGTAGTGCAATGATACTGTTCATTAATGCAGAAGAACAGAATCCTGTTGGGTTTTGGCAATGTATATGAAACTAAAAGCCATCATGATTAGTGAAAAACGGCCTGACACAAAAGGAAGCATACTCCATTGTGTAATATATATGTGTCCTCGAAGTTTGGAGTAGAATGCTTGTTACCACAGGTAGGAAAGAAGACAGGCAAGGATATATGGAGCAGGGTTAGTGTATAGGTATTTTATTGCACCTAAATATTAGCAGGAAGTTCTAGTGTGAGCAGGACAAGCCGAGAAAACAGGCATGCTCCACATATTTTGAAGAAAGTACTTAAAACTTGTGAAGAAATGTTTGTTTAAAGAGCTGTGTTAACCCGATTTACATTTCTTTTCTTTTTTTAAAAATATTTTTATTAATGTATTCTTGTTACATCTCTATGGTTATCCCATCCCTTGTATCCTCCTATTCCTCCCTCCCTCCCATTTTCCCCTTATTCCCCTCCCCTATGACTGTGACTAAGGGGGACTTCCTCCCCCTGTATATGCTCATATGGTATCAAGTCTCTTCTTGGTGACCTGCTATCCTTCCTCTGAGTGCCACCAGGTCTCCCCATCCAGGGGACGTGGTCAAAGATGGGGCACCAGAGTTTGTGTGGAAGTCAGTCCCTACTCTCCACTCAAATAGGCCCATTATTCTTTTTAAAATTATTTTTAATATAGTTTATTAATTTATTCATATTACATCTCAATTGTTATCCCATCCCTTATATCCTCCCATTCCTCCCTCCCTCCCATTTTCCCCTTACTCCCTTCCACTATGACTATGACTGGGGGGGCCTCTTCCCCCTGTATATGCTCACATGGTATCAAGTCTCTTCTTGGTAACCTGCTGTCCTTCCTCTGAGTGCCACTGGGCCTCTCAATCCAGCGGACGTGGTCAAATATGGGGCACCAGAGTACATGTGAAAGTCAGTCCCCATTCTCCACTCAATTGATTTACATTTCATAACACAGTATTTGCATGCAGAGAAAAAAATCAGATGGTACCATGAGGATGCACATGTACTAATTATAGTTTTGTACATCAGCTAAATACAATAAAATTTTAAAAAGAAAAACATGTTAAAATATATGTCCATCCATATATATGTTCCATTTTTAGTTTAGTTTTAAGATTAGTAATATGAAATTCAAGATACATCATGCTGACTGCTGGGATTTGTTTTCTTTTATGGTTGGCCCCACAAATCTATCTCCTAACACTGACTAATACATCAATATATAAACAATATTTATCATTAAAGATAACTATGGTTACCATATACTTCTAAATAAAAATTCATTCAAATATACTATTTGGTTTGATACTTATGTAGACATAGGCAATTCTTTCTTAATTTTAATGATTACATCTGAAAAACACACGAAAATCAAGATTAAAGAGAAGCTTATATTTCTTTCAATTTTCTACCTACACACTGCATCAGGTTTTTTTTTCTGTTGATGCAGCTTATGTTTATTTCAGTGTTTATGTCAATAACTAAAATATAAGAAATGAAACTGCAGACTGCTTTGCCACTTAGCCTAAATAATTGTGGCACAGTGAAATTTGTGTTTCATGTGATATCTTGTGAGATACAGATTTAGTTGTCCGTTTGCTACTGACTTATAATGATTCACACTTTCCTTGTATCATTCACTGATTTAACAACATGTTGGAGATTGATGAATGTGACTCGTGGTATCAGCAAAATGGAGTCAACAACTCGTTCCACAGATTTAATAGTGAAAATGCTTAATGAATTCTCAGCATGAGAATGTCATTAGTAAAAGTTTTTGGTTATCCTGTTATAGACTAGGCACTACTGCATTGCTTGGGATATATTTTTTTTTCACTAAAAAATACATTTGTATAGGAGGCACTGATGCCTCTTAATCTAGCAAATGCATTTAGTGCTGTGATATATTTTTCTGAAACAAACATCCATAGGTACACATAAATTCATACACATATATTCCATTAAGACGCGTGTAGATTTTTTCCATGGTGAAAATTTAATAACTCACAAATCTCAAGGACATTTAAACTTCAAAGATTAATTCTTCTGGTGTGCCATGTCTTCTGATGGAGGGGTGGTGCTGTGTTAGGCATTTTTATCCAACTGTGATATCTAGGTTCAGGCAATCAATAAAATCATGAATGGATAAGGACTGACAAATATACAGGAGACCTGTAAGTCATACTTGTGTATTTTACTCTCATTTAATCATTTTCTCTTGTAAATAATTTGTAAAAATATCCTAAACCTATAAAAGTATATTATGAAGATGAAATATAGTTGTACTTAGTTGTGTTTGATAGTTGCATGGTGATTATAACTGTATTTGAAGAGCTTTTACTGCAAACAGTCTAAAACGTAGATTTGAAAGAGGTACTAACCAGATAACACATTCGATCCATACAACTATTTACAGAGTTCTGGTTTGTATCAGTGCTGACAACCTAAAATAATTCTGTCCACTAATTTTAAATGATATATGGGGAAAATTCAAGTACATTTCTGAGTAAATTTAGATAGTATACAATACCATTTTGAGTCAGAAATTGTACTGGGTAAAAGAATTATCAGAGAGCTTTATAACAATCCTAATACTCTGGACTGAGCACACACAAGTAAGTCAAAATATTTTCTAGGCACACTGTGGAGAAGTTGCCTGGACCTCAGTATTTTTGACAGGTCTCCAGGGGCTCTTAGAGCTTAGCACTTAAAGATGACTCTTATAGAAAACATCAGGTCTATTAGAAGCTTTTGCAATGAAAACTATATCATTGAGAACAAGTTCAAAACATGTTGGTTATTTTGTTTTCCCACAATAATATAATCATTCAATTAATTGAAGACACACTCAGAAGACTTTTACAGATATAATCTCCCAAAGAACTTCCACCTTAATTTTCTTTTCTAAAGCAGAGTTAACCTAATGCATAATGGCAATTTTATATTCCCAATACATTGATATCAATTTGTACGTTTTTAACCAGGGGACTTGGTGTAGTGATGGGTAATAGTAATCTGAAGGATACAAGATGGTTTGGTGTGAAGACTTCAACATCTCTAAAGGTAACTCAGTTTGTTTTGCTGTCTAAAGTTTATTCTTAAATGCCAACTTCTGCATGTATATGTATAAACACACACATACATGTATACACACATATATGCACACATACATGAATACACACATAATCATAATGTCTAGACATGTATTCATATATATTTATACATGAAAATGCATATAAGCACAAAGTAATTATGGTACAGTGGTTAGAAATGTGTATTTTGGAGATGAGTTTTGTTTCCTTGGGCTCAAACATTGACTTCCTCACTTACTGCCTTTGTAACCATAATTAATTAATTTTATCAGCTGACTGGGAAATTTTTTTTTGTATTTCTGTGAATATTAGATAAATGAAAGCCCCATTCAGTATCTGACAGTTAACAAGCTCCCAATAAATGTTGTTCATTGATGTTTTAGTTTTATATTCAGGTACTTTGCGTCATTTTTTTCTATGCACGAATCAGATATTTTCCTTAGCGGTTTTATTCCAACGAACAACAAGTAATCCTTCCGGAGTGAGTGATTAGTGCAGTAATACTAGCATTTGGAAGGACAAAGGTGTCTAGCATGGGAGGATGGGGAGTGGAGCTCAGAGAATGTTCCAAATGAAGATAACACAAACTATTTTAGGGGGATTTGTCCTGTTGTGAGAGGAAGTGTGGCAAAGAGTGCAGGGAGAAGCTTACATGCTTGGTGGCTGGAGCAGGTGTTGACAGTCCGGTATGCTCAGGAGGCTAAGATAGCTGAGAATTGAAGGAGAAGAGAGCTGTGTCTCCTGGACCTGTCTCTGTCTCATCTTCAAGAGCCTGAGGTTTTTTTTTTTTTTTTTTTTTTTCCTAGATTGGAAAACCTCTGAAAACCAGATAATGCAGTATTGGTATTTTTAGAACCAATAATCGATGCACATCAAATACATTATTCCAAATGACAAGCAAAGTTAGTTACAGCCCAGGATGAGTCTTTGAAAGGTTTTTAACAGTAGCAACAAAGGTAAATGTTTCATTAATGGCCCTGTCCTATACTCCTCATCCAGCCAGGCTTTTCTATAATCTTAAATCATTTAGTCTTTATAATGAAAACTAGATAACTATAATATGTATAATCATCTTTTATCTGCAATCTGTAACAGCACATAAGTAGTAGTAATTTGGTCTCTAATACAGCTTTTAGCCATATGTTCAGCTCCTATTTTCACCAAGAAATTGGTCATTTCATCTTCCCAGAGTGAGTGGTCATGCTTGTTCCAGACCCGTGGCCATATTTTCCATCTAAAGTGAACCTATTTTTGTAGTTTCCTTTAGACATACAGAGAGTTCTTCTTTGTACATTGAATTGCTAGGACATAAGATATTACTTCTGGCAGGTATTTGGAGGCAAAAATGTCCCAAATGTCATCTATAGTCAAAGATACACGAGAAGTTCCTAAGAAATATCAGAGACTCCTATTTGGTAGCTACAAAAATAAAATAGAATGTACGGTGTGTCAAAATACTAAGCTGAATGCAACAAATGGGATTAGACTAAATGGAGAACAATTTGATGTACTTAATTGTTAACCTTTTTCATCTTGTGATAATATAGATTTCTGGTGCTCATCAGTTCACAAAAAGTGTGATGTTGTATTTTTCCTTGAACAGTCTTAGAATTAAGTTTTCTTTTCTTCTCTTTTTTATTTTATTGATTTACTGTAATTAAATATATATTTTTCATGAAACATATTCTCATTATGGTGTTCTTTCTTCCAACTCCTCCACATACCTTCCAGTTTTCCCTTCCATCATAATTCACATGCTATTTTTACTCTCTCATTACAATACATGGGCTTATACTACTACTACGACTATCACCTTAACATGCTGTGCTCATCCAATATTTGAGAAGCTATTCCACTATTGTAACCAGTTGTTAAACAATAATAATGTAGTAGATTGAGACTGATACTGGTTTATGTCACTATGTCATGTAAACTTAACAATCTTCTGAGAGAGTTTGCTTTGAAAGACAAAGGATGTTATGTTAAGGAAATCGGATTTTCAATCACAATATAACTACTAAACTTCTGTATTGCAGCTCACTCCATTCTGGCATGGAAAAATATTTAAGTTGTGTTAGTTATTTTTTTTTAAAAATTAAGACTACTAAGGAAAATAGACCTTGCAACTAATTATTAAAGAACAACTTCAACGTTTTCAGATACTTAGCCTTTCCACGTTGCATTAGGCAAAAATGAAAATCACAACCCCAAAATTGTATTATTTATATAAATGTTAATTTACGTAATTTATAGCATAAAATACTATATCTATTATGTCATGTGTATGTACATATGTATATATACACACAAAATGCATATAAACTATCACTCCAGTTCTAATATCCCCACAAAGACACATTCAAAGCATCATGTGTTGGGTAATTAGAGATTTTCTTGTGTGTGACCAACCATAAGTTGGTTACATCACTTTTGCATCAAAATATTTGTTGAATAAAAGATTAATTGATAAATGAATAAATCAATAATTATTTGAGGAAGAAGAAGGCAAAAGTGACTACTTTTTATGCAGTCCTACAGGTAGTATGGCTCAATATTAGTTATGAACATCATTAATCTACGTTGTAAAGTTCCTGGATCTATTTGTAGATGTGATATCTATGTCTTTGAAATAAGTAACACATAGGTTGTCTTGTCCAGTTAGCTCAATGATGGTGAAATGTAAAACTATTGACATCAGTAACAATCACAGCTATTATTCTGGTTTCTACAGTTTTGATTGAGAGATGTGTATGTGCAAGCATGAAATGAATGTGTGCACGTGCATGTGCACGTGTGTGTGTGTGTGTGTGTGTGTGTGTGTGTGTGTGTGTGTGTG
>OU015743.1:27978579-28001921 GCA_907169655.1 Acomys percivali | reverse complement strand
GTGTGTGTGTGTGTGTGTGTGTGTGTGTGTGTGTGTGTGTGTGTGTGTGACCTAAGTCACTAGAGTAGGTTCTTGTCCACTACTGTTATCAGGGTTCGGAATGTTTCTACCATCACTAGGAGCCATTGAATCCCTTCTGTAATTACATCCACTCTTTCCTCCAAGCTTACCTCATCTCTAATCCCTAGAGACCTTTGACATATTTTTCAATTCTGAAAAGCTGTCTTTTCAGAACTTTTTATGTAAATAGACTCATTAACCATGCAACCTTTGGGATTTACTCATCTTTTCATTCATCATATTTTCCTTCAGTTTTATTAGGTTGTACACATAACAATGCTTTCTTCTTTGAGACTGAAAACTATACAACCCTCATGGTTAAACCATTCACTTGTTAAAAGCATACCTAGTATGATTTCAGTTTCTAGTATAAATAAAGCTTTTATGAACTTAATGTAGGGGGCTTTCATGTGAACCTGTTTTCATAAGTCTGGAATGAATGGCCAAGACTACATTTATGGAAATGTGTGTCACATATGCACTTTTATAAGAAACTTACAAATGATTTTACTTTGCAGGTAGCACTGTAAGAGTCACTTCACATCCTTACCACAATTTTCTGCTGCCACTCTTTTTTTTTTTTAAATCATTCAAACAGTCATATGGCAGTATCATTAGCTTTTTAAAGTTAAAAAGTAATTAGGGTTTTTTTTTTTGACAATTTCATGCATGTAGATAATACAGTCTGATTACTCATATATTCCACCCCTTTATCTCCCTCCCATCCTAGAAAACCCGGAAACATTTTTCTTTTCATTTTTAAAAAAAATTTCATTTTTTATTAATTTATTCAGATTACAACTCAATTGTTATCCCATCACTTGTATCTTCCCATTCTTCCCTCCCTCCTGCTTTCACCCTATTCCCCTCCCCTAGGTCTGTGACCACTATATGGTCATAGGCTATCAAGTCTCAATTTGGAAGCCTGCTTATTCTTTCTTTGAATGCCCTCAGGCCCCCCAACCCAGAGGAGGTGGTCAAATATGATCTCTTCTTCATGATTTTATTTTTTTTCAACCAGCTCTGCGTTTCACCAGAGCTGTCTGTGTGATTATAGGATGGAATTATCTAATGGTGGCCAATTGGCTCACCAGTGAGAAAACATCCACATTTAATGGCACTTCATCAGAATAATTTACGATAGCCAGCATTTGAACAGGGATGGGTAGGGCTATAAGTCTCTTTCACGTTCATAAATGATTGCTGATAGGTCCAGCCTTATACAGTGATAGTTCTTGATTCTAGTAGATATGCCATCCCCTGAAGACACAATTTCACAGGGCGTCTCCTTATCTTTTGGCTCTTAAATTCTGTCTATGCTTCTGCACCATTCCTTAAATCTTAGAGGAAATGCTATAAATATCATATTCAGTGATGAGAACTCAGTCATCCCTTGTTCTCAAGACCTTGAAGAGCAAAGAATCTCTGCATTATTGGCCATTCATTGTAAAGGTGTGTTATTAGGACAAGAGTGGCATTTTCTATTGGTGTAAACAAAGATATTTGTAAGTCAGAAGAACACATTCTATTCAGCTAAATACAACTAAACTCTTCCTCACCTTAGCCTATCAACTCCTCAGCACCTCTAAAAGCCCACCAGTGCAAATGGGCACATTCTTGCCTGGTAAAATGATATTGTAGTTAGGAGGGATGACAACTGGTTTAGGTTATTGATACATTTTCAACTTCAACAGCTTATATATCACTTTCTTATACTATGAGTGTATGCCAGAAGGGTGGAAGCTTCAGGCTCAGCCTGAGCTTGATCTATCTGTAACTTGCAACCTAGGCTCAGTGTATGTTTGTAGTATAGTCTTATCATCTTAACCTGTGAGGGAATCAAGAAATGGAAAGAACTGTGTAGGCAGTCTTGTGGGCCACCTTGACAAGAAGAGTGTAAGGACCTGGCATTAGAATGTGTTTAATAACCCACAGCTTCTATGAGCAGCACTAATAAACCAAGTAGGATATCTCCTTTCTGGTGTGCACCTATTTTTATTTTTAAATCATCTTATAAACAAATAGGGTTTTATAAGTCTTTTTCATACACACTTGCTTCTGCTTAACCCTAACCTCTTCGGCCACTTATCATATCCATATCTCTCTATCTCTGCTTAGAACCTTACACTGTCCAAGTGACTGTTCCACAGCTGTGAAGATACATCACAATCATGACAATTCTTAAAAAAAAAAAAAAAAAAGAAAATACTTAATTGGGGTCTTGCATGATGTGTTTGAATGGAAGTCCATGATCATCATCGTAGGAAGCAGATGGGGATGGCACTGGATCAGTAGAAGAGGGCTGCACATTGTGATCGTTATACAGTGGGCTGAGAGAGGACACTGCGCCTTCCAGGGGCTTTCGAAACCTCAAAGCTCACTCACTGCCAGTGACACATCTCCAACAAAGCCACACCCCCTAACCCTTCCCCAATAGTTCCACCAGCTGGAGATGAAACATTCAAACATAGGAACCTGTGAAGTCATTTTCATTCAACAACCCCCCCCCAAGGAGTTTCCTTCTCCACACATAGCACTTATGTTCCAGCAATCTCCCTCCCCTAAATGCACCCAGTGTACAGTGGCCCTTGTCTAGTCCCATGGTTTTCCACAGGCATTCCATGTTAAGCACACAGACTTAAAGATTCACATTGTTTTGGATTTACATGTGATTTCTGTTTCTGCAATGTTATCCGGACACATTGCCGTCTTTGTTTTTGTTTTTGTTTTTGTTTTTGTTTTTGTTTTTGTGTGTGTGTGTGTCTAATGTGAGATTCTAATGTTCCTCAGGCTGCATGAGGGAAGGAGCTATATGTTTAGACCTAATCCAGGGACAGATAATACTGAGCTACTTAATTGGAGCTAGGCTGCAAGTGTGGAGTTCATGCTAGCATGGTGTAGTAGTGGTACTGACATCATATCGATAACCAGCAGTCTTCTAGTTGAAACTAAGACCTGGTCAACAGGAGGGAATTCATGATGAATAAAATTCTGCCTTGTACAGTTGCCACATTTTTTATCTGTTCTTCTGTTGGTGGACATGCAGGTTGATTTCATTTTCTAGGTATTAGGAACACAGTGGCAGTGCACACGGATAATGAACACTTGTGTCTTTAGGATAATGTGGAATCCTTTGGAGATAAACTTAGGAAGTATATAGATGAATTATAAATTTGTGGCTTTTATTACTATAAATAATTCATAATTCATGCTTAGTTTTTTCACTTTGGTATTTATAATTAGTCATTTCTTGGGAAATTTGCATAAGTAATTCTGGTACCATTTATGTGTGCAGATATATTTTAATGACCAAAAAGAATACTAGAAAAAAACTTTACAAAGAATTTGTATTTCAAACCAGTTTTTGCAGAAAGGACCGAGCTAATAAAAACACTTATTTAGGAGCCAATCCAGAAGTAAGCTGTTATATTGAGTTTTTATCTTTTCATATATGTAATATCTTGCTTGATCCACACAGTAACTCTGTGGGGAAGTCATAGTGTTTTACAAATTAAAAAATTGTGACTAAATTACTGGGGAAGCCTTATCCACGACTCCACATCTAATAATGCTAGAATAGCAATGAGCATCCATGCCTAATCTCAAGACACTCCGTCTTGTGAGAACAGGGAACGAGTACACAGGAACTTGGTAAATATTCAAGTGCATGATTAATTTTTAAGACGAATGCTCACTGTGTGACACTCTCACACAGCTACTTTTCAAACTGAGATGAAATGATGTACCTTCAAGATCCAAACAGAGCAGTCTCTACATAGCAGGTGAGTTATTTTAAATTTAGATAACATTTTGTTGGTACCTAGTAAGAGAGCTACTTTTAAGGTTGTTCCAGCCACGTGCAAATATGAATTAATTTTTACTAAACCGTAGTAGGAGTTTGAAGATTTATTACTTACCACTCCAAAATGATAACAGGTACTGGGGTTATCTTTTATTAATGGTTGATTTTAAATGAGTTTTCAAAGTCAAAGTTTGGGTCTCAAATCTCCTAGTTTCCCTTCTTTGTTCTCATTGTCCGTCATTGTTGTTAAGTGATTCTTCCTTCCAGTGTCTTCCAAAGTCTACCATGTCCCTAGGGGCTTCACCTATCCTGTATATAGCGAGTGTGAAACTGGAGTTGGACCTGCCTAGATGGTTAGTTCCTTTCCAAATCCCCTTCAGTGCTGGCCACCATGATGTCACATGTAAATGGGATCACGTGGCTGCCATGTATTTCAATGTGTTTCCAAGTGTTGCCCTTGTCCTTCAGGTACAAATCGTCTTTCTTGTAGAGGTTTCCCCATTGGTTTAGTTGTACAGCTTGCTACTTTTATCCTTAGTGTTCAATTCAGTTTCTCCCTGACTTTGCTCCACTCCTCCCATGATGACTTTTGCTGTCCATAGCCTGTGCTTCTGTCATGCTCTTCACTTCCCTCAGAGTGTTTCTGTAATTCCTATGCTGAGGACTTTCAAGGCACTCTTTAACTCCTACCGTGGTCTTGACACAAAGTGCCATGCACTGACACGACAATTTGCTCTTGTGCTCTTCTTCCACAGTCGCAGGCAGGAACTGTTGTTTGTTTCAAATACTACTATGGCTAGAGCATAATCAGTGCTCAATAAATCTTCCTTTAGTTTATAACTGTGTAATTAAAGTATTCATATAGATAGATAACTATTTCTCTTTGCTATAATTTGGAAGGGACAAGACTTCCGATGAGCAGCCCTTACATTAATACGATTCTCGCTGGTAAACATCAACACTTTATCACAAGCACATGCTAATAAACTTCTTTAGACTTCTCTGTCTTTTTGACTTTATGATAAATAATAATTGGCCAAAAACTCTAATCTAGATGTCTTTTCCTGTCATATATAGGACTTTCAAATATAATATAGATTCCACATAGAAAGTTTAAATAGGTCAGGATGGATATTTTATCATAGAGACCAAAAAATAAATAATTTCATTGTATCATTTATATTTGATGATTTCTGTTTGTGTTTTAGGCCTTGAAAAAGTATTTTTTAATTCATTTAGTTAATTTTACCATACTTAAAACATGAAATTGCCCACTTCTCTGGGATATCATGTGATATTTTGATATTATAGTTTGGATAGGAATCAATGGGCTTTTGAAACTACTTGTTTTTATGTGAATTTCCTCATTTATGCTTCTTTTGAACAATTATTATAACATCAAGCAATCATAAGGCGATATGATATCTTTCTTTCAAATGTGCTTTTCTTTAAAGCAAACTACATTTTTAGTAACAAAACCTTGAAAATGTCATTAAATTAATTAGGTCTAAAAGAAAATTGTGAAATAAAATATTGTTATTTAGTTAATATTAGAAGGAGCTTACAATGATAAAAACTCTCCTTAAACATTCTCTTTTTTTTCTGCAGAGTGAAGATTTATTCTTATTAGGGATGTTTAAAGAGTTTTTTAAATTTTTTAAATCAATTTATTCTTGTTACATCTCAATGGTTATCCCATCCCTTGTATCCTCCCATTCTTCCCTCCCTCCCATTTTCCCCTTATTCCCCTCCCCTATGACTGTTCCTAAGGGTGATTACCTCCCCCTGTATATGCTCATAGGGTATCAAGTCTCTTCTTGGTAACCTGCTGTCCTTCCTCTGAGTGCCACCAGGTCTCCCCCTCCAGGGGACATGGTCAAATGTGAGGCACCAGAGTACGTGAGAGAGAGTTTTGCATAAACTCTTTTAAGACACCGATGTCATTAAAGTCTAAATGCATATTGGGAACTTTGTTTTGATCCTTGTATAGCTTAAGTCAGTAATGTTAACATATTTTCTCTAAATATCATACTCATCAAAAACAACAAAACTGCCTGGTTTTGGAGCATTTCATTGTCTTGAAGATGCTATACAGATAAAAGATAAAACTTAAGGGATGTTTTTTATTGTGAATTATTCATCCTGTCCTATGAAAGTTTGCACATAAGCTTTTACAACAATTCTACGATGTGTAGGTGTCTTGAATATCTTTAATTAGAATGCTGGACTCTTGTAGCACTTAACGGCTCACAGTGAATGGCTGACTCTGAGTTTAAACTCAGTAGTCTAACTTTAAAATCTATAAACTATATGACATTTGCTGTTAGTATTTTAAAAGAACAGAAAATTGAAGAAAGAATGAAAGAGAGGGAGAGAGAAAGGAAGGAAGGAAGGATGAAATAAAGAAAGAAAGAAAGAAAGAAAGAAAGAAAGAAAGAAGGAAAGAAAGAAAAATATCTGAGCAATATACATAACCCTAGGGTATCATTCCTGGATTTATTATGATTTTTTTATTGATAGGCTTTTAATAATCTCCCGAAAGGTAGAAAATTGTCTGTAGTCTCATAAGTCACCTGTGGAATTCATCAGACCATGTTAAAGGATTATTTTGATGACATATATGTACTTTAGATTGTCTAGACAAATAGTTTTTCATCTCTTTCTATTTTAGGACACATTAAATGTTAGAATTTGGCAGGATATTTTAAAGGCCTAAATACCATAAGGGACATGAAAGAAGTCAGATGCAATAAGACACCAGGGTCAGTCTTGTGTAAGGCTATATTTTAGTACCTGTGAAAGCTTTAAAGGCACACCCCTTCACATGAAGGAAAAATGTATAACATTTATTATTTTAGTCAACTCATAACATTCCAGGGCCAAAATGCCTACAAATACAAGTAAAATCATTTCATGGCCTTTTTTCACTCTTTGAACAATCATCATTTTGTCCTTATTTAGAATCTTAGGGGAACAAACTAAATTTATCAACCATATTTCAATATTTATCTTTTAAATTGTTTATTATTTTAATTATTTTTGTTATGTTTATTTATTTTATAATGTATTGTATACCCATAAAGAATACTCAATCTTTAAACATTATCATAAGTTTTATTCAACTCATGTAGATCTCAACCCATTTACCTAACTTTCTCATCTGTCCTTGGTGAGAAACAATATTTTGAAATATTAGTCAAAATCTACAATAAAATACTTAATATAACTAGGTATAGTAAACATGTTCTGTAAACTCTAATTGAAATGAATATTTAATTGGCTATAAATTAAATTTACGTTTTGGTGTGTTTTGTTTTCTATAAGGCAGTATCTCACTATATAGCCCTTGCTGGCCTGGTACTTTCTAGGTGTACAGCCTGACCTTAAACTCACATTGGTCCACCTGTGTCTGTCTCCTGGGTGCTTAGATTAAAGGCATGAACCAACACACTGAACCTAAATCTGTGTTCTAGAAACTGACAAATATATTACAGAATGAATCCAAAATCCTGTAGAGAACACGTCTAGTTAAAATACCCATCTACAAATTTCACAGGTATTTTCATAAGGAAAATACATGAGTACTAAGCCATCACATATCAAAATCTTCTATAACTGTGTCAGGACACTGAGAAGTTAATACACTTATATTTGTGTTGATTTTTTTTATTGGACAAAACGTGAAAAGTTAAATTATTTTTAATATTTTTCATAGTATTTTTTCTTTTTCATGTGTATACATCTACATTATGAGTATACATTTTTATTCAAGTTCATATATTTTGAAACATGTATGCATAATGACATGCATGTGCATGTGGATGTCCAAGATTGAATTACAGTGTCTTTTCTTTTTATTATTATTATTTTTACATATACTTTTATATTATTAAACATATACACAATAAACTACCTATAGCAAGAAGAATCTTGAAACAATCAAGAATTATATAAATGTTACATTCATAGTGTTTTGGCTATTTGCATTTGGCAACCTTGAAGAAAGCATCTTTCTTATCTTGGTACATCTAAAATTTTGAATGTAAACCAATATCTATCATATCTCCTCATTATCAACTTAAAACAGCTATCTAGACCTAAAAACATCTTAACTCCTAAACAACTAAGCTTAATTGTAAAACTAAACTATCTGGTCTTCACCCTCATCAGAGACTTGAGAAGGAATAACATTAATTACCTGAGTATACATGGAGTGCAGGTTAGAAGCTTCCCAAATGAGAAGATGACAGAGACAGATTGATTCCTGAATAGTTACCCAAACCTCTCTATAGTGTTGGCACATCATCTTCAACCTTCTGGCCCTATATACCTGACAGACATATTTGTGAGGCAGGAATTATTAAGGACTTCCTTACCCTGCCTTGGCAGAGTCTGGCAATCGACTCTGCTTGCATCCAAGCTTCCCATTTTTTAGGCAGAATTCTGTCTGTGGTAGAAACAAGGACATTTTCCCCAGTGGTTTATTTGCCACATTTAAAGCCATCTCAATACGGAGGTTCATTAATGCTCATCATCTTCCTTGAGGTAGGCTGGGTATTGACAGGAGTTAACATGACTTATTGTCAAAGAATCTTTAAAATAATAAAAACATCTTTAAATGCCATATAATGTATGCCCCTAAGGTTTTTGAAGACCTTATCTAACTATTTTGCCTTATCTATTGATAGAATCATATCTATCTGTTAAACATAGGATGTGTATCCTTGTTATAAAAATACACTAGTAATTGATATGACCATGATTTGATCAAGTAACAATTAATTTGTAAATCTTATCCTAAGCAGCCTGCAATTTCACTTTCAAAATATTGCAAGTAAACCTTGTATTATAATTGAGTTCTAAGGTACAATACTTCATATTATAGTGTGAAGAATAGTCTTAAATTTGAATTCTATATCAATGTATCAAAAGTAAACTTATTTTGCACCAATATACAAAATTCTATACCAGTCAGTTGAAATAACCTTGTGAGTAACAATTAAGGCATTAAGTTAAGGAGTAGATTCAATAATCTGCTTTTGTCTTATCATTCCTATATATTTCTATACCCCCCCTTCTTTCTTTTCAACCTGTATCTCCAAACCTAAGAAAGATAAAGGGAAAGATAGCTTGTCTTTTTCAGCTGTGTTCCCCCTTAGTCACTGAAGCACTGAGCAATGGGTCTCCTCAATGAACCCAGAGCTGTCTAGTGGCTAGTCAGCTTGATGCCACATCCATGTGAGCAAGGCTTCAAATGCTGAAGTTCTTGTTGAAGTGCTACATGGTGCTTTGATTGCTGAGTCTAACTTCCCAGATCCTGTAATAGCATCTTAACTGGTGGCTCATACCAGTCGTAGAAAAAGACGTTTAGTTTGGCCTAAAGGAAGCATTAACTTCACTGCAAATGAATGATATCAGTGTCTTCAGAGATTTACTGTGAAAATATGTGAAAAATAATGCTCCTGCTGGGCATGCTGCTGCACAGTTCAACCACAACACAGAGGTCGGGGCAAGGAGGACGAGAAGTCATGAATTTGATGCCACCCTAGGTTACATAGCAAAGCCAGACTTAAAAATATAAATAGATAAGTAGTCCAAATTTATGGTTTGAAATGATAAAAATTGAAAGAAATGAGAAAGGAAGCATAGTCACTAATTATTTATTTATTTTTAATTTGTCCACATACATCCCGATTGTTACTCCTCACTCATATCTTCCCGTTCCCTCCCTCCCTCCCTCTTCTGCCTTAGAAGCAAAGTCATTTAAATTTAAAACAAAGGAGTAAAATTTTCTATAAAGCTATATAAACATGGAATGGGATTTTCTTCATTTAACATATTATTTTATCACTTAATTTTAGATTTTCCTATAAGATGAATCCTTTGTAAGGACCCACATACTTCTTACTGACACAGGTAGACTATGTGAATATATTCTGGGTATTCTCGGTACAAACACTATTTCATAAATATCTGCCGTGTGTTAGCAGATATAAACAGATTAACATTTGTTTTGTCAATTGTAGTATTGAGCACAAATCAGAAAGAACTATGGTCATTCATCACCCACTTTGGCTTTACCATCTGTTTTTTGTTTTCTTTTGTTTTTTTGTTTCCTTTTGTCCTCTGCTTTAAAGAAAGCTAAATATGTTGGAACAGTGAAGAGGTGCTTGGTATCACTGGTAATTTTTTTTTTTTCAGAAATAACAATGAGACCAAAATAAGTTTAATATGTTAAGGTCTTGGTTTTACAAGCAGTTGAATACTCCTTGAACTTGTGAAAATTTAATAGTAGAGGTTTCCTCAACACCTCCATGCGTGGATATGCAAGTACTTTGTGAACAACTTGGCCCACTAAGCCTAAGTTTACACCACGGCTCACTCCCCTGTTTGTGGAATTGCGGCAGAACGCCCACATCATTCAAGCCAAAAGCCACATGGGAGCTATTGATTGTGTTCTGTTCCTTCAGTGTCCTTCTTAAATAGGACAAGGTAACTGACAATCTCCACAGGTTTAATCTTCTTTGCTGTATTAGTTTTCACACTTGCTCATAACTCTTATGTCCTTTAAAAAACAAATATTGTTCCACATATAAACACATGCATAGCTCCTGCTGAGTCGGTGTTGCATTGCTCATATGCACATCCTCAGGGATGTTTAGGGATGACTATTTGGGACTTGATAACTCATGAGAGATCTTGTACCTGAAGAAAACTAATTGTTCCCTCTCCACAGCCATCAATTGCTGTAGCTCTTCATGTCAGCCTGGGACTTGGTGTACTTCCCCACCTACTTTTGGCGTGACCTGATTGTTTCTGCATGTGTGTATTCTTGGTTTTTGGTTTGTTTGGTTTTTTTTAGTAATCACAGCCCAGTATGGCCACTGTTATCCCTCCCTAAATGTGTTTGTCATTTGTTTTATGGTGCCATTTAGTCATGGATTGTGTTAGAATTTTTTTAGACCAAATATAGTAGAGCGACTTTTAAACTATTAATTTAGTCATTGCTGATATTAAATATGGATGAGGATTGCTGCACCATTCTGAAGGCTGACAGTGTTTCCTAGTAATCATCTGTAAAGTTATACAGAAGTGAATTCACATAAATGAGTCTACACTTTCATCTCAGGACTTTTTGGAATTTTCTATTTGTACCTGTGTTTACTCTCCTCATACTTTCCTTGATATATCAAATATAATATTCATGCCTTAAAAAATCCCTTATATCCCCAGTGTTTCTTTGCCCCATTTCATGACCTGCCACTGATTTAAATCATGGTTCCAATTGTAATCCAGTGAGAAGGATTTTTACACCAACCAGCCACAAGACGACTGCCTTCTTATTTGAAGATCCGCACCTTTATACTTTTCTCTAGTTGATGTTCCCCATGTTTCTCACATATGTCCCTTCCTTGTTTATGTACTATTATCTCTCAAGTCCTGGCCAGTTTGAAGCATGTATGTAATAAAGGTTTCCATGTAGAAAGCATAAGGTTCTGCCTCTGTAAGAATTGTAGCGTAGATACTATTTGCATGCTTGCTAAAATTGTTTAATTAGCTCTATAAAGAGAGCAGAGGTGTCTCAGCAAACCCACACTTGACTGATATGGACACATTAGCCAAAAAAATGTATTCTGAATATAAAGCACATACAATATAAGTAATATGTGATTATTTCACATGATAGGTCAGTGCAGAAGAATAAGTGGTTCATAATGTGAGCACTTGAGCCGAGTCTTAAGGGATAGAAAGCACTTCCCTCTTGGTCCTACTGTGGACCTGGTTCTGATCAAATGGAGTTATTACTGCCTTGGTGAGATTATCTTTGCTCCTTTGTGCTGTGCTGTGAGTTCTGTGTATCTTTTGGAACTTATAGGGCTCATTGCAGAAATGGTTTTCAGCAATGCTTTCATTTTTTGAATGTGGGAAAGACATGTTTTAAAGCCATTCCAAGATTTTTTCTTTTTCTTCTTTGTGTTTCTTTCCTCTTGAATTTTGGCACAAACCCTTTCTACCCCATTTAGTATTACTTTTCACTATGGCCATTTTCATGAGTTATTTTTCCATAGGCTCTTTTAGTTATTTTCAGTTACTGTTCATACTCCTGGGGCATGACAGAATAATTGAAGAGCCTGAAGTTGCTGAGGGGACTGAAGACCCTGATGTCAGAGTCACAGCATCTCTGCATCATCTTGGGCATTAGTGAAAATGGTACTGCTTTCCTTCTTTATTATTGACACATGCTTTATAGACATCCTTAAAAGCCTTCACTTTTATATCATTTTGATAGTTATGTGCCTTTAGTAACTAATACAATTTGCCAATGAAACCTATAAAGATAGTGAACATTTCAAGTTCCATTCAATCATAATAATTACGTAATAGCTGTATCATTTGCCTACTGTGATATTTAAATTTAAAACTCATTTAGTACATTTTATCAGTTTTTCTCCTATGAGGAGTATTTACATATACAAAATAGGGCAAAGGCTATCAAATATAAATATCTTGATATATGGCATATATGAATTTAATAATAACATCAAATATAGCATTATATGTCAAAACCTTATTCTGAGCAGTACTAGTATAAAGAAGAGACACGGAAAAACCTATAAGGAGACAGGCCAGCTCATTGACCAACAAGAGGGTATAGCATGTATAAAGTAAAAATATTCCTATCCGGGGTTAAAATTATTTTGAATCTGATGAGATTTTATTAATTTTTTGAACTAACGAATTCCTTATACATCAGTCATAACTCAAGAATCATACCAGACCTTGTGAATAAAAGCCATATAAACGAACGTCAATCTATAATATACAGTTTACTATAGACAATTATTATCCTAATCATATAGTTTTCTGGAAATTTCACACAGTGTATTGTTGATCCACCTGTTGCTTTTGTTTTTTACTAGAGTTTTAAAATTTCTTCCTAATCACTTCTCGGCCTTTTGGCTAAGATCAAGTGAGGATTTCTTCCTAAAAGAAGGAAATAGTGTTATATTTTAAAGATACCTATTTCCAATGATCAAACAGAAGACCTTGGTGATATGGGTGTTTTCTTTCTAAAAATAATGAAAATAATATATATTTTATTGTTTTGTGGATAATTGCACTCAGTGAATATTAGAATGCACCAGGAAAAGGATCTAATAGGGTTTGAGCTATCTTAGTTACACACATTTTAAGTATCTCATCAAAAGGCTAATTTTGTCATTGAAATGAAATGAGCATTAAGAATGTGTTATAAAGTGATAAAAACAATAATTTTTATTTAATCAACTCTACATAAAATACTGGCATGACAACTCTGTTATATATAAAGTGAAAGCATTGGTCTAAACAAGGAATGAATGCATTTTAAATCTGAGCTTATTTTTTTTTTTGTATCTCTAGACTATATTTAAATACAACATTCTGTGGAAGACAGCCAGTGCCAGTAAAGAAATTAAGAAGATATAATGGCTTGTGAGCAGTGTACTAGACAAAGTGTTCAAAAATCCATTTGAAGAAAAATGCATATGTATTAGATATTCTAATCTCCCATTTCAGTGAATTACATTCTATAATCCTTCATTATATATTGAAGGACATAGCGTAGCTTTTCTTTTTAGAATTTAGGTCAGTTGTAGTATTTGAGCAATATGAATAAAGTAAAGTGTAAATGAATAGATATTCTGTGCATATTTTTATAGTTGTTGGACAATATCTCATGAATAGATTTTATATTTAATATGGTCAAGTTGCTTAGGGACAACAAATGAGAAGTACTTTTAATTTTAAGAACAATAAAAAGGTAAACAAACTTGAAACTTAGAATATGTCTTAAAATTTTTACATGTACTTCTTTCTACAATCTTGAATAATAGTTAAGTATTAATTATTGAGGTTTTTGGCCTGAGAGGAGTGGCAATGTTCACATCCTTAATAAATTCTATGACAGTATAAATTCCTTTTGCAGAATGTTTCCTGGTGAATATGTTTTCAATATAAATTCCTGAGATGTCATGGTATAATTTACAGATGGATTATAACTTAAGGATTATTGTAACAGCACTTTCTCATTGTGAATAACAATTTTATTTCTAACCTTTTTCCCCTGGCCAACTTACTTCTAAGGAGGGGAATTTCTACCCTCTGCCATGACATCTTTAGGTAACCAGCATCATTTCTTCTATTCAAGAAATAGGTAGACAGACTAGCATAGTCAAGAGAATAGTCCTACAGCAAGCCAGATGAGAATTTGACTTATAGCTCTACACAGGGACAACTAGAGCATTTGCTTACATTAGCTGAAATTCAGTTTTCTCTTCTGCACACATCTTGGTGGAGGCATTGTTGAAGATTAGTGTTCACATGTAACAGAGCATGCTTTGACACTAAAAACACAAAACTTCTAGTAAAGTCACTATAGTGCTAAAAGCATAGTATGCATCTAATAAATAATTAGCAAATCTTCTTTTAACACTATACACGAGACCATAAAGTCTGTAGAGCCTTGATTGTAGTAATAACTGTTATATTATCCCTACTGTCTAGGAGAATGTTTACTCAGTTAAAAAAAAAGATTGAGCACAGAATAATATGAGTGAATTATTTTATCCATAGGGTAATTACTTATCAGAAAGGCACATTTTTTTGAAAATTGCTTAATGTTTCTCTTAGCCCTATAGGGAGATAGTAACTGCTTTTTTCTCTTGTAAATAACACTTTTTAAAGACAAAAGACTTTGCACACATATATACTGTGAACACACTGGTAATTTACTGACTTTGAATACTGACCCATTTTTTAAAACAGTATACATGTAAACATGTGATTATATAAACACACTTAATACAGGGGTGCACACAGCAATACATATATGACTGTTTTAAAGATGATATGATATCTGAGTGTTATGCATATAATATGCATATTCATTGTGTTAATTGTATCTATATCATATCTATATCATATTTACTAAGATGTAAGAAGTACTGGAAGTATGCTGGAGTATCAGAGGCTTCCACCAAAGCTTAATGATGTGCACCAAGGTCATGCTAACTAACTTGTCTATTCTGGTTTCCACAAGTCTGTGAGCTTCCACAGAAGTACAGCTTAGAAGGTAAATACATTTTAGTAATCCTTGGTCGAGTTATCTAGACATTTCAGTCTCCATCTCGGATTCTTCATTGGTATTAGTGGTTGTGGGGTGATTATTTTGGGTCACCACAACTCGTTTCTTGGAGTGTTTAAGGACTTGTGTCTGCATATACACACAATGAGATCATATCTCTGAGATAGAAAGGGAGAGAAATACTTCACAAAATGTGACACTTCATTCTGATTTTAGGCTCAGCCCATTGATACGTTGCCTGACTTTGTCCATCGCTCTTAACTTCTGAATGCTTGTTGTACTTTTCCAGAGGCTTTTACTTTACCACTCCTCTCTGTGAGTGCTGGCATGTTCTCTGGGTGAGTTCTGAGGTGCAACCAATTTTAAAAGTATTGTAGATGGCATGTGTTTGATCCTCCTTTCAAGATCCTAATAACTACCCTTATGTTTCAGATATAAGGGTAATTGTGCCTTAGATCCAGAAGATTCTGTTTTGTCTTACTTTGACAACTGCTAATACAATGCTATATAAAAGGAAAACTTTTCGAACATCTGTGTAATCTGTTTTGAATAGTACAACCAACTGCCTGAGTTGCACCTAGTTCCATCTGACATACAAAATCAGTTACTGCTCCCTTGGTTTACTAAATTCTCTACATCTTTTTTCTCCCTAAAACTCTAGTTATTGAAATCAAATGCTTAAAAAATTTGCCTCAACTAAATATTTAACAGTCTCATTATATCACGGCATCAGGATACCAACATTATCCTCTCTCTAAAGGCACATACAAGGTAGCGTTTGATTGCATTGTTGTAATCCTTGAGAATATTCTTATATTGGTATTAATTTTAGCTAGAGAGCCTTCGGTTTCTATATATGCCTGTCAATCGCATAGCGCTCTGCATATACTATATATGCAGGCAGTGTTTGCTAGAAAGCATGCTTCTCGCTGAGTTGCTCACACTGACCAAAACAAAGACACTCTTGAAAAGTCAGTGCATGCATAATGGGATATTCCACTTAATTTTCTAACAAAAATTTCAGGATGAAGTTCACTCTCTACGTTAAAGCACATACTGGTCTCCAGTTACAAGAGGCAAATTTATTAAAATAAAACTCCAGTTACTCTGGAAAGCTCAAAACACCTAGTTAGTATACACATGTTTTCTAAGTCATAGAGAAACTACAACTTGGAATTGTTTATATTCAGTTTTATAAGTTTATAAATTTAGTTGTACTTTGTCCATCTGGCCATGTTATAAATCAATTAATATTTAAATGTTATAGACTGGCAGATCTACATACAGCATAATGATTCTTTACAACGTGCCTTGATACATCAGAAAGTATCTCTCATGTGAAAGGAAGAGAAGATGTGAAAGTTTTAAAACATTCATGGCTTAATCAATATTTTGAATTATAGGAACTATACAGGCAAAAATTTTTCAAAACTATTTGTACATTTTTGATTTATTTGTTGTAGCCTCTGACACTTTATAAATTGCTTAATAATAGCTGAGTTCTATCAGAAACCTAGGTACTTAATTACAATTAGTTTTATCACCAAAGCAATAGATACTTGTTCTGCCATTCATCTTGCCAAACACACAGGAGTTACTGTTCTCTTCTGTCTTTATGTCCTATGCTCCCAATATCCCTGCTCACTGGATGTAGATGCAGGGTAGGAGATATTTATACAGGTTAGGTAACATATGAGATGTGCGTTTAAATGTAAATTATTTTCTTAGACATAAATAAGATGTAACATGAAAGTATTCAACTTATTACTGTATAGATGGATACACATCGTATATACCTTCAGAAGTATACAAGGCTTAATAAATTCAATGATTGGATTGTTTTGAGAAAGGCTCTTACTCTTTAGAGAAGGCTTGCCTATAGTCCAGGCTGGCCACAAACTCATGATGATCCTCCTGTTTTAGGCTTCAAGTGCTGGGGTGACAGGGACGGCCACTATGCCTTGCCTCAAGGTTATTTTTGTTTACTTATTTATTTTAATGGAAGGAATAAAAGTATAATGAAGAAAGTTTAGACTTCCTCATTTTCTGTCATAATCACTGATATGCTCATCCCTTGGAATAAAATTTAAATAATCCTATATGTTTTATGAAGAAGGCACAGCAGCCAGGTAACATGCAAGGCATAGCTAAGAGATGATCAAGCCAGAATCTTTTCTGTAAAAGAGCAGTAGGAAGATAAGCATAGAATCACAGTCCTTTGGGAGCAGTCAATACCACTGTAGCCAAATAAGTTATTAGCATTATGGAAAATGTGAAGAAATTTTGAAAATAAATGAAGGTAGTACCTTAATTCTAGATAATCAGGAGGGTGGGCATCGTTTCTAGGTAGAGGAAGTAGAGTTTAGTAAGAGAAGGTAAATTAAGATGCCAGTAGAAGTGTCAGTATAGATGGGCATGGATCTGTTTGTTCCATATGTTCACTACTGCAAGATAATAGAACTTACCAATGGCTTTATAAGCAAAGAGGTGGCACATATCTGAGCAGGAGATAATGCTCAAAATAGTGTAGACAAAATGGGCTCTCTACTAATTGCCCACAAATAGAAAGGGGGAGTTGAGACAATATTTAGTTTTAAGCTACCGGACATCTTGACTCATAGTTGCTGTCTTAGATACTATTGGATTGTTGTGACTACAAAACCTGACGCAAATACATAGTAAAGGTGATTTAGTTTGGCCTATGTTTTCCATCTATCATGGTTTGGAAAGCGTGGATAAGTTCATAGCAGTATGAACTTATGGTACAGGCTCCTTACCTTGAGACCCGAGAACATAACGGGACACAGCAGGTGCAGCGATAGCAACCATCCCAAACAAGTTGCCACAGCTGGGGAAAAACAGATAAAATGAGTCATTGGGGGGGAACATTTCTCATTAAAGGCCTAATAATCCTTATGGTGCTCTACCCCAAAACTAAAGGAAGAAAAACAGAGATTCTGAGAGTTAGATATCATGTGCCTGTGAGACATTGACACAGATTATAAACATATAAAGACACTTGAACTTAAGAGGAATAAATGGACCAAGTACAGAAGTTTATAAGTTTTTGCTAAAAATAAAAATGAACCAGTAGGGTGATAGGAACATGTAAGATAAAAGTATGACCTGAGATGGGTAAGAGAACCAGCTCAACCCATTTGTCCACAGATTTCGGGAAGTCCTTGTTTTTAATAGCTGAGTAGTATTCCATAGTGTATATGTACCACAGTTTCTTTATCCATTCTTCTACTGAGGGACACTTAGGCTGTTTCCATGTTCTGGCTATTATGAATAAGGCTGCTATGAACATGGTTGAGCAAATTTTCTTGTTGTGTGCTGGTGCATCTTCTGGGTATATTCCAAGGAGTGGAATAGCTGGGTCTTGAGGAAGCCCTATTCCCAGTTTTCTGAGATAGCACCAGATAGATTTCCAAAGTGGTTGTACTAGTTTGCATTCCCACCAGCAATGAAGGAGTGTTCCTCTCTCCCCACATCCTCTCCAGCATGTGGTGTCGCTTGAGTTTTTGATCTTAGCCATTCTGATGGGTGTAAGATGGAATCTCAGAGTTGTTTTGATTTGCATTTCCCTGATGACTAAGGAGGTTGAGCATTTCTTTACGTGTTTCTCAGCCATTTGATATTCTTCTGTTGAGAATTCTCTGTTTAGTTCCAAGCCCCATTTCTCAATTGGGTTATTTGGTTTGGTGGTGTTTAATTTCTTGAGTTCTTTATATATTTTGGATATTAGACCTTTGTCAGATGTAGGGTTGGTGAAGATCTTTTCCCAGTGAAGCAGAAAGACTCAAATGGTATATACTCACTTATATCTGCATACTAGCCCAATGGGTATGTCCCACGAAAGCCTTCCCTTACCAGGAAACTGGGACAGAGGGGAGGACATCCTATTGGGACTCTAGATGAGAGAACCATGGGAGAATAGCAATGTAGAAGGATCCAATGGGTCCTAGAAACCTACAAGTAGAACATTATGATAGGCCGATTTGGGTCAAGGGGACCCGCTCAAACTAAGGCCCTAGCCAAGGACAATACAGGCGGTAAAATTTAAACCCCTACCCAGATCTAGCCAATGGATAGGACAGTCTCCACATTTGAGTGGAGAGTGGGATATGACTTTCTCAAGTACTCTGGTGCCTCACATTTGACTATTTCCTCTGGCGGGGGAGACCTAGTGGCACTCAGAGGAAGGACAGCAGGTCACTGAGAAGAGACTTGATACCCTATGAGCATATACAAGGGGAGGTAATCCCTCTGAGGAACAGTCATAGGGGAGGGGAATAAGGGGAAAATGGGAGGGAGGGAAGAATGGGAGGATACAAGAGATGGGATAACCATAGAGATGTAACAAGAATAAATTAATAAATAATAAAAATTTAAAAAAAAAAGAGAACCAGAAGGAAACCAGAGTCAGAATATGAAACCAGAAAGCAACATCTACCTGTTGTAATGCTATGGCTAACTGGGAAATCATCAGTTCTGTTTAATAAGGTGTTCTTATAAGAAGAAATAAATAGTTAGATGTTTTATTTATTTGGTCTCTCTATCAATAAATAATACTGTTAAGTTTAGGGTGTAGAGTAACATAAAAATCAAAAATTTCGAAATGTTTATTTGTTTTTTCTGATTATTGATTACTTTCAAATGCAGGAATCTTACCTTTCATTTCTCTTTTGGTCATGGCAAATTTGCTTTTATGGTCATAATGTGGAATACTGAGCGGGGGGTGGGGGTGACAAGAGAATGAAGGCCATGCAATTACCTCTTCTCTTATGATTAATGGATTTATAGCTTTACTGTAAATGACATCCAAATATGGAAAAAAATAATCAGGTTTCCAACCTTCAGAATTATATCATGAGGATAAAATGGACACTGAGTCTTTCATCTTGGCCTGTATCAAGAAGAGAACTGTATAATGTATGGCGATAATGATGGTCACGTATCGGCTCATTTAAATCTTTAAATAAATACTGGCTCACAGAAGGTAAACAAATAGAATTTTTTTGTAGTTAACTTAGAAAGACAAACACAACTCGTCCTTGGATAAAGAAAGCTTTCGTTGCAGGGCCAGGCACTGAACCCAGTTCCTCGGGCATGGTCTGCAGTTGTTCTGCCTTGAACTACATGGCAGCCATAGAACAATATTGCGTGCCTCTTCTTGCCTTTTCTTCCTGTGGGCAAGTTAATAAAACATAACACATTTGAGTATCATGCTTCCCACCCTGGGTAGGACTTACTCTAGCTTGTATTCATACTGTCAGTGCCTTCTGTTTTTAAGTTGCCTACCTGCAGATCTATCACTGCTGAATTGGGTTCTATATATTTTATTCACACTGAAGTACAGGCTTCTTGTTAGTTTACAAATGTTGGTGTATTTTCCTTTCTGTCATAAGCATGGAAGTGGCAGCTACACGAACAATTTTCCTGTTTTCTCTCCTTGAAGAACCAATATATCATAGAATATATAGTGAAGAGCTATCTGTTTGCGCTACAGATGTGAATTTTAAGAGCAATTCTATTCATTCTCTGAATTTGCAGAAGTTTCCCCTACTGAAATTCACTCCTGAAATTTAACTACCAGATGTTTTCTTTGGAGTATCCATATTGGCTTTTCTTTCCTTTAGAAAATAACTGACTTAAGGTGGATTGAATAAGGGAAAATGAATGGTGCAATTACATAATTATAGCAATATAAATTATTGCCATTTTGTACTTAACCGTGTTTTACTTTCTGGCATATATATATTGCTCTATTGAAGTGATTATAAAATTAAAATATTGCTATTAGATTGGTTCTATGTGACAGAAGCAAATCAAGGGAAGATTTTGGACATGACCTTTTGGTAAGTTTCTCTGCTAATGTCATCTCAGAGACCTTTCAGGAATCTTGCCTGTAAAAAGGAGAAGGGTACAAAAGATGTCAGTGCGCTTTGCTTCTCTGCCCTAAGCAGCGAGGACCACTTTCTTTTATATACACTCCCAGCCACAGCAAAGAAAGAAAAATAAGTGGGGTTAACTGAAAAGGGTCATTTGCTGCTCTGGGTAAGCTGTTGGAGGTGATCCCAGAAGTCACGGACTGCTCCGATTGTCTAAAGTCACAGCCAAAAACTGGAAGAGAATTTTGATGAGGTGTTTCAATGACGCTCTAACTCAGTCTGTCCTTAAATTGGTCCCGTAAACCTCCACAGATAGGGTCACGATTACTGTCGCTTCCTTTTTATGATGTTTCCCTCGGAGGAAGAAGCAAAAAGCAGTCTCAGCCTGTGTTATCAGCTGGAAGGCACTGGGGCTAGAAAGCAGGGCCTCTGGTGAATGTGAGGACACTGCGATGCAAAAATACAGCTCGGTGATGCTAGTGTGTGAGAGGTGGCAACACTTAAGAAAGCAGCTTTATAAAATCTAAACACGTGCCCAGTGATAGGTGACGCTGGACAAAGCACTGTGTCCCCAGTGCTTCAGGGCGCTGAAATATATATAAATATAACACTACGGCTCTTCAATTGAACTTTGATGACCAGAGGAGCAAAGCAGTTACACACACACACACACACACACACACACACACACACACACACACACACTGAAGACAGAAAACTGTCCAAAGGCAAATGCCCAAAGAGTGCCTCTGTCCTTGCCGTTCTCTTAGCCTGAAAAATGCGTAAGCTTCCAAACTCAAACCCGTTCACAGGTTTTCTTCAAAACCTTCCCTCCTTTACTGTGTTTTCCTTTTTCTTTTCTTTCTTTCTTTTTTTGAATATGAACACCATCATGTTTTATATCTAAGAATTTGTTGTCTTTATTTTCCAGCTGAGTTAAAACATTATATGCTTTTTATCCATAATTCCTTATTGCCAAAGATATGTAATTTTTAAAAGATTTCCTAGTCAGTATACTAAAAACACTAAGCTTTATTTTTGGACAAGTTAAGCAAGAAACTGATAATCCCGTTTCTTCCTTTCTTTTTCCTTTTCCTTTTTTTTTTTTTTGTTTGCTTTTGTTTTTCAATACAGGGTCTCTTTTTTAATAATGCTTTTTCTTTTTTACATATATATTTATATTATTATACGTATATAAAATAAACTACATAGTGCAAGAAGAACCCTGAGACAATCAGGAATTATATTAATGTTACATTCATAGTGTTTTGGCTATTTGCATTTGGCAACTTTGAAGAAAACATTTTCCTATCTTAGTGAGTCTAAAACTCTGATGTAAATCAGTATCTATCATAGCTCATCTCTATCAACTTAAAACATCTATCTAGACCTAAAAACATCCTAACCCCTAAACAACTAAGCTCAATTGTGAAACTAAACTATTTTGTTTTCAACCCCATCGGAAACTTGAGAAGGTATAAAGTTAATTACCCGAGTAAACAGTAAGAGCAGGTTAGCAGCTTCCAAATTGAAAAAAAAAAATGGCAGAGACAATTTGCTGCCTGAATAGTCACTCGAAACTCATCTTCAGCTTTCTGGCCCAATATATCTAACAACCATATTTGTAGGGCAGGAACTGTTGAGGACTTGCTTACCCTGTCTTGGAAGAGTTCGCCTACATACCTACATGCCTACATCCAAGCTTGCCTATTTTTAGGCAGAATTCTGTCAGTGGTCAAAATAAGGACATTTTGCCCAGTGGCTGGTTTGCTACTTTTGAAGCCATCACCATAAGGAGATTTTTGATGTTCATCATCTTCTTTGAGGTAGGCTGGGTGCGGCCAGGAGTTAATCTGTCTTATTGTCAAGGAATCCTTAAAACAATCAAAACATCTTTAAATGCCTTATTCTATAGGACTCTGAGGTTTTTGAAGATCTATATAACTATTTTACCTTATCTGTCTATAGAATCATATGTATCTGTTACACCTAGGATTTGTATTTTTGTGATATGAATAGACTAGTAATTGACATGACCACAATTTGATCAATTGATAATTAACTTGTCTAAATTACTTATCCTAATAGCCTGCAATAGCACCTTTAAGGTATTGGAGGTAATCCTTGTATTCTACTCAAGTGTTATGGGTACAATACCTCACGTTAGAGTATGAAGAATAATCTTGAATTTTAATCCTATACCTCTTTTATAGCCTTGGCTGTCCTGGACTCACTCTGTAAACCAGGCTGGCCTTGAACTCACAGAGATATACCTGCTTCTGCCTCCCTGAGTGCTGGGATTACAGGCATGTACCAGTGCTCCTGGCCTCTTTCCTACTTTCTTAATGTGAGCATCTTTGAAATGGTAGAACTACCAAAAATATGAAAGAAGAAGAAGAAGAAGAAGAAGAAGAAGAAGAAGAAGAAGAAGAAGAAGAAGAAGAAGAAGAAGAAGAAGAAG
>OU015743.1:27968300-27978569 GCA_907169655.1 Acomys percivali | reverse complement strand
AGAAGAAGAAGAAGAAGAAGAAGAAGAAGAAGAAGAAGAAGAAGAAGCCATGTGTCCATATTCATCACAGAGATAATCACTATGATTTTTAGAGTTAATTATTGCTTGAGTTAATCACTGTGTTTTTCATCATAATCTAGTTGTGGAGAATAAAGAGTTGATAAGTCAGTGGCTAATTGATAAGAGATTTAGAAAAAAGAAGGGTGGGAGGGCATCCTTACATGGGAAATAATGAAGTCTACACACTTTTGGTTACCACAAATATCAAAATGTAGGGAAAGAACATACTTGACTTAATATATTTAATAACTGGATATGAGTTTTTTTTTCAGCTTAGAAACATATGTGACAATGTTTTAACCAAATGAGAGTCAGTAGCATGGGTATATTAGTAAAAAAAAAAATCACAAGCAAATAAGAAATAAAAAACTTTACAGGACAAAGGATTATATCCTTGATATATAAAGGAATTTTATTTTTTATACGCAAAATACTCAGCCCATAATATTTTGGAAAAGAAAATAAGAGTTCAACATAGAAGAATGTAAGGAGTAAAACTATTGAAAATTTTATTCTAGAAATAAATTCAAAATAGTTATGGGATAATATATATCTCCTACTGGCTAATTAACAATAACCACAACAAACTAATAAAAATGGTAAAAATATAGATATTGTAACTGCTGTTTTATATAAGCTAGATGATGCTTTGAAAGTTCATTTTAAGTATTCTATTGACACACTTGTGTATGTGTTTGTGTGCATATTTATTTTATCTGTTTGTGTGTGCATGGTTACACTCATGAATGGAGGCCAGGGTTAAGCCTTGGGTGTCATTTCTCACGAGTCTGTCTACTTTGTTAGTTAATGTTTGTTTGGATAAAGGGTCTCTCACTAGGAAGAGGTATGTGTCAGGCTAGACTGAATGGCAGTGATATTCCTGCTTCTGCTTCCCCTGTAGAGCTCTGGTTAGGACATGCCACCATGCATGTCTTTTTCACATGAGTTATGCACATTGAACTCAGGGTCTGATGTTTCTGTAACAAGTATTTTGGTCACTGAGCTGAGACTCTAACCCCCAAATCTTCTATTGTATTTTCATTGTAAAGAGCCATCCCAAGGAACTCCTCAGGAAACAAGGCAAAATACACAAAAAGTAATGCATTTACTATTAACTGCCATATTAACTGCTATATACATATTAATCATCTTAAAATAATGTACCTTTAATTTAAAAATTTATAAATACCCTGAACTTTAGCAAACATTAACAAGTATAATTACATATATAATTGCAAATTTCATGTTGTTCTATATCAAGGAAATATATGCATACTTTTTTACATATATTTACTGGAAATATCTCTCAGTTTAATACTATACATGCATATATGTATTACATAATATAATTATATTTTATGTAATTTCTACATCTTCTGTATATTGGCTGCATTAAGTGAGTGTTTCAATTTAATAGTCCTGGAAAGACCTTTGAATTGTTTGTTTATAACAATCTAACAAACTATTCTTTTGCTCTCTGCTTGTGAATTATGAATTGAGCAGTGTCAGTGTATAGAACATCAAAATTTCACTGTACTTACATGGGAGACATTACTTTAAATTTGGGTGAATAAAAGGAATGATGATGCAAAATATTCTTATGTTAGACAAATTTAATGAAGATTGTTGCATGTAATAGAATGTATTTATTGTATAATATCAAAAGATGAGTCTGACCATTGACTTTGTAAATATTTTATCTATGAGAGTACATGATACATTGATGGATATGAGTATTTTGTGACATCATATGTGGGCTATTCTTGGACAGTTCAACTGGCTTTTGATTGGGTGTCTGTTCTTTTTCCTGACTGCAATAAGATTCTATCATGAATTATTCTAATGAAGCAATTGGAGACATGACTGATTATCTGGCTGCAAGCCCTAAGTTAACTCAAGATAGTTAATTCAGAGTCATTTGCTACAATTACTTGAAGAGTTAAGAGGCACTATCTCGGGGAGTGAGAGAATACAGAGGAAAATCATTGTCTATCTCAGTTCAAACACACATATACATACACACATGCACATACACACATGCACATGCACACCACACCACAATGTCAGTATTTTGTTTTGATTTGGGAGAAGCACATCAAGATAAACCACTAAAGCCAGTTCGCACCTGTACAAAAAGGAAAGACTGCAGCTATGTGACATCTTGTGGTCTTTGCCAATTCAGAGTGAAAAATAACTCCCTGGACATAGTTAACAGATTGTTTTAGTCATGTACAGTACTTCATTATATACATATATATAATGTATATATATTTACACACACACACACACACACACACACACACACACACACACACCCCTGCTTCCTCTTTCCCCCTCCAGTTCCTCTCATGTCCTCTCCTCCTAAGCCCTCTCAGTCCTTTTCCTCAGCATCTCTCATAATCCCTCGTACTCACTTCCAAACTCATGAACTCTTTTTATGTACATATACATACATACTCATTCAGTTGTGCTGTTCATGCTCTTTGAGCCAACACAATTGCTTTTGAAGAGGTCTTTTTTGATTCTCCTTTTACTTGAATTTATTTACTGTTTGGAAAAAAATGGTCTGGAATTTTAGTGTTCAGAGCAGTAAACATTCTCTTGTAAATATAGACAATTCTTTAAACCTTTCTGCCTATAAAACTGTAAATGTCCAATAAATAATCCAAGGTTTAGTTCATATGAAAATACATTTGTTTTCAGAGTTTTACAATATTTGGCACACTGTTGAGCATTGAGATTACTAATTGATTGGACCCAATCATTTGGGTAAAATAACAAAAACAAGTAATTTGATCTAATCTCTTCCTGTAATCTTTATTTTTTAAAATTAAGATTGATGTAATACTGAGAATACCAAATGTATTTTTGTTTTATGAAATGAAGTTAGGTTTTATTTAATTTAAAAAGTACTATTTGTATATCATTTAGATAAATATATACATACAAAATTTAATTCAATCTTTAATTAGTACCTAGTATCAACAACTGTTATAATATTCCAGCTTTCTGATACTATAAAATATACAACAGACTCTTAAGTCTTTTAGGACTTCAACCTGAATTCTATATTTTAAATAGAAATAAAATCTAAAAGTTTAAATTCATGATTATTCATTTAATATTTAAATACCTATAAGAAATTTTGATAAACAACAATGTTTACTATCACTTCTCTGTGCAAAACTTTATAAACTTTTCACATGAACATTGATAGTGAGTAGAATGTAATACAAGTTTGCTATCAACTATTTGTTTATCTACATTTCTAGTTAAACAATATACTTTGTTAATAATGCTATGTTTTTAGAGAAATATAATCAGAGAAATATAAAGTAATAAAAAAGATTATTTGTTTTGGTGGTGTTTAGTTTATTGAGTTCTTTATATATTTTGGATATTAGCCCTTGGTAGGGATGGATTCTGAGACTCACAGCTGGGGTCTGGGCGGAGCACTGAGAGTTGTATGGAACAGTAGGGGGGATAGAAGGACTTGGCGGAGTCAGGAGATCCAAAGGGAGTCCCTGAAGTCTGGTATGTCCCGACAGATGGGGGCCTGCCCCAACTGATGCACCAACCAAGGACAATGCACACAGAGAACTTAGATCCCCTGTTCAGATGCAGCTGATGGACAGCTAACTCTTTCTCCATGTGAGGTGGAGAGGGGAGAGAGCAGGGACTTCCTCTGACATGAACTCATGTGCCTGCAATTTGATTGTTTCCCCTTGGCACACAGAGGGAGGAGATGCAGGCTATCGTGATGAGACCTTACAGGCTATGGCCAGAAGGTGGAGGAGGAGCCACACACCACCACCCCATCCCACCCTAATCCCCACCTTCCACCACCTTCAGAGGTCTAGGGTGGCAACAGGAAATAAGAGCAAGCGGATAACAACCAGATGCAATATAATTAAATCATAACAAATAAAACATAGTTTTAAAAAATAAAAAAAAAGACCAAAAGGATATGTTCAGCCATGATTGCTTTTGACCATGGAAAGAGATAAAATGGCTGAATGAAAAAGGAGTTATCAAGTAGTTGAAGGCAACTCATTGTAGGCTACAACCACAGAAGACAGTAGTCCAGCGTCTGTCTTATAGTAAGAGCTATGTGGAATCTCAATGTCAGACAGAAGGAAGCTTCCTACACATATTTTGAACATGTCAATACTTTCTGAGCATGTATGGTGTTTTTATCAGAGGTTTCAGTGGTCCATGCAGGGCTGTTTTCCTACTGACATGGACCGAGGGGGATGTTGATTGTTCTGAGATGTTTGGGGTCTGTCAATTGTATTACAGGATCCTGTTTGAAATATCTATTTACCTCATATCTCACACCATTTCTCCTTTTATTGCCAGGAACATTTACATTCTAATGACAGCTCAGTCTTTTTTTTTAAATCACCGTAATGATTTTATTACCTCAAATTACTGGAGATCTGGACTGTGACATTCAAACAATGTCAACAAAACAGAATCTCCATGTGAGGCCTTGGCAGGAGAGAAGATAGACCAGAGGTCGAAGGTGTCTCTTAAAAATGATCTAGTTAAGTTTGGAGAATTTCCCCCGCCCTCAAGGCTTTTATATCAATTTACTGCTCTCTGATTCTTCCCCAGCCCTGTGGTTTCAGACTCTTACACTTGGCTTACGTGATGACTGTGGGAAAAGGGTTATTCCAGGTACAGATGAACTTGTATACTGGTGGTGGTGTGGAACCAGCTGCCTCTGTCATCGGTGTCAGGCATCATACAGTGGCAGCGCAAGATATTCGGATCCTTGCAGAATTCAAGGTCAGCATAGGGCGCTTTGTCCTTTTTCTTAGTGGATGTCCTATACTTCTAATAAATTCAAATGCATAGAATTTCCATATTTTACTTTGTGGTGAAGTTGGTCACGTAATTTAGGTAGAACCTGCTTATACATTTAAATTTGATTCACATCCAAGGATCCTAAGTAACTGCTGACAGGAAATTAAAGAGAGCACAGCTATCCTTTTATATCTGGTGTATCTGTGTTCTACATAATGTATTATCTACAACGTAAGAAAAGGGGGTGAGATTTAGGATTGAGTAGTGGAAGATTTAGTTCAAACTTGGAGAATTGCCATCAAGGCTCTTTAACATGGAAAATGAAGGACCAGATCCTCTGTGTTTGCCAATATGCTTTTAAAGTGATGTACTTAAATATAAATCCCCAAAACATGGCATACCATTACATACTCAATGAAAACACAATATTAACAGTGAAGTGAACTTGATGCTAAGGTGCAATTTATTTGTTCTCATAAGCTGTTTGCTTCCCCCATAATTATCTCTTTCATAATTTCTTTTCTTTGAATTAAGAGAAGGGAGGAATACAATATTAATGTTCTTAGCTCCAAAACAAATATTCTGACCCTCCACATTCCCTTCTCTGAACAAGGGAAATACAATGCCCCTCACAAGATTTAAGAACAGTGAAAATATATGATATATAAATAACCTTACTGGGTATTGGACAGCAGCACCCAAACTAGAACTTATTAAAGTTACCAGCCATTGTGGTCAAAAATATTAAGTGCTCTTACAAACAGTCATAGCCTTACTAAAACAGTAGGACATACATTGAATATCAAAATATGACACAGACTGGGTAATAAAGATGCTTGCTTAACTAAATTGAGATAAAATGTAGGCAATGGAAAGTGTACAATGAAAAGATTATTGTATTTGAGGTAATAAAAAAAACTAACTTTTGTACTGTGAATAGTTTCATACAAACATTAGAATGAGATTTTTGGAAAAATATCAATATCTAAAAGTTATGTTATATCAGACTTTGTAACTGATATACAGATGCGGGCATCACAGAAAATATTCTAACTCTTAATTCATCCAGATCCAATCAGTGGTGCATAAATGACCCCTGAGTTGGTTCTGCCAATCAAACTTCTATCTCTTGGGAAGGAAATGCCTTGAGATCATGATATTATTCTTTCTCAGTGTTGTTTTGGATATTTCACTGGATTTGATGTTGTCTCCTTGACATCTGATTGCCTGTCACACTTGATTTAATTGATCTGACTGCGAAGTCTTTTATCCTCTACGTATGATTTCTTAAAGTAGCTTCTGTGTTGTAATGTAAAAACATTTTGATATAAAAATTGCATTTAAAATTTTGTTTAGCTTACAACATGAAGAGATTTTAAAAGGCATTTTAAAACATATCATCATCATAAATTGTGCATAGTTACCTGTCCCACTACCTACCAGCTTTCTCCATCATCCATTTTGCTGGTCTCTTTTATTCTTCAGTAAATCACAATTCTGCATATATACATACATACATATATATTTTGTACATATGCATTTGTATGCACGCACACTTTTATATTTACATTCTCATGCAGCTTTCATTAATAAAAGCTTGTATTCTTTCATGTTTACTTATAGTTACCTATGAATCACTTGAAGTTCTTTTTCTGTTCTCTATTACATTTAATTTGCTTCATATTTCCTCTAAACCTTTTTATACATTTTGTTCTAAATGATAATATACTATTCCAAAATCAACTGTTTCAAACTTCATCACCACCCACAAAAAAGCATCACTTAATCAAGAAAATCAAGGAATTCACAAGTTAATTTGGACTTTTTATTCTTATATAGATTACATATACTTGAGAACTTTGTTGTTCTGACTTAATTATATGTTTGTAAACTATAGTGTGTGTTCCTTAATGGAATTGTGTTAGTCATGTAATATAGATGCCATATCGGCTAATTATAAGTGCTAATTTTTCCAGAAAAATTAAATGAACAAAGTATTTTCCTTTCATCATAGTTTGATCACAGCATTTCATAAAATATTTCATTTATTTAACCTTGAAACAAAGATAATCAGTTATTCATTGTCAGTATTCTTTTAAACACAGACACAGACACAAATACAGAAACACACACACACACACACACAAATCTGCTACAGCTTTCTAACAGTGAAGACTGCCCTCCCTGTCTTCCATTGAAATAAGTGAATGGCTAGTGTACTGGCATGCATGCATAGAATTCTAGCCAGTCTTAATAGCTCAAATCGTGTATTTTGGGTTTTGGGTAGAAAGGGATTTATTTAGAGTCTGCTCACAGCTTAATTTGCCACCACCAGTGTCAGTGGCCTCGGCTTTCATTCCCAGCTTCTTTTGATGAGCCAAAAAACTTTTTTGCCCTCTTCTGAATAGCGAAGGTATAATTTGCCATAATATTCAAAACTTTGAATCATTATGGCTGTTGTTGATTCAGCTCTTTGAATGTTACACTTTAAGGGGAGAAAAGTAAGTGTGAGTCATCGGGGAGAGCTTACATTGTTTGTCAGCCTTTTTAAGTCCTTTCATCGGTGTTTTGTTTTGCTTGTAAAGGCTGCCTAGTGCATTATCCCTGGCTTCCCCACTCGGCAAATTGCTTACTGAGAATTCTTTATTAGCAGAAGTAGGAGTCAAGGGGCTTTGGACAGAAATTCATTTTTTTTTTTTAGAGAAAAAAAATAAGGTTCTAATTGGGCACAGGACAACTTGGAAAAACATAGCATACACAGTGTAAAATGTTGGCAATACATGCTCTGAATCACTTCCCGAGTTTTATCCCATCTCCCTTCTCTCCCATCTCCCTAGACAATCAACTGGCTGTATGCTAGGTTGACTGAAAAGAAGGGCTAATTGCATAAGGAACTAGAAGTACAGAAGAAAGCAAAAAAAAATCATAGCTCGGTACTAAAATAAGCAACAGTCAACATATGAAGTAAATCTTACCAATTTATAGATACTACATTAAACTGCCCATTTATTAAAGCTTTACAGAATTATTCTATTCATGTGCTCACAAGAAGTTCTTTTCTTGTGGAAATTATAACATTCAATAATTTGAAGTTTCTCCTGCCCTTGATTCTATTATTCTCCTTGCCTGTTTGGTTGCTGTGATTTAGTTAGTTCCAATCCATGAACAGCAATGAACTAATATTCTTGTAAGTTTATAAATCTGTGTATGAGCATTTCTAGAGGCTTGTTTAGTTCAATTGATGCCTCATAATGAATTGAAAACAAAATAAGAATGCAAATTTTGGGAGCTATGTTTCTTAACATACTGTGACCAAGTCATTAAACATTCATTTTATAAAGTTTTGATTAGTTATGCTGTATTTACTTGGAACAAGTATGATGATTTAAACATTAAAATAACAATTATTCTCTGTAACTACATAGGGTTTTACTGTCCCACCGACTGTAATGCTTTGACCAAATAAATAAAGCTTACATATTTATTTGTGTTCTTCTAAGCTATAGGAAAATTATATCCCACAATAAATTCTAGCACATGTGAATTTCTCAGTTGGATTCTAACAAAGGTGTAATTGGTTCCTTTGTCTTACATTTAATGAAAGAAACAATCCTTCTTTATGCATATTTTCTACTAGTGTAAATTATTTTCCATTAGGTTTTATAAAAGTAATTCTCTTTAGTTTATTGTATCCAGATGTCTAAGATGTATATAGAATTCTTTCAAAATGTGTGATACTATAACACTTGGAAATTTATCATCTGAAAATTATGCATATATATATATATATATTGACTTGTATTTCTTTAGAAAGTATATTATTGGGCATTCTCAAAGCATGTTTCTAAGTCCTATTTGTCTATAAAGTTAGTGCCAATTATGAGGGCTCTTTATAATCAACAACCATTTATAGAAATAATTTTTCTTGGAGAATATTCATTAGCTATTAATTTACCTTGATACAAAAGTAATCCTTTTGCAGACAATTTCTTAAGAAAATAATATGTAAATAATCCATTAATACATTTCACATTTGCTATTTAAGCATACAATTTAAAAATACTAAGATGCTTTTTAATTAAAGTATGTAGTATTACATCAATTAAATAGTAGTCTATTGCTTAAATCATATATTCAGAGATAATTGAATGTATACAAAAATAATAAATTTAAAACTGGATCTTACTTATTTTTATAATAAATGTATACAATGGAATTAGTAAAAACATTTCTTTTTGAGGCAAAATCATTTTACTAAATTAAATGTGTAACTTGCAAATGGTTTCAAAAGAAATTCTAAAAGCAATGTTAAAAACACTCTTAATTACAAAGTGCTGAGTTAACAGCTTAAAAATAGTTTCTTTGTAGTACAAATAAAAACATTGTTTCTGATATACTATCTGAAAAGCTTATAATACATCCCTGAACTGATAGCTGCATTATGGTATTTTAATGAGATGTTTAGGGGTTAAATTAATACTTACTAATAACAAGTTCAATTCCCAGTGTTTAAATTAATTTGTCTTATAAGCAGATTGTTATTATTGCTTTATTATCTTCAACAAATTTTTGAAAAATACAGTCAGTATCCGATCTTACTTAAATTTCAGTTGTTAATAAATTTTAACTTGTCAAATTAAAGCCATAATTTTTCTTTTTTTAAGTTGGAAAATTGCCTACAGATGTGTACCTATTTCAAAAATTTGAAACTAAAATATTTTACTCAGTATTTCTGAATCATTTTCTTTTTCTTTTTCTTGGAGGTTGTAGTGGCAATGACCATGTCTCTATTATGGCTTAGTAAAAGTGTATTAGAGAAGAGTGGTTGCTTATGAGCCACTTTTAAATTTAAGGACCATGAATAGCATTTCCTGGGCATTGTAACTTTTCACTAAGTATGGATGTATTTAACAGCAATGTAAGGAAAATAACATACTAAGTTAGGCTACATGATAGGTGTGTGTGTGTGTGTGTATGTGTGTGTGTGTGTGTAGATATGTCCTAACTATATATGTGAATTGAAGACATATTAATTTTAAAACATTAGAATAACTTCCTAGGACATCAAAACTAACTTGCAGATGCAAATTAAGCTTAGATAGTCAATTGCTTTTTAAGCATAAAGATATGATGTCCTCAGAACTCATGTAAAAGAGCAACAGCATGTGTTTGTATCACAGCACTCAATGAGTGGGCAGAAACAGGATTGCTCTTATTAGCCATCCATTATACCTAACTGGGGAACCTGGGGTTGAGTGAGAGAACTTAGCTCAGAAACATAAGTGGATGATAACTCAGGAAGATGTCCTCGTAGTTGGCCTACACTAACATCTGTACAGAGGTTGAACACATACACAAACACACACACACACACACACACACACACACACACACACACAC
>OU015743.1:27955147-27968290 GCA_907169655.1 Acomys percivali | reverse complement strand
ACACACACACACACACACACACACACACACACACACACACACGGACACACACACACAGACACACAGGCATACCACCACCAAACAAAATTGTGATTAGTGAAACGATGTGTAGTTAGTTATGCATCTAAAAGTAAAGGACATAGATTATCTGTATATGTGTATTTTAGTCCCTAATGCTTGTCCCTTTTTAAAGTTAATATTAGCATGTAGGAGCATACAGTTACTTATTTGAAAGTCACGATTTTTAAATTGTATTTATCATTAGTGGGTTTTGTATTTCAGGTTTTTTTATTGTTGCTGTTGTTGTTTTTCCTGCTTGTATTTCTCTGTACTATGTGTATGCTGTGCACCCAAAGGCCAGATATGGCATAAGATCCCCTTGAATCCTGGATAGTGGTAAGCCATCATGTGGAGCTGGGAAGTGAACTCCAGTCTTCTGCAAGAGCAGCAAATGCTCCTTACTGCTGAGTTATTTCTCCAGGCCCCAATATTCATTTTGCTATATCTGCTAGTAGAGAAAACAAAAATAATGGCTGTTGCATTTAAAAGATTAGAATAACAACAACTATATTACCTGAAACAAGATGTGCATTAAAGTAACCTTTTGAAAGTTTTAAGTGATAGGTCTCATGAATTTTGATAGCCTGCAGTATATGTCTCACATTCAAGTATTTTTTTTGCTATGTCCATACAAATTATGTGCTCCAAAGTTCTATAATTTATTTCCATATTTTATTCCTCTAATTATGTCAATAAAATAGTAAAACTCGTTATCATATGCTATTGCTTAGATGGCTTCATTCTTTCCTTGTTTCTGAAATTAAGGATAAGTTAATATCACACAGACAGAGGCCAAGCAATGACTATTAGATAGATATCATGACTCACTCATTGTGGATACATTGAGGGTATCAGTTCGCTCTGGAGTTTAACAATTTGCTCCTACCAGTGCAACTTGCGTTTGCTAGAATTAGATTCAGAAATAGATGCCCATCTGGAAGCACCTTTCTCAAACCATCACTCTACATAGTTAAGGGGATGGTTTTCTAGCTATTTCTTTCCTGGCATTGTAAGTTTGTCTTTTAGAAAGAGGAGCCAAAGGTTGACTATTAAGTAACACGTCATAGTAACAATTTAGTAGCAGTTGATATACTTTAGAAAGTGGAAGTCACACACTTGTGTCATTTCCATAAATCCACACTAAAAATTTGTTCTCTGAGTGCCCCTTTCAGAACCAGTCAGTCTTGTCACCCCTCAAAGCACTGTCACTGTTCTACCTTCTGGAAACTTTTATTTGTCCATTTATCTGGTGTCCACACAAAGAAAAATAGACACATGCAGTTTTATTCAAATTATTTAGAATCCTCTGATAACTCCATATCAATGAAGTCTTCTACCATTAGCGTCTTATGAAGTTACTGTAAATTTATTGTAAAAATACAGGCTTCTTCTAGATCTTTTATAGTAATGTGTGGGTTCAAATTCTTAACAGACTTTATTGAGGATGGACGTGGGAATAGTATGGAGACTTCATAAAATTGCAAGACAAAGTATCTTAGTTCTCTCTTTCATGTTGCTGTCATAAAATAACGTGACAAAAGCAACTGATAGGGAAATCATTTATGTTAGTTCAGTTCAAGATTGCATTCTACCATGGTACTGAAATCGTAGACTCCAGGAACTTCAGGCAACCAATACCTTCCATCCCGTCTGAAGTTCAGAAGCACATATCGATGAGTGCTTGTGCTCAGGTCATTGTAATTTTTTCTTTATTAATTTACTTAATTGTTCATTTTATACCCCAACCCCACACCCTCATCTCCTCCCAGTCCCACCCTCTCACCCACTTCCCCCATACCCCTTCCTCCCCTCCCCCCCGTCCTCCACCCCAGGGAACCAACCCACCCTGGCACATCAAGTCCCATCAGGATTAAATGCCTCATTTTTATACAGTGTTTGATTTCAGCCCAGAGAATGGTGCTACTCACAGTGGGTTGGTCCTCATGCCTGAGAACTAACCTGATTAGTACACTTCTCTCCCCGCCCCTCCACACAAATATCCACTCTAGAGCTCAGTTTGATCATTGAAATTTACCATTACACACAATCATTTAAAAATTTATATGGCATGACACCGTAGGAATGACACCACTGCCCATGCACATACACACACACATTCATAGACACATAAATTACAAACATACATAGACACAACAACTTAAAACAACAAGAAAAATAAACAAAATAAATGGGCCAACGTGATAATGGTTAAGATCTGGGACTAACAATTCCTAAACAAGATTTGTCTGATAAAACCCGATGAACCCACAGGTAGCCTATTCAGCCTCCATTTGTTGTCTTTCATCAGAAGCAAAAAAGTATGTGACTTGGGCAGTCTCAGAGTTACAGGGAAGCAACAGTAGTATGGATTAATATTTATATTTTTACTTACCATTAAGGTATTATATATAAGGTAAATTACCTGTTGCATTACAAGTAATTACAAATTAATCTCCCTTCTAAACAAGCAAGAAATACAGAAAGCGACATTTGTAAATACTAAACAAGGCACTGCAACTGGGAAAGGGTTCTACAATAGTTTATGGGGGGGGTGTTATGTCAAGTGACAGGAGGGGAGAGGTGGACATGAAGGTGACAACAGAGTATGAGACGAAGATAGATGATGCAGAATAGGAGCTTTGGGGTGCGGATCCATCCAATAAAAAGGAGAAGGAGTGGCATATGTTAAGGCAAGGGTGTGTGAAGAATAGGGGTAATGAATCCTGAAAAAAGAAGTTTAATTATTATGTTTTGAAACTTAGCAAGGCAGAAGGGCCATGTGTGTGCAGTTAACCCTGAGCACATATTTGGAAGGCTTTGTAAGATCTAAGAGTTCCTGATATGAGCCTCAGTGAAGTCTATTAATTTTTAAAAGGAGGTGGTTGTTGTGGATGCTGTCATTTGGAGTGCTAGAAAGGCTCTTTGTTAGGCACCATGAGAGTCTGTTTCTAGAAATAGATCCCTAGACACATATACTACTGATAAGCAAGAATAACATTGTTTTGTGTCCAGTACTGTGATAAAATAAGGCTATGGGATACTGTCTGCTTCTTATCAGTATTTTCAGATACAAGGGTGTAAAGTCTTTTTTAAAACAAATGCTACAGCTTTGACTTCCCTGGAAAATTTGTATATTCTGTGGACTGTCTAGGGGGAAAAACAGTAAAGGCTTATTGTCTTTTAAAGGGAAAAATAAGTGAAAGCAAGAACCTGCTCTGACTCTGCAGGAAATGTATTTTTTAAACATTTTAACATGATTTGCATTAATTCTCACCTTTACAAAACCACAGAAAATCTCCACAGTGGAATATTGGGTTCTGTTTCCTTTGAAGTAGTAATGCATATACAATATTGTAGTAGTGATTAACTGGTGTGCCCCTGAGGCTTCCCCGGACAAAAACTGCCTTTCAGCAGATCCCTTATCTGCTATCAGGGGAGTGTTTACAGCAGCTAAAACTCTTAAGAGCCTTGTCTCTGAGACTGATGGGAATAATTAAGCCAGTGTTTGCTGGCCCTCTGCTCTACTTCTTTGTGAGGTTGGAAGCTGGGGGAAAAAGGAGAGACACATTAGGCATGTTCAGCAATTTCATATAGATTTTATTGGTTCAGTGCCCTCTAACCCTCCATTTTGTTTGTAGAACTGAGTCATATGTACACCTTTGGGAAGTATGACTCTTAGTATAGGTCACCTTATTTTTCGTTAAAGATGGATAGGTGAATGCTAATGAGATATGTGGACAAAACATAGTTATGACTTAAAATAATATTTCTGATTAACCCCCAGTCTTAAATCTAGAACCACTGTAATTGTTCACAGTAACATTTAATAAGTTGTAATATAGTAAAGACTTGCTATTGAGGCTTTTATTAGTTTTAGAATTTTGTATTGTAAAATTGGGTAGGGATATATGGAGTTGAATTGTTTTATTTTTATTAATCTTAGGGAATCTCAGGAAAATATTCTCAAAAGTACTTTTAGGTGAGTTGGATGGTAAGATATCACTAAAATGAAATCATTTGTGTCCATTTATGTAGCACAAATTAGTGTAATGTATTATTTAATTTATATTCAGTGCATTTTTATATATTATGAATACCTTTTAAATCAAGCTTATAATTGAGGTTGGAATTTTGAACTCAATATGTAATGTTGGTTACTTAGTGATATGAAATTGTTAACCCATGAATATGTATTTACTTCTTTTCTTTTACTTACTCATAATTAGGAAAATAATCAACATTACCTTTGCAACATTAGTACTGTTAGATACTCCTTATTCTACCTAAATTAGTGATTCGATCTTTAGGATAATACGTGCGTCACTAACCAAAAAATTACATTGCTAACCAAGGTTATAAATTAGCCAGCCAATGACAAATGATGATCTAATCAGTGCATGAGAATCTGTGCACACATCTGCTTCTTGATATTTCATCATCTCACTTCTTGTATCATTGACCTCCCATAGAAGTGTATGTCCCATGACCATCTCTGAGATATCTAGTATCCTGTCTCACACTTGGAAACTGAGTCTGTTGACCATGTTATTCGACAGCAGCTATTGGTTGCTGTTTGACAAATTTAAAATGTTGAGAGAAGAAACTTTTAAACCTTATATTAAACCTTAAGATGTTTGATCACAGGAAGTTAAAAATGTGATCATGTGAATATTGCAAGTCACTTGATAGTTTTAATGGATTCTCTATTAAAAGGGAGGGGAAGAGTGTTTAAAATCTAATTGTACCTACATGTGGAAAAAGGACGCATTTCTCAGAAATGAAAATGTAAATTAGTTTCTTGTGTCAGGGAAATTTGTTTCAGAATCCTTAAAACTTCTATAGAAAGCCATTTATGAATTCCATCCACAGCAGCGTTTGGCCTCGAAAGTGTCCTTTGACAATAGGGAAGCAATGAGTACACCATGTTCAAATGTAATCTAATGGAGATTCTGGATGCGGCTGGTGGCAAGCAAATGAATCCATCACCATGAAATCCTCCATAGTGTGTCCATTCTCTGAACTCTTACAGCTTAGAAAGGATACTTTGTCCCTTACTGACTTACCTACTATATTCTTGTGGTGTAATGTAGTAACCAAGTGACCATTGGGCTGAACAATTTTAAGCCTCCCACACAGAGCTGGGCAGCACACTGTACCTTTGATAGAAAGCTACATTGCCACACTGTTCAGTGTTCAGCTACTGAAAAGGAGGCTGGAAAAGTAAAATGTCAGATCTGTATGAAAGCCTCCTCAGTCCTCTTTGCTGTGGACCGTGCACCTTTCTCTTAGAGGAAGATGGGAAAAGCAGAGGGTGAAAATCTTTTCAAAGATGGAAGAGCTGAGATTATTTTTTGTCAGTTTCTGATGTTGGTTTTGTCTATTTTCTTCTGCTCATCTATAGTAATTCAATCTGTGCCCACTGACTTTGTATGGCTGCTTAGAGCGTCTGTTATTAAAGTTGTATTTTCACAATGCTACTGCTTCAGATAGACAGGCAGATGACACAACACCCTCCTTTGCTTGACAAACTGGTTGGATAAGTTTATTTTAATAGTTTTTGGATATTATCAAAAGGACAGTTATAATGCTTAATAAAGAAGTAATAACACAAGAGTTTTAAATAAACAAACAACAAAAACAAACCAAAATAAACCAACCAACTGAACAAAGACGATTGTATTTTTGAAGGAGACAATATCATCTAGACACTACAGGGAGATAGATGCACATGTGAGTTCACAGACTGTGGTAGCACAGGCTCAAGAGAGACAGGGTTCCAGCACTGGAAGGGGAAATAGACATGGGGGTCTTCACCTCTAACGGAGAAGCTATCTGCAATTGATACCTATTTGCAAAAGAAAAGTTAATTCTCTTCAGTCGAATATCACGAGGCTGTCCTTGAACTCAACTAATCTTGGTTAAATATTTAACAAAGATCTGTGCTCTTAGCACAAAATAAAAAACACAAACTGAGGTACATTATTTTTAGAAACACTTGATTTCTTCAATAAAAATTAAAGGTAAATGATATAGTATATTAAATACATTTCTGAAACATTTGATATACATATATTTAAGCTCAAGTGGTTGTTTTAAAAAATACCATTAAACCCCTTTAAGCTGATAGTATTAGAATAAGATATATTAATGTTAGATTCATAAGACATAGCACTCAACTATGCGTTTTTAGAAACTGTTAATTTTATTTATATATTCAGGTGTATGTGCTGTAAATGTGCTAGTGGCCTCAGAGGAAGGGTCAGATGCCATGAAGCTGGTTACAGATGGTTGTGAGCTGCCTGATGTTGGTACTGGGACTTGAACTTGGGTCCTCTGGAAGAGTAGCAAGTTCTCATAATTACTGAGTCATCTCTTGAGCCCATATCAACATTTTAATTAATAGTTTATTTCCAGGGTCAAGTGGCAGCACTACTAATTTATTTCTGTTTCATTATCACAGAGAACACAGTGTCACCATGCTATCCAAGACATTTCATCATGTTAAGTAAAAAGCAGAAAGTTCATTTTATTAAAGGAGACTGTATATGAGTCTCATGTCCATTTTTGAAGCAAGAGTACAAGAATTTAAAAATAGAAATGTATATATATGCACATAAGTACAATTTACATATCAAATATATGATAAAACCAGTGGCTAAAATAGATTGGCTTATATTAGAAAGCCATAAAAACTTAAAAAGTAATAATTTTATTAGGGGACCAATATATAATTGTAAAAGATGTTTTCTTTTTAATCATTTGAAATGATAGTATAATGACATCATTTCCCACTTCTCCTTCCTTCCAAACACATCTAGGGCAGATCTGAGGACCACATGTAGTAGGAGTGAATACATGACATATCCTAATTACATTAACATAAACTGATTAGTTAATGTGATGTTTTGTGTATGTATTTGTTTTCAGGGTTGATTATTTAGTATTGAATAGCAAACTAATGCATTGTGGGCACTTTCCTGGAGAAGACCATTTCTCCTGCTCTCTAAATGCTTTTGCAAGCCTTAATTGCCTTTAGTTCTTTGTCTGGGAATAAAGCCTCTGTGAGCTTTCCTGCCTCAAAATTATTATCTTTATTGATGACTTGTTTGGGTCATGTTGAAGCATCCAATCTTTTGGATGGGTAGGGGTTCAAGAAAGAGGTTCTCTGTATAGCTTTGACTGGCCTGGACTTGCTTTGTAGACCAGGCTGGGCTTGAACTCACAGAGATCTGCCTGTCTCTGCCTTCCAAGTGCTGGGGTTAAAGGTGTGTGCCACCACTATATTTCTTTTTATTCTTAATTTAAAAGGCATTTTTTTTGGTCTAGGGACATAAAGAGCAATCTTAAGAAAAAAGTGCAATCATTATCACTTTCAAATTCATTTATTTATTACTTTTATGGGCATATACTCATTGAGCCTGCTATGAAGTTTCATGAGGATATTTTCATGAATGAATATTTACACACAAACAATATATGCAGGCTGTGGTCATCTCCCATGTCCACTCCTCTCATTTATCCCACTCTAATTAGTCTTCTTCATCCCCCTGAAAGTTCTGTTTCCACCTTCATATGTACATATGTGATAGGTACCTACATAAAAATCTATGATCCACAAAAGAAAGAAAACGCATCACATGTGATCTTAGTCTTTCTGAATTTAGTTTTCTTTTTAACAGTACTTTATTCTGTAGCAAACCAAGTGGATAGAAACAGGATTTAGAGTGGGAAATGTAGTGCAGTCCTACTGACTTTGGCTGGTGGACGTGAACTCACTTGATGATGAAGACTTAACAGCTTCCATGAAACACATATGTAATCTTTGTAGTTGTGTGGTGCTTAGAACTGTTATGTGGTTGAATGGTTCAATATGCTGGCTAGAACAGCCACAAGCAGCAGGCTGTCAGTAGTGAGAGGATGTTAAGGAATAGGGCTGGTCGGGATGTTAGCTTCCCAGAGAAAGGTCAATTTGCTTTCCTACCAACATGACTGCCTGTAATCGAGTAGAGCCAGGTAATGACAGTAGACATTCAGAAGTGGATGTGGGAAAACTCACAGGGTCCAGCGCTACACAAAGTCAACTAAGGGATGCTGAGAGCAGGAGAAATAGTCTTCCCCAGGGAAGAGTACACCAGTGGATTATCCAATACCAAATAACCAGCCCTGAAAACATATGTAGATATGTATGTGTGCATGTGCGTGTATACATACATATATATTCATGTACATATATAAATTTATAACAAACAGAAAATGGCCAAATTCAAAATGAACTTGAAAGAGCATGGAGGAGTACATATGGGAATTTAGAGGGAGGAAAATGAACGGAGACATGGTATAATACTATTATAATCTCAGAAGTAAAAGGGAAAAAAAAGATAAGGAATGTTTTAAAATACCTTTTATAGAGAAGCTGGAGAAGCTGGGGTGAGGGGCTTCAGAGCCACTCTGCTCTGAAGTGTTATCATGGTGTTTTCTTATCTTCCTTAGATTATTCCAGAGCTCTTACGTTTAAGCCGGTCCAAGTGCCATTCGGCATGCAGACACTTTTTCCTTCTAAGGGAACATAATTCATGATTTGGTGCAGGTAATTCTGCTGTTAACTACTTAGAACCTTTTTAGAAGTTTATTTACTTATGACTGTGTACAGTTGTGTCATTCAGAACTTCAGCAATCAGATAATTAGCTGTTGCTTGTTGTCTTTTACAATTTTATCAAAGATAAGGTAGTTTTGTCGATAAAATACAAGGATATTTAAGCTGGAGCTTGACAAAATAGCTAAATGTAGAGGCGATCCTTTTCTTTGAAGCATGTGTGCTATGAATAATTTAAACTGAAAATAAAATGTGTTTTATTTAAACATAGAAGTCACTTTTTAATCTAAAAAAATGAAGATAATTTTAGTTTGTAATAATCTTACGATGAACAATGTCAATTAAATGTTAAGAACACTGTTCCTATAATAATGTCCCTGAGGACACTGACTTGTGCTCTATTTGGTATGATAGTAGTTTAAGCCTAGAATAAATATTAATATCCAACATATGAATAAGAGACTGCTGAAAACATCTACAGCAAAACCCAGCATATAGTAGTGCTTAAAAACCCAACTCATGTTGGGAAAGCCACTTGCAAACATGAACTGATGCAGAAATACAAGATAATGAAATAGTGGTTGTCAAGAAAATTTGTCTGCCTTGTTTGTCCCTGTAAACATATGTGGGAGATGGGTGTAATGTTTCTTTTTTTTTTTTTTTTCCTCTTTTAAAGTATTGGTCCTGAAGTTCTTGATACAAAGATGAGATACCCGAAAATATACAAAGTATTTCTCAATGTGTGCGTGTCTGTTGTATGTATATTTGACAATGTGTGAGCATAGACTTGTTAAACCTTTGTCTTTTGTGTGTTTGTTTATTTTTAAGTTAAAACGTTATTTATTTATTCATTTTACATCCTGGTGTAGTTGTAGCTCCATTTTGCTTTTCTACCCTCCCATCTTCTCCCACCTTCTCTCTCTTTTTTTTTTATTAATTTATTCGTATTTCCTCTAATCCTCACCTCCCTCCTCTGTTCCTCAGAAAGGGTAGTCCCATTCCCATACACACCCGCTCATTAAGTACTGTCGGCTGAGCTTGCCCTCTTCCCCTGTGGCCTGGCAAGGCAGTCCCTCCAGGGCAAGTAATTGAAAACCAGGCAACAACTGAGTCCATGTCAGAGACAGCTCCTGCTCCCCTTACTAGAGAACCCACATGAATCCTGAGCTCCCAATAGGCTACATCTGTGTAGGAGGCCCAGGTCTAGTCCATGCAAGGTTCCTGCTTCAGTCTCAGCAGGCCTCTCTGAGCCCTGGTTATCTGGCTCTGTTGGCCCTCTGATGAAGTTGTTGTCACCTTGAAGGCCTTTTCTTGCCCCACCCTACTCCCACCCACTGCCACTTTTCCACAAACTTCCTACTTATAGCTCAGTGTTTGGTGGTAAGTCTCAGCATGTGTTTCAAAGGTGCTGCTGGGTGGAGTCACTCAGAGGAAGACTCATAATGAGACTTCTTGAAACTGAAAAGCTCTGTAAGGCAAAGGACACTGTCAATAGAATGGAACAGCAAACTACAGATTGGGAGAAGGTCTTCAGCCAGCCTACATCTGACAAAGAGCTAATGTCCAAAATATATAAAGAACTCAAGAAATTTAACACCAGTAAACAAAATAGCCTAATTAAAAATGGAGCACAGAACTAAACAGAGATTCTCAACATAGGAATCTCGAATGTCTGAGAAACACCTAAAGAAATGCCCACAAATGCATTTATCAGATATATTGGGCCAGAAGGCTGAAGATGATGCACCAGCGATATAAAGAGTTTTGACTGACTGCTCAGCGAGCAAACTGTCTCTCTCATCTTCTCATTTGGGAAGCTGCTAACCTGCACTCCCTGTATACTCAGGTAATTAGTGTTATTCCTTCTCAAGTCTCTGATGGGGTTGAACACTAGATAGTTTAATTTTACAATTAAGTTTAGTTGTTTAGGTGTTAAGATGTTTTTAGGTCTAGATCGATGTTTTAATTTGATAATTATGAGATATGATAGATAATGATTTATATTCAGAATTTTAGACTCACCAAAATAGGAAAGATGTTTTTTTCAAGGCTGCCAAATACAAATAGCCAAAACGCTATGAATGTAACATTTATATAATTCCTGATTGTTTTGTGGTTCTTTTTGCTGTAGACAGTTTATTGCATATATATGTATAATAATATAAATGTATATGTAAAAAAGAAAGTAATTCAAAAAAAATGAAAGAAAGAAATGTTCAACTTCCTTGGTTATAAGGGAACTACAAAACAGATTGACTCTATCTTAACCTGTCAGAATGGCTCAGATAAAAAACCCAAGTGACAGCACATGCTGGCGAGGATGTGGAGAAAGGAGAACACCCTCCATTGCTGGTGGGAGTGCAAACTTGTACAACCGCTTTAGTTGTACAAATTGATTAATCTGGCACTTTTTCGGAAAATTGGGAATACCTCTACTTCAAGACCCTGTTATACCACTACTGGGAATATATCCGAAAGATGCTCCATCATGCACGAAAAACACTTGCTCAACTATGTTCATAGCTGCTTTATTAATAATAACCAGAATCTAGAAACAATCTATATGTCCTTCAACTGAAGAATGGAGAAAGAAGCTGTGGTACATTTACTCAATGAAATATTACTCAGCTACTAAAACAGAAAAGAAAACATTAAACTAGAAAAGACCATTCTGAGTTAGGTAACCCAGACCCAAAATAACCTTGTCTTTTATATGCCTATATTACTAAAACTACATAGTATCTATTAATCTAAGATATTATCTAATCTGTAAACTTCTGTTTATTGCTCTTTTAGGAAACTCATGCTCAGGCTTTGGTCTCCTTAGTTTAGTACTTATTAATGACTGCAAAGAAACTCAGGAACCTCCCAACTCTTCACCTACCCCCAAAATATCACATGACCTATCTTCTGTCTTGATGCTACTTTTTTAACACGTGTGTTTGCCTGTATGGAACTACTCAGAGAATTTTACTTTGAGCATCATGCATGTGATAATTATATTCTTCTGAATAATCAACTGCATGTGAGTGGAATACAAAGGAATAAAAAAGCCTACATAAGCATAGGAAAGGAAGGTGTGTGACTTCCTATTTGAATTATCATCATCATCATCATCATCATCACCACCACCACCACCACCTCATGTTTTACAATGGTTATTTTCATTAGCTGGACTAAGTAACCTGGTTTTAAAATAATGGGAAATATTTACTGAGCTTAACCCAAGGGATTCAAAATCTGTGTCCTACCCTGATCTATAACCAGATGATTCATGGTCTCCATTACTCTTTATGTACCACTCATTGAACAATTCATTATACGTTCCTGTCTTCAGGTAATATTTTGTGATATAGCTTAGTTAGCAGTTTCAAAAATGTGGTACAGATTATTATAGTATTAACTTTGCTTGCTTAGAGATAAATAATCCTCAAAAATCATGAAACTATTTTATTAATTTTTAGTGGGTCTTACATTCAGTGGGACATGAATTCATTGCCCAATGATTTGAAGTCTGGTAAACTGATAAATTTGATATGATCTTGAGTGTTAGTATTCCATGAAGAACAATATTAAAGGTCGACTTAGAATATATCATTACCTGATTAGCTATCTCACTCATCCAGGTAGGCATGAAATATTTGATTGTTATTTTATTATTCAGAATTTCAAAAAAAAAAAAAAAAGAATTTCCACCAAGACAGTGGATTGGCCTCATAAAGACTTTGAAATAAATTGTATTTGCCACCATAGAGTTAGCTTTCCTTTTGGAGTGTTGGTCAAGATTTTTTCTTGATCTCTCTTCCCAGATCTTGTAATGTAGTAAGACCATTGTTTTGTGAAAGAATTTCTTTATTTTAAAGGATGCTGAGATAATGCATTTCTCTGTGGGTTGTTTGCTAATGTATGAATTGAGCCATGTAACTGTCTCACAATAGCCTAGATGCCCCTATGTGCTCTGATTATGTGTACGATTACTAGAACAAATAGAAAAAGAAAGGAAAATGAGGATTCATTGAAATCACCATTATGGGTATTAAATATTTAGCTAACATGACTGTGAAACTAAAATTTCAAGTTTGACAGTTTTAATTAATGCACATTTAAGTAGCTGTTTGCAGCTTATGGTTAGATATTAACTCTATTTAAATACATGAAGCAAATAAAGAGAGCTGTGCTTCGTTTTATATAAGATTCAATTATTGCCAGCACGCTCTACAAACACATTATTTGAAGCAACTGAGAAACTGACACTGTGTTCACTCATTCCCACTCTCAGTTTACATTCTCACATCCTGTTGCCAAAACCAAACAGTGAAGGCTGCATTGCTTAAACAATGTACAGTTTCATTTATTTCGATTATCTATGTGAGAGAATGTATTCACATGTATTCAAGATGTGTGTGTGTATGTGTGTGTGTGTGTGTGTGTCTGAGAGAGAAAGAGAGAGAGAGAGAGAGAGAGAGAGAGAGAGAGAGAGAGAGAGAGA
>OU015743.1:27906011-27955137 GCA_907169655.1 Acomys percivali | reverse complement strand
GAGAGAGAGAGAGAGAGAGAGAGAGAGAGAGAGAGAGAGAGAGAGAGCTCATTCTTGCCATAGCACATACATAGAGTTGAATATTCTAACATGGAACCTGGCGGCATTGAACTCAGGTCATCATATTTTTGCCCAATGTGCTTTTTACCATTGAGACACATCACTAACCCAGAAAAATATTTACTAAAATCTTGAATCTTTTAGCCTATAGAGAGATTTGTTTTCCTTTGCAGCCTCTTTCTATTTCTTGGTATCTACCATTTCCTGATGTCTTCATTAGACTTTCCTTTTTGACTGAAAGACCGTTCATAAAGACACCATCAGGTTGGATGAGAGTCTCACATTAATCTGATAATTATTTTAATCATAGTGTCTCCAAATATAGTCTCGTTACACAATACTAGAGTGGGATCCTGTCACACCAATAAGAGACGATTCTTGAAACACTGCTTCTCTGCCATTTGGTCTGTGGTATCTCCCTCAGAGCTCTTTATCTTAAGCATTTTCCATTTGCGTCTTAGTTGTTATTTATTTCAAAGGAGTCATACTTTTATTTTTGTTCCAGTAAATGTTATAAAATATTAGCTATGTTACAAGTGGCAATACTATTGATCCTAAGTAATTATTACGTGTTTTGAATTTATCATTTCTTTTCTGGTGTACCTACTATATTTCGCTGGCATGTGTATTGTCCTGTAAAAATCTAAGCAATTTAAGGACAGTCTGTAATATTACAAAATCAAAAGTTATGGCATTTGCTGGTCATAGAACCTACATACCAAATTAGGAACACTTTATATATTACCAGATTTTACAAAAATTTTGCTGGTATGAAGACACATATTTTAATTTATTTCATTTCACTATCTTTGGAACACATATTATTTGCTTTAATTGTTTTAATGTATTTGTCACGTATCATTTTCAAAAGTATCTATCCACTATGTATTCTTATCTCTTACAGGCTAAAAAGGCAAATTGTAGACATTTTTGTTAAGGTTATTTTTTATAAAATTGTATTAGTTTCTCAGTTTCTTTTTTAACCCAGCTATCACCAAAATAATTCAGACTCTATTATATTGTTTGTTTAATAAGCTTCATGGCACAAGGACTGAGCAGTTATTATATTCTCAACCCTCTAATCTGCCTTTTTCTTAGCGTGAATCCCAGAGAAGTTTGCACTTTATGGCTTGACCCATCCAGGTCCTCTTGGAAGATGTCTCCTCCACCTCTGTCCATGGCTGAATCTCCTTCTTCCTCATCTAACTTTTCCACTCCAGAGGGGAGGAAATTCAGCCCTATTCTCTCCCCTGCTCAACGATTGGCTGTGAGCTTCTTTATTAGCATATCAAGAGACAATTGGAGAGCAGTTTTCACACAGCATTAAGACAAGAGATTCTTAGAATAAGGATTGCAACAAGATATGGTGGGCACAGAAATCAGCACTTGAATTACACAGTAACCTTATGCCTACACATTTTTCTTATAATATATATCCTACTATATTTATTCATTAATAAATATTAAGCGTTTCCACTCTGTTTATTTGGGCAAGAGTACTTTTGTCAAAGACTTATCTCAAATTTCTAAAGAAATGGTTGTGTTGACAGGAAAATTCATTTCAATGTTAAATACTACCACACAAGTATTATAAACAAAGATTAACTCAAAATTGAGAACATATTAGATATATTAATCTGCTCTGATTAAATTTATGCACCTTTATTGAAATGTCGAACATAGATGTCTTTGGTATCAATTGTGTTTATAAACTCTACGTTAAAACTGTATGGACTCTCTATACCCACCGCAGCTTTGAGTAATGACACAGAGACATATTTGTTTATACTCAAACCTATGTTAGCCCATTTATATTAATCTATATCTGCACGTGGTTCTTTATCTCTCCTCAGTTTCACATGTCTGACTTCTGTCTCCTAGGCGAATCTCACACCCCTCTCTCTTCCCCTCAGATTCTAAGTTTATCTCTCTCCGTCTCTCTGTCTCTGTCTCTGTCTCTCTCTGTCTCTGTCTCTGTCTCTGTCTGTCTCTGTCTCTGTCTCTCTCTCTCTCTGTCTCTCTCTCTCTCTCTCTCTCTCTCTCTCTCTCTCTCTCTCTCTCTGCTAGAAGTCCTACCTTCCTCTCTTGTCCCAGCTATTGGCCTTTCAGCTCTTTATTTAACAAATCTGAAGCTGCTCTCTTGTGGTACAGACATCAGCATTTAAACATACAAAAACAAACCTTACACAGAACACACACACACACACACACACACACACACACACACAACAAACAAACAAAAAACAAACAGAACACGAAAACAACAACAACAACAACTACAACAAAAACACTCCAACACCACATCCTCCCAAGAGGGAGAAAAGGGGTCACTTTTTGAGCACATTAAAAATGAGGCATTATGCTATGAAACGTCCCACCAAAGAAGGAGAAATGCATTTATCTGTCTTTACTTTTTCATCTTTTATTTAGTTTTTCTTGAAACAGATCTGTTTGATAAGTAGTTGGTTGATTTTTCACAAGCTATTCCCGTCTATCTTGTTTAACAATCACGCCTTTCCCTCTTTCCCTCATCCTAACAACCCCTTGATTTGACTGAGAGTTTCTTCAGTTGTCTAACTTCTTTATGACCTCCATAAGACATACCCACTCCTAACGAAGGAAACACAAATGGAAGTTTATGGGAACTTTTAGAAAACTGCCCTACTGAGGGATAGAGTATTGCTGGTAGCGTGGGCTTTGGTGTCTTCTTTCCTGTTTGAAATGTGGATATCTACAGAAGCCATCTCATATACAGGAGCTGAGAAAACACACAGTCAAAAGCCCAGTCTCTAAGGAGGAGTGGATAGTGGGAATGCCCTGTTGGTTTTACCATTGTCCTACCAGCACTGGCAGTCCAGCCCAGAGCTGTTTCCTATGACTGAAATTAACCTCTATTGAAATCTCTGTTGGGTTTTCATTACTTGCATGCAAATGTATTTTTAAAGTTTATATGTGCACTAGGACAGGCTTTATGGGAATAACCATTATTGGCCCTGTTCAATGTGGAATAGCAAGCCATATTGAGGTTATAAAACACACGGCATTTATGATTCTGTGTGTTATTAAGGAATGGATTTCTTCACTTTATATCATTCTAATTAATTTAAATGTGAACTTAAACAGCATCTTTAGCTAGTGTCTATTGGATCAATCAGGGATAACTCTTATGGGAATAATTAATAACTTTTATGTTATATCAATTTCTTTTTTTTTTCTCTTGATACAACTTCTGGCACATCACATTTTTATCTTTATCTGACGGGTCCTGAAGTTACAAATTATAATTTTTGTCTTAGTATTTTATGTTCCCTTGATAAAAATACTCTGAAGGATGAAATATAAGGAAGGAGTGGTTTATTTTGTGTTAGGGTTCAAAGGATAGTCTATCACAGTTGGAAAAATCAAGGCATCAGGGACTTGAAATAGCTGGTCACATTGCATCCACAGCTAGGAAGAGAGCAATGAACACCAGTGATTTGTATAGTGTAGTAACCTTTTGTTATCTTAATGAATGGTGTCACCTGGTGTGAGCATGTCATCACCCTTCCTCAGGCCCAAGGGTCCATCTTCCAGGAAATTCTAGCCTCTGTCACATTGACAGCTATTAATATTGACATCACAATCCCCTTGTAGAAACATCCTGAATGGCATCTCTTTTAGAAGTACAGATCCTCAAGTAGTGACATGCTGTGAGACTTTAGGGTAAGTTTTGGATAAAAATCATGATTGCTTCATTGCAATTCATTAATGCTGTGAGGCAAAGATTTTAAGCCATCTTTGGAAATAAGTTTCTCTAAGGATTTGCTTAGTTTCATATGAGTATCAGACTGCTTATGGTACATTTGCTCATGGGTTCATTGGTCTATTTTCAGCCAAATATGCCCACCAAGTTTCAATTTAGTTTCTGCTATTTTCACACCTTGCTTTTAAAAAAAATCTATTTATATACACTCTGTAACAGATGTTCCTTGTTTTCCAGGATGGGAGGATGTAAAATATTTCATTCAAAAATTAGAATTTATGTTCTTAACTAGTCTTTTTCATGATGTATTAGGCATAAAAGGTAACTGCAGTTAACCTCTGTGTTTTCCTTCACATACTCTACTCTTCAGCAAGTGCATTAGGAGACAATATCATTCTCATCTTTCTGAGACACCTTTGAGGAACTGTTAAGCTAATGGCATTGGTGAGATATGTAGTCACGCATCCTTGTGGTACTTTAGGAGACTCCCAGGTTGTCTATTCAGGAGCCTTAGTGGATGAGTGAACTTGTTGTGACGTGCCTCTGACTCTCATCAACACAATCCCATTTGGAGATAATTCACTAAAACACTTCCATTTTGGAATGAGTTCAATTTTAGAGATAAGATTCCACTTATTTCTTTCCTTGGGTCTCTTGGGTTGAAAATTCTTTTGTCAAAATGTTTTTTAAATTTTCTTTATGAGAGTTTTTAATGTGTTTTAAAACTGAAGATAGCCATTAATAAGCTTATATGGAGACTCCACAACATATTTATAAGTTTCAGATTCAGAGTCCAGACTGGATGTCATAATGCTTAAAGATAATCAAATGCACTGGACTTACATTGCTTAACTGGGCTGCCTTGCCTAGACTCAACAGAAGTGCCTAATCTTACTGCCATTTGATATGCCACGGCTGGCTGATATCCATGGAAGCACTGCCTTTTCTGAAGAGAAGGGCAGGAGGCGGGGATGTGGGGAGAGGCGACATGAGAGGGAGGTATTGGAAGAGGAGGGAGTGAAACTGTGATTGGTTGTAAAGTAAATAAATAACAGGAAAATAACAGCAAGAACAATAAAAAATACACTATCAAGGTTTGCATGACTCAGTGATTAGCAGAAGGGATTCTCTTGCAGAAGACTTGAGTTTGGTTCATGGTACCCATGTTGGGATGGCTCACAACTATCTCTAACTCCAAGCACATGGGAATCTGAGGCTTTTGACCTCCACAGGCACTAGCAATCACGTAACATAACCTCCACACCCCCAATCCCAGTAATTAAAATAATAAAAATAAATCTATAAAAATACACTATAAAATACTAATGAGTTTTAGATTCTTTTCTTTCTAGATTCTTTTCTTTCTTTTCTTTCTTTCTTTCTTTCTTTCTTTCTTTCTATATATATAGAAAGATATATATTTGTATCATAAGTTAATGATAATTTTAAAATGAATGGATTGATACTATTTTTTTGTTTCCCAAGTACCAGTTCTTCAAAATGGAAAGAAATAGATTTAAAACCCAAGGTTTATAATCACATAAAGGTATGCTGCTCTCATTTGGTTAACTCTCTAGTGCCCATTATTTCCTTGGAGTTCCTTTTGTATATAGTAATGTTTTATGGGGTGTTAAACAATTATTCCAAATTATAAATTGAGGATTAATTTGAAAAGATGTAACAAAGTTGTAAATATTTACCAAAATGAGGCTTGGTAAAATAATGAGAGTAGTGGAACACATGGGCCTTTCTGAAATAAGAATAATAAATTGTGTAGCTCATAATTTATGTATTTTGGAAAATAATTTTTACAGAATGAAATGCTAAGCATCATCTACATTTCTCTCCCTTTGGTGTTGCCTATCATCTGTACATCAGACTTTTGGAAGGCTTGCCAAAGCATTTCTCCAGCACTGTCACTTAGAGTGTGAGCACTTAGGCTTATCTGCTAAACCTCTTTTTAGAAAGAGGCCTGCCAGACAAGTCTTGCCCAGCCAGCACCAAAGGCAAGTTAATTTGTAAAAGAGAGACCTTGATTTGATTGTCACTGATAATACATACACATACAAGGTGGCTGGGAAAATATTAGTTTTAATGAAAAAGTTATATCTCCACCAAATAGTTATTTCGGGGTATGTGAATGTTTTCTTTCCTTTTGCCAATCACTTTTTCTTTTTCCTTTCTTTTTTTAAAAATACCTTTTCAAATACCTTGGGCCTTGAATTATAAATGGTCCGTTTTCTCCTTGTGCTATAAAATTGCCACATTATCTAGTCTAATAGATACAGTATGCAGCAGTTAAGATATAGTATGATAGCTCTGTAACAGGAATATATACACCATGCTATAGAATGATAAACTTTGAGAAACCACGACCTGACCATTTAGTGTTATGATGATTTTTTATTTTCTTTTTCATTGTAAAATAAGAGTTGATGGAAATTCTTAACAACATTTTTTACTGCTCTCTCTAAATGTGTAGAATTCTAAAGTTTCATCACTTTAGACCAGATTAAAGTCTCCCCATCCATATACATATAAAAACATATTTTTATATTTACATATTTTTAGTGACATTCTATGCCAGTGTGTGGATTTTGGAGGTTGATCATTAAGGAAATACAAAAATAGATAGCAGACAATTAGGAAAATGTTCTGATGTATAGTACATAAACACTGATATGCACCTGACAAAAATAGTTCCCTGGAATTCTTTTTTTTTCCTCCTGGAATTCTTGAGTGTGAACTGATTTTATCCACACTAACAAAGAACCAATTATCTCTATCTGAGAGTGTTTCTAAAATGGGTTCTGGAATGACTAGACAAATACTATTACAGAAAATCTGATAGTTACAAATTTACATTCATGCTTTAGTTCAGAGACTTTTTAAAATCCAAATGCTTTAATTTTTAAATAATGAAATAATAAGACATATTTAGGACACACACACATATACACACATCTGTGTGTGTGTGTGTGTGTGTGTGTGTGTGCATGTGTGTGGTTCCTCTCGGGTCTTTTCCAGCAATCTTTACCTTTAGTCCTTTGGCTTTGTAATCTATTATTTTTAGAACAAAATAAGCAGATTTGAATATATATTTACTACATTAAAGTGAAGTGGATTCTCACGGACAAATAATAACCTGGGATTTGCATTTTTAAAATTGCATATGATATACTAAGTAGAGCTTTTTAACATTTAGCTTCAATAATCAAGACCTTTGCCTAATTTCTTTTTTAAGACTTTTCCCTGCGTATGTTTTATATGCTCTTGGTCTGCATGTTTTTTTTCTGTGCACCATGAGGAAGCCCAGACAGAGTCTTGGAGTCTAGAAGAAGTTTCACACTTTCCCAGAACTAGAGTGATACATGGCTATAAGCGGCTGTGTGATCAAAGAGTAAAAAAATGTAGATAGTTTCGGATTAAAGATTAATGCCGGTTGGTAAAGTCATAAAAGATAGATGACAAATGGAAGATGTGAAAGATCCTTACTCAGGGATCAGAAGTAACATACCAACAAAAGAGTAGTGTTGTAAAAATGTATTTGTAGCATTTCAGTATTCTGTGCTGAGAAGTTATTATTTATAAATATAATGCAGGCCATTTATATTGATAACTCATTAAAGAGATTGAAGGCTTAGTGATCCTATAAAACAGGCTACATGTGTTATAGTGATACTTGAGACAATAGGTTATGAGGAATTACTAGATGGACATGAAAATTTTCTTTTAAATTAAGAACTAAAAGATGCTTTGTATTTCATGGCTACATGAAAAATCCTGTTCCCCCCCCCCAAAAAAAAACTAATAAAAAAGTTTGAGAGCTGTGTGTTGCAGTGGAAGCAATACCCACTCTCACCCCCTTACTTAACCTCCTGTCTGCCTGGAGCAGTCTGTTCTCAGAAGGACCCATCACAACACTCTGGTGTGCGATTGTTTTCGATATTACCATTGTATTCTTTTATAACTCGGAGACATATTTTTGTCCTAGTTTAATATGAAATAATTCTGTTCAGTTCTGTGCAGGTTGTCTTTGTACAGTGCCAAGTTTTCTCTCTGTGCCTCTCCTTGTAAGTTTCATGATTACCACACCAGTTTGATATAGCAAGACATCCTTCTTCCCTCACCCTTTCCACTTCGTATCTTCAGAGGATCCTGAGTCTCTCTTTGTATGATTTCCTCATGTTAATGTTTTGAAGCTTTTAGTAGAATTTTCTTCATGTAGCCTTAGCCTTTCTTGCTCCAGTTCTTAAAATGTAAATACCATTCTAATCATAAATGTATTTCTTATACTAAATGGTGCTTTCTAAAACATGTTACCATTTACTCTATAAATTGGCTCCCTCAGTATAATTCAATTTTTCACCACATACAGAGTTCTTCTCTGTGTATTGTCAGTGTATGAACTAGAAATGAATTACGATGTCCATAGTCAAATCTAGTAAGAGGAAAAATTTCAAATTATCCCCTTTCAGACCTTGATACTTCATTGCATTCCAAATCATTGACCTCATAAGAGTTTTTCTTTTTCTTTAAAGATGTATTTATTTTATGTGTATGAGTGCTTTATTTAACCACATCTTCCATAACTGTCTTTTCCCACTCATTTCTCACTTTCTTTAACATTTTATTGAATAACTTTCTCAGAACTCTTCAGCTAATCCAGTCCAGATTTGTATATATTTATTTAGTGTACTCCTCTAACATAAAATCTTGATTACTTAGTAACAATGCTAAAATTGCACTCCTAAGAAACAAGGACAACTTAACAGGTGAGCACTACCAAGTGGTTCTCATGTCTTCTTTTAATTCTGGTTCTTTGGCCTTCTGGGATGTACGTGAACACAGAGACCAAGTCTTCACCCGGATTCATGAGGTTTCTGACTGATTTTCATGCCTTTTATACTATGAAGTGAGGTGACTGCAAAAAAGAATTAGTAACATGTCTGTTCCCTGTATTTTATGTGAGATGCATCGAATGATTACTTGACACTGAGCCAGAAGGTAGCAGTCTATGCCTTAGTATTATGAAGGATGGTCTATGCTTAAACAACTGTCAGTGTTAATAACCAGAGAAGAAGATATACATGAAAGAATTATACTGGGAACAAAAGTTTGCTTGGAAATATATCTCCTCTCTAAGTGATAGTTGTAAATAGTAGTGGGAAGAAAGGCAGTGAGGCAGGGCAACCTACGAAGTTTTATAACATTTGCATTTATGTGGGCAATTAGTACGAGCTTTATATATTTTAACTTTATTTTTTGAGAATATAGATAGATTTACGTCGTGTTCCCCATCTGTTTTCTTCTTCCCATTCTTCCACCTTAAAACTGTACGACATAATCAGTTTTATTTTCTGTTTGTATGCATGAGTACATGTTCATGTATGTGTTCACATGTGGTGTGCTTATATGCTTACCAAGGAACTTTTGACAGCGTTCCCTACTTTATTTTTGAGACAGACTTTCAAAATGAACCTAGAACTTGGAGACTCACCCAGACTGAGAATTGAGCTCCAGGGATCCACCTGTCTCTTCTTTCCAAGGGTTAGGGTGACAGAAACCCTCACAAGGCTTTTTTTTGGGGTGTTGGACAGAATTCTCACACTTACTAAGAAGATGGTAACAACTGAGCCATTGCTCCCGCCCCAGATCAATGAGTTTAATTTTACAATATCAACTGAATGAATAAAAACAACAACAACAACAACAACAAACCATCCAACTAGTGTACTAGACAAAGAAAATGAAGATGTATTTAGTGGACTGAGGATTTAAGAGAAGGAGAAGAAGAAGCCCTGTTTCCAGTTTTCTGAGATAGCGCCAGATAGATTTCCAAAGTGGCTGTACTAGTTTGCATTCCCACTAGCAATGAAGGAGTGTTCCTCTCTCTCTACTCTATGAGCACATATAAGGGCAGGAGGTCCCCCTCAGTCACAGTCATAGGGGAGGGGAGTAAGGGGAAAATGGGAGGGAGGGAGGAATGGGAGGATACAAGGGATGGGATAACAATTGAGATGTAATATGAATAAATTAATAAAACATATTTTTAAAAAAGAGAAGGGGAGAAGTGGTTACCGAGGTTACTGGGATAAAGGTTAGAGCTAGGAACCTGAAAACATTAATTCATCCAGAAGAGCAAATGCTCCCTCTTCCTTTCCTCCGGTAACAGACAGCAATTTTTACATTTGGTTATTTTAGAGTTTTCCTTTGTGTCATAACAAAGACCTATGAATTACAGCAGTAGCTCTTGTTTCCCTGAAATTATGGGATGAGAAATTTCTGGGCTGTGGTGGTATTGTAGTTCCTTCTCACTCTTATAATAAAACCAAGCAGATAATTATTTTTTTCTTTTAAACATGGTTTCTCTATGGTATCTTTTCTTAAAACATGAAAATCAGTAGCTAAATCCAAACGTGAGTTTGAAGTTTGTTCTCCCTTGTTATTTCCACAAATGAAAACAAATTAAGAATCTTTCCCACAGTTGAGCTGTATTTAAAAGCCAACTGGAAAAAGCCCAAGGACCTGGGGAAACCCTCCTATGACCTTGGCCAGGTGCACAATTATTTTGCAAATGAAGTGGTTTGGTGTGTGACTTTTTAAGTGAAACCATATTTACATGAAGCTGTAATCCAGCTGCTGAGGAACACCGCTTGAACCTGGACCTAAGGTTAACCCGGTGGCCCTGAGTTTATAAAAACAACACATACCTGTTGGCCTAGATTATATGATTGACTAATACTACACTGCGTTCCAAAACTCTCTGTTTACTTTATTGCTTTCTTTTAAACTAGTACACTAGCAGCACTCCTTAAAGGTGATTTTTCTCTATTAATCCTATTAATATTGAACATTATGGACAGAAGGATGAAGTTTTGAAATAGGTGAGACTCTTCCTTAGTGCTTCTTCTAATTAAGCTCAGGTTACCCAAGACAATTTCTCTGTAATTCTCTATGAATGCTTGGCTATATAAATGTGCCTTAATCCTATTAAAATTGAAAAGATTATTTCTATGGACTTCATCCTGTACGGTAGGAGAGGGTTAGGCATTGCTGATGAGGTGTTTACAAAAATGCCCAGTGGCCTAGTTATGCCTGTCCAGGCACTGCCCATATCTATAAACTGCCATTCATCTTTCTTTGAATTATGTCCCTTCTTTCACATGTGGACATATAAAAGTGAAAGATGAGAAAATATGTAAAGATATTTCTTTGATGAAATAATACTGGTTAAACTGTTATTTTTTTCAACATAACAAGACGGTTACATTACAAGTCCTTCAAATATAGATGACTCAATTGAATCAGCACTCCAATTTTGGGTTACCTGGTGCAGTCATATAGTCCATCATGTTCCAATTAACTACAGTGGGTAGAACATCATGGAGGTGGTGTTGTCGCTACACTGAGCTCTGGGTTGAAGCATCCAGGCAACCTGGACACTACAGGCACCGTGTCCCATAGCAAACAACACCTGATGGGTGTTGTAATCTAGGCACAAGGGAAAATAATGACCTCCAGTCGTCTGGTAATTAAATACTATAGCAGACGTCTTCCTGAGAACGGAAGGAATTATACCAGTATGCAGGATCCACTACGGCACAACAATCTGTTCTCAGCCTAAAGGGAGCTGGATATGTTCATTGTGGTCTGAGGTTCAAGACTGAATGGCATAAATCTGTTCTGGAAAGTCATAGTATTCTCTAATTACTTTCCAAGTGTCATTTGAAAGACAAATCACAGGTCCCGGAGAGGATTTATGATCTTTTTTTTCTCTTCCCACTCTCCTCACATTTGATCCCCACCATCATGGTTCCCAACCCTACACCTGCTCCCAGCCAGTTCCCACACTTCATCCACTTCTGACATCTATTCTATTTTCCCTTCTGAGTGGGATTCAACTCTTCTCTCCTGAGCCCTCCCTGCTACTTAGCCACTTTTGGTCTGTGGCTTGCAGTATGATCATCTTATACAATACAGCATATAACTGCTTATAAGTGAGTACATACCATGTGTGTCTTTCTGGGTCTGGGTTATTTCACTCAGGATATTTTCAAGTTCCATCCATTATCCTGCAAATTGCATAATTTCCTTTTTATAATAGGTGAGTAGTATTCCATTGTGTCAATGTACCATGTTTTCTTTATCTGTTCTTTGGTTGAGGGTTATCTAAGTTGTTTTTAGTTTCTGGCTATTATGAATAAAGCTGCTATAAACATAGTGGAGCAAGTGTCCCTATGGGATAATGAAGCATCTTTCGGGTATATGCTTAGGAGTAGTATAGCTATGTCTGGAGAACGATTTCCAATTTTCCATAGAGATGGTTTAGGATTGGGGCATCAGTTTGAAGAAAATAGATACCATCTAAATTTTAGGAAGGTAGGTGGTTGCATATAAATTATAGAGTAATACATAAATTTACATGTCTTGGGTACTTAAAATAAAAAACGATTGTCTGTCTGTCATAAGAGGTTTCAGGAAATGTTAATCTCATGTGGTTAAATTCTTTCCATTTGCTCATCATATGCTGAGTATAATAGAAATGAACCTATAACACAGGTCATCGGTGAGCTGAACCTTATTGTATAAAAGTTTTCATAGTGACAAATTAGGAGAAGAGAGCTTTGTGGGAAAATAGCATCCCAGATGAGCATCCCTAGCCTGATGATTATTCTTATGGGTCACTGGACAGGATTGACTTAAGTAGGGAATCTTGGTCATTCTACTGGAAAAAGAAAAGAAAGTGAATATATATTTTTGTTCCTGGATGTTATTATGTGTTAAGTGTGAGATGCTTTACATAACTTTATAGAAGCTGAGAATTTTGTTTTCAAGTCAGCACTAACCTTGCGTGTGCCTTAGGATTGCCCCTTAAGCTGAAGTCTGACAGATAAAGATGCCCCTTCTCATAGTAACTTAATCATAACCTGCATTTTGATGTAATCTTAAGTTAATGGTAGTTGCATGTAAGTTGGACAGTCACTGTTGTGTGAGTGGACATGCAGAACATGATGAAAAGGATGCTTTTATTTGAGCAGCATGACCTCCACAGCAGTGGACAGGAGGGATGAGCCTCCTACAGTGTTATTATTTAAATTCCAATCCTGCTGTGATTCTGCAGTACTTGCAAGAACATCTTTTCAAAAGCAAGAACATTTCTTTCATAGTTCAAGGAGCCCAGAGTCATGTGGTGCTCTCCTAGTGTATTTAAGATTATGAGGGTATTTGTGTTATTGAAGTAAAAACGTAATCCACTCCTATATCATAAGTGGCTTTTTTTAGTAAACAAAACTGTTTTCATTGAATTCTAATATCTACTAACAATATTGTGTGATAGATTTTTTTGTGTGTGTCAATGAAATTTCAAAATGCCATGGATAAAATTTGGCTTTTGGATGAAAATAATACAGACATGTATGTATGTACACATATGTATGTGTATCTCATATGATAAAGGAACAGACAAAACTTTAAAAATAAATCTAAGGATATAGATTTCCACAATCCTAAAGGGGATTTGATATATCTCAAGTCAATTCATAAGAATGATTTCTCATGACAGCAAAATGCCTTAATGGGTCAAGGTGATGGCTACTTTGCCTGAAGACCTGTGTTTGATCCCAGAACATGCACTGTGGAAAAAAGGAATCTCTGTTTGATCATTCCCCCTTGGCCTCTATATACAAACACACACAACACAAACACATACTAAATAAACAATAATTTTTCACCCCCCCCCAAAAAAAAGGAAAGAAAAGAACAACTCTTCAATGAATGGGAGAATGGAAGGGAAAAATTGGTTAGAGATGAAAACTATAATCACAGGTTATTCTAAAGGCAAAAAATACAGAGAGACACAGATTTAACATAACTATTTTTCCCATCAAGAAAACGCTCCTAGTGTTTTCTCTGTCCACACCAGCATCTGATAGAAAAACCCTCCTTTCTCCAGCTTCAAACTTGTGAGTCACAGCGCAGTATGTTGTGAAAGTCTTCCTGCTGCATTCTTTTCTCATGGAACTGACTTTCTTTAAGTGACATAGACCCACTTAGATGTCAGCCTTGCATATGAAAGTTGGAGGAGACTTGAAGGAGATCCAGAATCGCCAGACGCCCCTGGGATGACCCAGGTGAGCCAGGAGGACCATCTTGCTCTGACATCCCCACAGCGAGTGTCTTCTACTGCTGCTTGCCCTCATGTGTGTCAGACTGATCCTGGCCCACACTGCAGTCGGCCACCAGGAGTTACTTTATTTTTTAAACAATTGCTGAAGGTTTTGGTCTGACCCATAGTAACTTAATAAATGGCTGCCTGCATGTTTACGTATGGAGTAAAGCTAAAGTTCATCTTAATATGGAAATCTTCTACAAGGTTCTTTATACTTTAATCATTCCTGTTGTACTATTCCTGAAAAAGCTAATTATGGATACAAAATGTATTGTTTTCCTAGATTACCCTAGTTTTCTTGTTTCAAATCATATTGGGAAAAAGATAACCCATTTCATTGTCAGTTATTAAAAATCTTCAAACTTTTGCAAAATGGTAACCATATACTTTTTATTAATGTTATTAGACAAGAATTATGATTGTCTCTAATAATTTCCAGTATATTTATACAACAAGCATTTTTTAATATATAAAAAGTTTAATGATTTTTATTTTTACTATATTTTATATTTTATAAATTATTTGTACAACATAGAATTAGAAAATTCAAATGAGTAAGTATCATTCAAGGTAACTTCTGTATCTTAAAAGGTATATGTGCTATAAAATTCTTTTTCTATAGTTGATTACTTCACATACTTCTTGCATAAGTACAATTGTAATCTGTTCCAAGGTGTTTATAAAACACTCATATTACATTGTAAAAAATAATCCAATGTACTATGTAGCATGTGCTTTAAATTACAGCATGCTTATCTTGAGGACATTCAAATGTGTAGGTCTTTACACAGTTTTAGAACTTGGGTTATCTGGCTAAAGCTTTTGACACCACTGATAATAACTGATACTTCAAAAATGTTTGTAGATGCAGCTATGACTATAAATAATATTTGGGTTTAGCACTAAACGGAATAGCTTCTATTTCCAATTCTGAGATAGGGTGGCAAACACTCCCAAGAAAGAATATGAATTAAAACACTGTTGAAAGTATTTTGTTCAAGAATTTGTCTAAATATAAATCTTGACAAAGTGCTCTATTCAGGAACCATTTGCTTGCTTGATTATGAAATATGAGCACCAAAATGAATAGTGCTTCTGAGGTATATTTATACTCTCCCCTTGGAATTAATATTTTCCCAACCAATAAAGAATGTTGTCACGAATTAGAATAAGCCCATAAATTACTGTATTTGAATCATGTCTAAATAATCTAAATTCATTGGCATTATGTTGTAATAAATTAAAATGGTTCTTGAGAGGTACTTTGTTTTATTTATCCTTTCAGGAAAGTAACATTTAATGAAAGATTGCTGTTTGTCATGCGCTTAGAAGGGGTCTTCTCTAAACATGGCACCATGGGAGCCAGTCTCAGAAATATATAATTATGTCACAATGAGATAAGTGCTGAAATAAATGCTATTACCACTGCTAAGTAACCAAGTGGCACTTTTTAAAAGAACATGCCTTGCTACTAAAGGCTGTTATCTATGTATCAGGTGTCAATTATGTGCCGAGTTATTCAATACGTAAATCCTGAGTAACTGTGGTGTACAATGCACTGTCTGTGCCCTGGGGATGTGTCAGTGGGCAAATGTCAGCTGTGTCCTCTTCCATGGACTTTAACTTGGGACTCTTAAGACATTTATTAATTTTGTAAATAAATCAAATGGGAATTGGGGTGGGAGAAGATGTGAGTTTTAAAAACTAGTAACCTGAATTTGGATAGGATAAAGGATATTTTCCCCAAAGGCTGTCCTTGTACATGATAAGTGCTTCAAATTAATTTTAGACTGAATGAGTGAATTCTGATACCATTTATACCAGTCTGCAAGTTTAAATGCTCAAATACATGCATTTTTACATCCATTCTTCATGTTACCTTTCACCTTTGGTTTTCTCTGGGGATTGTTGGCTTTTCTTTATGGGAAAATAATCTAAGATCTTGGCACATTCAGTATCACTGTATTCCAGTCTATTATCTTTATTTTAGACTATGTGTTGTGTTTCTTTCTTTACAGACTTTCAGTATTGCTATGTGCTAGCTTTTTATTTTATAACATATACAAATAAATACAATTCTATTGTATTTTTACTAACCTCAAAATTTTGATGCTATATTGTCCTTTTAAGTATCAAGATAAAGATGAAACATATTCAGAATGTACAGGCTATATTTAGAAATAAATGTGTGTAATACATGTATATGTATATAATACTGATTATTGAACAGAGAGACAATGGGTTTGAAAGAGAACAAGGAATGGTATATGGGGAAGTCTGCAGAAAGAAAAGAAAGGGAGACAGGTTGTTAATTTTTCATGAGTTCAAAAACATAAAATAAAGGAAAAAGAAGGCCAATAATTTTTGTAATGAGGGGTTAATAGAGTTCTAATGTAGGTGGAAAATCAATCCTTTTCTTTTTCTCTTTGGCATTTAAAATAATAATGTTAGAATTCTTGAAAATAATAATAATAAAACAACAGCTAAACCATTAAAATACTAATTGTATTGTAGAAAAAACAGTATAAATTTGAAAATGCATTCTTTTATTTGAAAGGAGGAATTTGATGTTGGCATGAGTGCTGCTCTGAGGCATATAGACTCATTGGCACATATTCATTCAGGCCTATATATAAGGAGGCTTCTCCTTGTATATATAAGTTAATCTGTCTTGGAAGTAGCTGTATGGATTGACTTCTATTTATAGAGTGGTGACTTGAAACCACTGTAGGGTATTTGATAGGGTGGATTTTATGGATTTGTTTGCATCAGAATATTAAATTAATTCTACATAAATATTATATTCTAATCTGCCTTTTGGTATAATAATATGCCATTTTTAGATAATTTTTTTATTAAATGGAGAAAACACTCTCCAAAAATGGTGTCCCTAAGAAAGCAGTCATCCCTACTTACACAGTGAATGATTACCATAATGTGAGTTGTAGTTAATTTACAATTCTCTGGGTTTGCCTCTGTCAGATGCACTGGTATGATTTAAATTAATAAGATTAACCCTTGCCAAAATGCATAATGCAGTGTTCTAGATTGAGGTCTGTTATCTTTTTGATTATTTATTTTATTGCATGAGCTCTGCTTTTATAATCTAGAAAGTAAAAGAAACAGTTTCAAAATTCCTATTTTTTGTTTCCAGATTTTCTTGTCTCAGTAGTGTCAGTGTTGAGGAATTACAGATTCAGAATGTGCCCTGTATGACAGTGGTCCAGATTATGAAAACATGACAAGCCAGTCCAGAATTTAGTTTCATTAACAAAAATGATGTCAAGCATAGATTTTTAGAAAAAAGCTAACAATGAAACACAGGATAGTAAATTCATGTGTACAGTTTTTTTAACCTTTCTTTAGAGAAACATGCTAAATCACACATACATTCATCCACATATATTCATACGTGCACTCACCCACACATATATACCCATAGACATACCCACAAATACAAACATCTTTACACATGTTTTTATATGAACACACATGCACACACATTAGTTATTTATGTAACTAGTTATGTAACCAAAGGCAATTTAAATGAGTATTCATTATCAAATGTATCATTTTCTCTCTAACATATTTTCTAATCATTTACAACTATTTTCACATCAGAACAAAGTATTTAAATAGAATAAGTGTTAGGAAGAACTTTAAACATTTCTGCACCTACATTTTCCAAATACCATTCACTACAATATTCTTTACATCTGAACAGACCTCTGTATTCTCAGTGTTTACCTCTCTAGATGGCAGCGTGAACCTAGGAGAGCAGGGTCTTACAATGAGATGGACTAAAGTCTCATTCAAATGCCAACTTTATTCAGAGAATCGGACAATTTATACTATGCTGGTTAAGAGGAGTCACATGAGTAAAGTCTACAATCATGAGGGCAAGAACGTGGTGGCAAAGCCATGTTTTTACATAGAGGCATATCAACAAATAACAGTAGACAGTTGGGATGAAAAGTCTAAGGTAAACTCACTCCTATCCACTACACCTGGGAGGGGCATAAAAACATTTCAAGAACAGTTCTGAGGTTTTGAAGAAACTAAGGCCACAATACTTTTGTCTGCTTATTTTTGGAGTTATCTCACAAGCACTCAGAATTGCCCTCACCATGACTGTATTCTTGGACTGCGTTTCACCACTCAGTTTGATAACATTTCCAAACAGAGTCACAAAACACCAGCTCCAACTTTCAGAGAAGTTGTAGTATATTACATTAGTGAGTGTAGTAAACCATGATACTGAAATTATTTTTTTTTTACTGTTATAGAGATAATACATACTCTGGTTTAAAGATCATTCTGAGATAAAACACAGTGCCTAAAAGTTGTTAGGTATTGCCCCTGGAAAAACTGGTAAGGCTCATTGAGCCTAATGGGCCTATATTCACATGTGAGTAAAAGGGGAACTAGCAATTTTTATTATAATAAAATATATTAATATATAATAAAATGTAATATTATACTATTTAAAGGTATTATTTATTATGATTATATTTATATAATTTAACATTAAATGTGTATATTTCTATAGATTTATTTATGTATATATTTATGAATACATGTTTAATAATGTGATGAATTAAGATAATTATATTTGTATAATACATGCTCAGGGTATTCTCTTCTATTTGCTAGTAATATCTGTGTGTTAAAGAATTAATAGGGACCCTGTCATCCAGTGATGTCCAAATATTTTGGTTAGCCATCATCTAATTGTAAGATCTGAGAACAGTAGCTATTTTTATGTGATGAAGGAAACTATATATGTATAGGAGTTAGTGGACAGGAACCATTGAGAGAGTAGATATCCACATGGTTCCATCGACTTTCCAACTAGTGTAAGGTAATGCTTTATTTTGAATTTAGTCTATTTTGTTCAAAAGTGTATTCTTTTGTTAAGTCATGGCACCTTCATTATCTGTAACAGGAAATAAAGAGTTCTAAATTGACACAGTCCTTTCACATGAACATTCAACCTCAGAGCTTTTACATGACTTTCTGAATGTTCACATAATGCATACTAGTAGATTAATCCATTATGAGAATGTATTTTCTCTGTCCATTTTAGAATATTAGTGGTGTGTGTGTGTGTGTGTGTGTGTGTGTGTGTGTGTGTGTTGGTTTGTCTACTCCCTTTTACTTTATGTTGAAAGGATTATACATTAGAAACTCAGGTATTGATTTGTAGTCAGCATAAAACAATTACAATAGTATATGGTATTTTTAAACAATTACAGTAATAATGGAAATGTCAGAATGGAGGCGAATAGATACATTCAACATAATTACTTCTTTTGATCTGAATATATTGAAAAAAATGGATGTTGAATTTCAAGGGATTAGAGGTATTTCAGGAGTCCATTAATGGTGTAGATGACTTGTTTTATTAGTAACATGGATAAAGGTTTTGACAAGGTTTAGATGGATTTAGGTCAAGAGAGGTACCCAAGGATATCTGGCTGTTTCACAACCTGGTTGACCATTAGTATATCTGTCCTTCCTCAGTTGAATCTAAATTGTAGGCCTGAGGTCTGACGGTGATACTGCTGGAGAGCCAAAAGCAATTTCAAGATTTAGCCTGCAGTGTAACCGCTGGTCAGATGAACAGAATTCGAAGTGCTTTCATGAAATGGGAACAGAATAAAAGCCATTCCTTTAAAAACGTCATTGGAACGATGCTAAAGCATTGCCAAATTATCAGTTAACTTTCATAGTTTATCATAATCTTTCCCATGATAGTGTTTTCTGGCACAGGAGAATCGTAAATTCAGAACAACTGTGTGAAAGGGCTTTAAAAAGTCATACAGTCTCAGATGCTGTGAGAAAAAAAACCTATAAATAACTTTCCTCCGAAGTATACATGAATCATTCCTTCCCTCAGGCAGAAGGTTGATTTTTCTTAATTCTTTCTTTTTAATGTTTTGTTACTCATTGCAGATGGAAAAGTGAACTCTATATTTACAGGCCTCAGATTTACCCCTTCGTTATTAGATTGTTTGGCATCTTTCAGGTGACTAAGTGAAATGGCAATCAATGGAAATAGCTTTAAATTAAATTCATTTCAGTGCAAAGATTTCCTTTTACATACTGGACAATTAATGTTACTAAAAGAGCATAATCACAATGTTTTGGTAGTTATAATATCAATTTTATGATTATGTGGAAAGCCATCACTGTCACCCAGCTGTGACACATGTGAACTGCAGTAATGACAAGCATTTTGTGATAACCCTAAGGTACAGTAGTGGCATGCACACCGTGACAGTAATCCAGAGCTCTTTAATTGCCTGGTACTGGAGACCTCAATGGTTACCTGGGGCTACTTAAGTCATAGATCTTGGAGGAGAGCCTACACTCACCACTTCACCAAACCATCACAATCCCTAACCACATTCTCTCCATTTGTCCTTACACCCACAGACAACTACAGTCTTCACCACTTATCAAAGAAATTTATCTTTATAACAGATGGAGACCACTAGTTTAAAAAAAAGCACAATCGATCAAAATATAGAGTTGTGCATCCCAGCCCCAGTGGACAGATCTACAAAATAACTCCTAGAGCTAAGACTTAGGGAACATGCTGAAGAGTGATTGGAAGGATTACAAGAGCAGGAGGATCACGAGGTTTGCTGTGAGATATGGAGAAATAGTTTTCTCCAAAGAAGAACGCATCAGTTGATTAACGAATAACAAATAGCCAGCCTTGAAATATACATACAGCTGATAATATAGACTGAGTAGGTTATATTTGGGAATATATACTTGTATACATAAATCCATATGCATGCAACTATGATTTATGAAAAAAAAGAAGCCATGAATTTGAAAGAGAGTAAGGTAGAGAATTTGAGAGTGTCTGAGGGAAGCAAAAGCAAAGGAGACAATGCAAAATTAAATTTAATAAAAGTTACATTAGGTCTAACACATGCATGCCCGGACATGGTTGGATTGGTCCTCAATGCTTAGTGAAGAGATATGCATTTCTATAGCCAAAATGCAACAAAATCTCAAACTAAAAGGAAAGAAACTAAGTGTGTGTGTGTGTGTGTGTGTGTGTGCGTGTGTATGTGTGTATGTGCATGCATGCATGAGTGACATTAAGGATGCCATCATTCATACAGCCTGGAAGTAGTTAGTTCTCAGGAAAGAGAGGTTTCGTGAGTGGGTGTGAATGGGGTACGGAAATATAATCTGCCCAAAGACTTTCCAGGCTACATTTCTTAGTATGTAAGATCCCTGATATTCAAGTCATATATGTTCTGAAGAATTAAAGATCCCCCTGAGACCTATATTATTGACAATTATTGCAGAAAACAATATTAGAGATTAGAGATTATTTTAAATAATGATCGTGCTGTTTCACCTGAGTCCACACATTGTCCTTGCTTTACTTTAACAAGGTGAAGTCTGGTTCCTTCTGACTTTTGCTAGGATACACCTAGGCTATTAGTCTAATGGCTTGCAACTTGGCAAGGAGAGGACTTGCTAGAGCCTTGTTTGAGTCATGGTTATAGCGATTTTTCATCCTAATTAATAACATTTTAAAACTTGTTTGTTTTACCGTCTTTGGAAAGTGCATTTTATCCTGTGTTTAAACACAATGAACACTTTTTGGATTTAGACCACAAGTCTTAAACGCAGTAGTTTTTAAATAAAAGCTACCAAACAACCAAAGTATAAATGCGAGGTGCTGTTGGGCCATTGGAGATGTGGGGAGAGGGTGGGAGATCATAGTGGCATAAAAGCTTAAAGATCTTTCTTAGGGATTGCTGGTGTAAAGCTACCATCTGAAGAGGTCGCAAAATATTCTTGCCTTTGTGGTGTCAGGCATCCTCTTTACATGATGGAGAGGTAATATTGATTGAAAGAGCTTTCTGTGAAATAATTCATAAAAGTTTTCTTTTAAAGTCACAGGTTATAATCATAAAGTATCTTGTAATAACACGAAATATTTGACCATATGCGATTAGCATATTTTAAGGCTTATTTTAAAATTTTCTGTATTTGTTTGAAGATAATATCTATTTTTCTATAGCTTTAGAAGTGTATTATACTTCTAAATGATTTGCTAAAGACATTGATTTTAATACTATATTAGATTATAAATACACTAAAAGTGATAAAAACAAACTATGAAGACTTTGACCTTATATACTATTGCTTCTTGGTTTGCAGTGTTTTCAGTGTCTATTTCTTTACCATCTGTTTTTAGGCAGAAAAACACAGTCATTTGGATTCTAAGAACATCCTAATTTGGAATCCATTGTTTCTGAACTTTTTCATGAATCACAGTCAACTAGCATTAACCTGTGTGTCTGTGCGTCTGTGTGGCCTCCAGTTCTGTTGTGCCAAAGGGTTTGCTAGAACTATGTCACACATGTCAATTGCACAGGCAGAGCTCATTACCTTGTATGTCTTGGCAGTGGGGTGGTTTATTGTCATGTAATTAGACATGTAAAATCTTGTAATTTTGATTTAATTTAAAAACTAATAGGTGAAAGCTTTTCTCATGCATGTGTTGGTATCTAAGGATCTTCAGTTAGCAGGGATGCACTGCATTGCACCTTTCTGTCATGCTCCATTTAGAGATGCTTGGTTAATGCTGCTTTTGCTTACATTTCTTCCTGAACAGCTTAGAGTAAAATACATGAATGATAAATTATAGAAGCAGATCTCCTGCTAAACTCCCTGACAAATTTAGCAACACAGAAACAGCTGCTTCTTTAGTGCCCACAACTTCCTCCTTAATTTCCCCAAAGTTCTAGCTAAACATGAATACATTTAAGCTTTATTTTGTTCTAATTAAGTAGAAAAGAAAAACAAAACCAGAGACTGACAGGTTTCAGAAGCAAAGCATTTCTGTTCAGATTGTCAGGCAATCAATTAACTGATTTCTTAGGGATTTAATCTCCCTTTCTAATGGTTTTTTTTCTCTCACTATTCCCATGTGACCCTTCTAAGTTGAAGGTCTTGTTTTCTGTTGTTATTTCTCAAGAGAGAGAAATAATTTCTTTGTTGTATTGGTAAGCCAAATCGATCAATGTTGATATTTAAATATGACATATGGGAGGATAGTATACAGATTTCAATCTGTAAATTATGGCTTTGGACTACGTTTCTATTTTTTACTTCTCTCAGAAAACTCCACAGTTCAATGGTTGTAATGGACAGTACAGTATTAACTCCTATTCTTTCGGGGCTAAATGCAGTCTTATCGTTAATACACATGCATTGCTCTTTCACACTCGATTTCGGTTATTTTGGAATTACATTGTTTCAAACACTGCATCTGTATTCTGAAAGTGGAGGCAAGATTCTCTTTGGTGATGGTGCTAATTATTTACTTGTTGGCTTAGGAAGTTGACATGTGGATATGGCCATTTTTGAAAGCTTTAAGCCGTAAACACAATCATGACGTTTTCTGTATGGATCTTATACCAGAGCCTTAGAAGGAAGATTATAGAACTTTCAGATATTAAGATTCAGGAACACTTATCCTAGCTTTCAAAGATCATCTTACAGAAACATTATAAAAACTGGATGCAATGCTCACCACCTGTGGTTATTTGAGGGTGAATGTCCTTCACAGGCTCATATTATTGAATACTTGTTCTACAGTTGTTAGAATTATTTGGGATAGATTTTGAGGTGTGGCCTTGTTTTAGGAGGCATGTCACTGACAGTGCCCTCTGAGATATAAAAATCCCAGTTAGCTTCTCTCTCTGCCTCAGCAAGTGAGCTCTCAGATACTGCTCCAGCATTCTGCCTCCCTGTCCTCTTGCCTTAATCCCTACCTAATTGATATGGACTCTACTATCCACTGCAAATATAAGCCCAAATTAATTGTTTTCTTTTTATAAGTTGCCTTGGCCATGGCCTTATCACAGCAATTGAAAAATAACTAATATACCACACTTCACATATATCTTCTGGTCAGCTTCTGCCTTTATTAGTGTTCTTTGAGCTTTTGTAAAGATATCTGCCTAGCTGTCTTATAATAAAGAAGTGGAATTAGTACTAAAATTTTATGTGTAAGATTTGGAAATGATGTAACCATAATCAACGTTAAAATAACAAAACAAAACAAGTGTCTCCAGACAGATCTGCTGTGACAAGTCACCAATTCAGTGAGGACTATTAGAGGCTTGTTGATTTGAATCTCTCAATGGATTCTTAAGGGTGTTCGGTACTCAAATATACCAGAAATTTAAGGATAAAAATATACTAAGTATGAGATGCTTGAGATATGGCTCCTGATCCAGCAATCAACCACTTCTTCCATTATGGCATTCTGTGACAGAGCACCCAGTGCAAAGATCCCAGAGAAGCCATCTTTTTTTTTAATTTTTTTCTTTTTTTAAATTTTATTTTATTTATTTTTTATTTATTTTTTTAAATTTTATTAATTTATTCTTGTTACATCTCAATGGTTATCCCATCCCTTGTATCCTCCCATTCTCCCCTCCCTCCCATTTTCCCCTTATTCCCCTCCCCTATGACTGTTCCTCAGAGGGATTCCCTCCCTCTGTATATGCTCATAGGGTATCAAGTCTCTTCTCGGTGACCTGCTGTCATTCCTCTGAGTGCCACCAGGTCTCCCCCTCCAGGGGACATAGTCAAATGTGAGGCACCAGAGTACATGAGAAAGTCATATCCCTCTCTCCACTCAAGTGTGGAGACTGTTCTGACCATTGGCTAGATCTGGGTAGGGGTTTAAAGTTTACCGCCTGTATTGTCCTTGGCTGGTGCCTTGGTTTGAGCGGGACCCCTTGGCCCAAATCTGCCTATCATAATGTTCTACTTGTAGGTTTCTAGGACCCACTGGATCCTTCTACTTTGCTATTCTCCCATGGTTCTCTCATCTAGAGTCCCAATAGGATGTCCTCCCCTCTATCCCAGTTTCCTGGTAAGTGAAGGCTTTCATGGGACATGCCCCTTGGGCTAGTATGCAGATATAAGTGATTATATACCATTTGAGTCTTTCTGCTTCTGGGTTAACTCACTCATTATGATCATTTCTAACTCAATCCTTTTATCCACAAATTTCGGGAATTCACTGTTTTTAATAGCTGAGTAGTATTCCATAGTGTATATGTACCACAGTTTCTTTATCCATTCTTCTACTGAGGGACATTTTGGCTGTTTCCATGATCTGGCTATTATGAATAAGGCTGCTATGAACATGGTTGGGCAAATTTTCTTGTTATGTGCTGCTGCATCTTCTGGATATATTCCAAGGAGTGGAATAGCTGGGTCTTGAGGAAACCCTATTCCCAGTTTTCTGAGATAGCACCAGATAGCTTTCCAAAGTGGCTGTACTAGTTTGCATTCCCACCAGCAATAAAGGAGTGTTCCTCTCTCTCCACATCCTCTCCAGCATGTGGTGTTGCTTGAGTTTTTTATCTTAGCCATTCTGATGGGTGTAAGATGAAATCTCAGAGTTGTTTTGATTTGCATTTCCCTGATGACTAAGGAGGTTGAGCATTTCTTTAAGTGTTTTTCAGCCATTTGATATTCTTCTGTTGAGAATTCTCTGTTTAGTTCCAAGCCCCATTTCTCAATTGGGAGAAGCCATCTTTTTTTAAAATTTAATTTTATTAATTTATTCATATTACATCTCAATGGTTATCCCCTCCCTTGTATCCTCCCATTCCTCCCTCCCTCCCATTTTCCCCTTACTCCCCTTCCCTATGACTGTGACTGAGGGGAACTTCCTCCCCCCTGTATATGCTCACAGGGTATCAAGTCTCTTCTTGGTAGCCTGCTATCCTTCCTCTGAGTGCCACCAGGTCTCCCTATCAAGGGAATGTGGTCAAATATGAGGCACCAGAGTATGTGTGAAAGTCAGTCCCCACTCTCTACTCAACTGTGGAGAGTGTCTTGTCCATTGGCTAGATCTGGGTAGGGGTTTGAAGTTTACGGCCTGTATCTTTTTAAAAGTTACTATATATATCCCTTTTGCAGGCCAAAGGGATCAAGACTTTGAACATATTTACAATATGATACCTAGCTCCAGAAAAATTACCAAGCCTCTAGACTTTGGAACTAGAATACACTTGAGAATTTCTTGTAGCATCTTACCGCTATCTTTGTGTTTATAACCTTCCTGGGAAGTTGGCACTACCTTGATGGACAACACAACCAATCCTTGTCATCACGATTGCCATTCTGCAGCATTATTTAACTTGGAGAGATGAAGTGATCCCTCCAAATATGCGTAACTGATACCTGCTGAGTTTGTCTATAGTTATTACTAGGTGTTGAGTGTTTTTTGCTTATGGCTTGCTTCAACGGAGACTAGTGAAACTGCAGTTAATATAACAAGCTCAACATGTTCCCTAATTATAGTGATTGAAGTTAAAGACACAACAAAGTTACCTTTTAAGATTCTTAGAATTTAAAGTTCTCTTAAAATAGGAACTTTTCTTTTAATCTCAGATTAAATAAATCACAATTACAAAGATGATTGTTCATGGCCAAATTCAATGAAGCTCAGTTAGGATGTTGGCTACACTGGAAGAAATAAAGCTCTTGCTAAGAATTATTGAATCAGTAAAAGTATAGAACATGTGTCTTCATAATCATTATCCAAAAGTGGGCCTTTTGGTGAGGAGATAATTGAAATGCAACGATGGAAGTCTTTAAGTAGTTTCCTAATATGGAAATATGATGAAAGCCATCTTTCAATTTGCTTTCATTAGATAAGTAGTTCCACTCTCTAAAAAGATTCCCGGAGCTCAAGTAGGAAAATTAGAAATGTTTGTTTGAAACGTCAGTTAACAATTCAATTTTTACTCAATCAAGCAATCCGTTCCCTATTTCTTAAGGACCAATTTCAAGATTGATATAATTCTCTTTATCAGATAAGCTGAAAAACACTTCGTGTGGATATCAGCAAGCAGCTACCTCTGTTGACCACATGTTTCTACCATTTTTCTGCTGTGACATGTCCAAGTGTTTAGACTGAAATCTTCTCTGATATATATAAAAAAAAGATCCTCTATTCAAAATTAGATATAGCCTTGATTTCTCAAATGCTTGAGTAATCTTTTTCTTCAGTAATTTAGTTCCTCATAGAATCCCATAGCTATGATTACTTTCTCAGTAATCTAAGCATATTAATTTGAAAAGCTGCATGAACACGTGTCCCGGATAATAACAGCGGAATAATTGCAAGGGGATCTTTTACAACAGACTTATTTTCCTCTAATAAACTCTTCCCTGATGCCTACCAGAGACTCAGCGAATGTGATATGAGTTCTAACATATTCATGGATTAAAATACCTATTGAAACAGTTAAGCTGTTAATAACCACATAAGGAAGGTAGTTCTTATAAGAAGTTTGTTCTCTCTCTCTCAGCTTATTAGAATTATTGAACTTTAATATCAAACCAGTTAACCTGAAGTTTCATGGTGACATTTTGCACTGTGCCTTTCCTGTGTTTTCCTAGCAAAAAAAGAATGAGAGCTCTCAATCCATTTATAGTAAGGAAAAAAGAACTCAGACACATGAGGTTATTGGCTCATAGTAATAATGTTAGGACCTCAAACAAGTTCTGTGTGATTCTAAGCCAACTCACCAGTTTGGTTTGCCTTACCATGAAAGCTAACATGTATTTACAGAGTAGCATTCTAGAACTTTAGGTTAAGTAGATGATATATGATATATATGTGTGTGTGTGTGTGTGTGTGTGTGTGTGTGTGTGTGTTTGTGTGATAGATGATAGAAAGATAGAAAAAAAGATAACATATAGATGATACATACATACGAATATAGACAGACAGATGAAAAAGCCTACATATATCAAAGTTTCGAGTTTATTCAATAACAAATTCTAAGAAAAGATGTATCAGAATATTGCATCTGTTTCTTGACTATCTGTAGATTTGCTTTTGATTAAAAATTACATTATTTTCTCTTAGTTAGATGGCTCTTCTTAAACTGACAAGCACTAGAAGGTAAACATCTATCACTGTGGCTATTTTTATAACAACTACAAATTCAGCTGATTCTATTGGTACTTAGAGGGATGGGAACAAGTTTATTAGCTAGTATTCTCTGGACCATATCGCCAAGACATCAAATTCACTGGGAATAACTCCAGGGTGTTTCCAATGCTGTCTTACTCTCAAGAAAACCTGAATTTTAAGTCCACTTAGCAATGGCACAGATTTTGTTGTTTTGTTTTAATTTCCATTTTATAAGCAGTTCAGCACCTATGATTCCATTAGATTTTGATTAACTTAAGCCTTGTCGACTTTGATATAGAAGCAGGTTTATTTGGCAGGCTTTGCTTGACTTTATTACCTTAGTGAATTTATAGTCCCTCAATTAATCTGTTAATAAGAATACTTGATTTTTAAATTACTTTAAACATAGGAATATTTTACTCTATCATAATCATATAAGAGCCAAACACTGAACACTGTGATAACAAAAGCAGCTGAGTGGTATCAAGAGAGCAAATAAACTTTATAGAAGGTATACATGTAAATATCACTGGTCAGTAGTGGTGTTTGATTATCTAATACTCTTATGCATTTCTATTCTACAATCTGAATATTTTTTTAATTTCCAGTAACAGGGGCCTTTGGTGTTTTTTTCTTTCTTCATTTAAAAAACCTTGGGCTTGTGTCCTGAACACAACCTCCTCTCTGCCTCATCACTATCTCTACTATCAATTATTTTGTCTGATGCTCATGACAACATTGAGAAGTCACAAGGGACCCATGATCATGATCTGTGTCTAAAAAAGGAATGTAGCCTTAATGCTGGAGAAAGTTTGAGAGAAAGACTTAAGCTCTACAATGACGCTTCCCTTCCCTACACTCAGCTCTGGACTTCAGCACCTTGGGCTGTGTCCTGAATATGACTGTAAGCATTGCATCTCATCCTCATCTCCACCTTTACTATCAACACCATATCAGTCCCCCCCCACCTCACACCCTACCAATTGCTAAGACTCAATGTAATAGACTACATTTATTTATTCTAGAAAATAGGTAAATTTTTCTTTAATCTTTTCAATAAGCAAATACTACAGTTATAAATACGTTATTGGCTGGTAAGATAGCTGAGTGGATATGGGCTGAAACTCTGGGTGCTCACATCCATACACGTTGGCATCCTAATTCCTAGCTCTCCTCGGCTCAATTTAGACCTATCCTTAAAGTTTCACATGTGTCCTGGATATTATATGAAGTAAAATACTTCCAGAAGATGCTAGTATTCCTATTCAGATCTTGACTGATTGGGAACATCTTATAGTATTTTTCTTATTCCTAAGATTGAAAATGAATTAATCCTGAGAGTGTAGCTCATCGGCACTTTACAGAACACATATGTGGTAAATGGTATGGCTTGAGAAAAGGCTGAGGAGCCCTGTGAGAGACATTCTAACCTACTGCTTGCTTACCTTGGAACCCAGCCTTTGGAAGAAGGTTGGAAGCATAAGCCTTAAGCTCTAATTTATACGTAGCATATGACTTCCTGTCATCTTAAGCAGAAACTGAGAAAGTTGGATGGCTGGTTCTTATATGATTCAAATATAAAAAGTCACAGCTTCCTGTAGCAATACATAATTTATGCAGAGTTGTTTCATCAACATTTAGTCATGATATGCTAAGCTTTATCCAGAGTCTTTTTATACAGATATAAATGCTTTGGCTTACTACAGGATTCACTTGGGAAAAGCTACATCTTAAACTCACTTCATTTTTAAAGACACCTTGCTCAAACATTTGTTTTTATAACAAGCACATTTAATTAAAAAGACAAAAGCAAAACAGAATACAAAACAAATATAACAATGGTGAAAGTAACAGTACATTTTAAAACAATCTAAGTATAATAGTAAATGGAAGAGCCACACTGTGTTTTGAGTGGCAGGGAACCCTTTGTTTATTAATATGAAACAGTTGAAAACCTAAGGCATGCAGAAATGAATTAGACCTGCTTTGTTTGGCCAAGGAGAGTAAAAGCAAAATTATTGAATTTTTATTCTTAAACCTCTAAGAAATTAAATTAATATTATAAAAGGAGCTGCCGAGAGTGGTAGAATGCCCAGGGCCTGTGGGTGTCAAGGAGCTGTGATCATAGAAATGGGGAGGTAGAGTTGACTAGTTGTGGTCTTTTGACCCTGAGACTAAAAGGGCATTGAGGAATGGAAGGATTGAGCCCTCTTTGCTCTCTACAACCATGGCAGGGCACAGCGCCACTGACCAAAGACAATTCTCCACCTCAGCTATCTCCTCTTCTCTGTGCCACGGTGAGTAAGAGAATCAGAGGTTCCAGCTCCAGGCAGGACTACATGACACAAAAGAAAGATGTTTTGTAAGAAGAACCTCAGGAAAAATGACTTCGTTCCCTGGATTATTCATTTGAACTTAATAGCCATCTACTTGGGTTTTGGGCAACACTTTCACGTTAATCAAGTAAGTCTGCTTTTTTTGTTTTCCCGCTAAACAAAAGATACCGCTTGTTTCATCTCTGACCGTCAAATGTTCTAGGTAAAAATCAGACTTACAACAGGAAGATTGACTCATTACACTTCCTTTTTGTGCATTCTGATTCTTTTGGCCTTTTTCTCTTTCTAGAGACTAACTCAATTTATTTCTAACCATGTTTATTTTGAGAAAAAGGAATACCTAATGCAGAGCAATTCCTTGGAGGAAGAAAGAAATCAAGTGCACAGAACCATAGACTTGGAAGAGGCTCTTCCCTCATTATGCTATTTTCTGTTCCTAATTTCGCAAAACAAGTGAATGAAACAAGAGCGTCATTATAATAGTAATTATAATAGAGAAATTTAAATTCCCCACTTGAAAAAAATAACCCAAAACTAAGCCTAGATGTGGGGAGACACAGACATTTGATCTTACAGTGTTCATGTTAGGTATGTCTCTCCTGCACCCTACTTTGTGATGCTGGTCTATTTGTATTAAACTTCTGAGTCTAGGTTATCGCATTTATAAATTAAGTTTAAAGGGAATACCTGTTTTATAGGATTATAGGAATGAAAGCCTCAACATTCTTACCAAGTACAGGTATTCAGTGAGAGTCTGCCATTGTGTTAATTGGTTGAGAAAGGATATAGATTTTCTAACATCTGTTAGTGGAGTTTTGAAAGGTACATGAGCAGTTTTAAGGGGAATCTATGGTTTATGGTTTTGTCTTTGCATATTTTTTAATTTGAAGATGTTCCCTCTACGTAGAAGGAATAAAGAAGAGTAGGCATCAGTAACAGTAAAGAAAAAAAGGCTTTGTTTGAAAAGATGGACAGGCAAAATGGACTTGATTCCTGTCTACTCCAAGGTTTTAGGACAGTAGAACAGGGCAGGGAGTGCATGCTTTCATCAACAAATGACAGATATGATTTCATGTATGAGTGTGTGAATCTTGATTTTAGTGGAAGACAGAGCCACTTTGGTGAGGAAAGCAGAGTTAGCACAACACACACTTTTTTCAAATGATTTTTAAAATATATTTTATTAATTTATTCATATTACATCTCAATTGTTATCCCATCTCTTGTATCCTGCCATTCCTCCCTCCCTCCCATTTTCCCCTTAGTCCCCCTCCCCCCCGATGACTGTGACTGAGAGGGACCTCCCTTCCCCGTATATGCTCATAGGGTATCAAGTCTCTTCTTGGTAGCCTGCTATCCTTCCTCTGAGTGCCGCCAGGCCTCCCCATCCAGGGGATGTGGTCAAATATGGGGCACCAGAGTTCGCATGAAAGTCAGACCCCACTCTCCACTCAACTGTGGAGAATGTGGGACAGAGGGAAGGACATACTATTGGGATTCTAGGTGAGAGAAGCATGAGAGAATGGGGAAATAGAAGGATCCAGAGGGTCCTGGAAACCTACAAGAAGAACATTATGATGAGCAGAACTGGGCCCAGGCGTCCTGCTCAAACTATGGCACCAGCCAAGGACAATACGTGCAGTAAACTTCAAACCCCTACCAGATCTAGACAAACACAGTTTTGAAAGTTGTGGTAGAGATGAGATATTATAGATACTGATTTCCATTCAGATAGGAAATATGCCTTTTTCAAGGTGGCCAAATACAAATACAAATACAAATACAAATAGCTGGAGAGTTGGCTCAGAGGTTAAGCGCACTGATTGCTCCTCTGGAGGTCCTGACTTCAATTCCCAGCAACCACATGGTGGCTCACAACCATCTATAATGTGATCTGATGCCTTCTGCTGGCCTGCAGGTGTACATGCAGACAGAACATTGTATACATAATAATAAATAAATAGTTTTTAAAAAACAAATAGCCAAAACACCATGAATGTAACATTAATATAATTCATGATTGTTTCGTGGTTCTTCTTACTATTTGTAGTTTATTTTATGTGTGTATAATAATATAAATGTATATGTAAAATATTTTTTAAAAGATTTATTTATTATGTATACAGTATGCATCAGATCACATTATAGATGGTTGTGAGACACCATGTGGTTGCTGGGAATTGAACTCAGGACCTCTGGAAGAGCAGGCAGTGCCCTTAACCACTGAGCCATTTCTCCAGCCCATGTAAAATATTTTTTAAAAAGAAAGTTTTGATTTGGTCATGATGTCAAGTGTATAATGCTCTCATTTTCATATTTCCTTTTGTAAGTGATTCTGTTTTCTTTGCCAGTTGTGTGTATGCGTATAATAATGTCTTCCTCCCACTCCTGTTATACCTCTTTCCTCCCTCAGGTCGCTTTCCCAAATTCTGTGCCCTGTAGAGATGCAACTAGGCTTTAGTAGATAGTTGAATCCTCTAGTGAAATAAATGTTCTGGTTGAAATCAATAGCTACCGAAACAGAACAAAATGGCATGGCTCTAAGAAATGTATCAACGCAAATTATATGAAACCGTTTGTCTTCAAATAAGCATCTTAACGATCTGAGGAAATGAATCGCATTCAGCACAGAGAACCAAGTAGATAAATAGGATTGGCAGAAATTTTTTATTTTAACAGAAGCTAATTTTGAATATTTTGCTTTAGGACAGCATAGGAAAAATAGCACATTTTATTTTCATTTTTAGCAATGGGAGATGCATATAAGAAGGACGTCTATTCTTAGCATAACCATTTCATTCCTGAATGCTTTGAGGCAGTGCATTTAGCTCTGTAAACTTCAAAAACTTTGAGTTGCCAGCAGGAGCATGGACTATCTACTCTCTCCAACTTATTTTGATTTAGAGCATCTAAGTTTAAAGAACTCTATTATGAAGATGAGTATATATTATGGCAAAAAATAATGGCAGTATGGGATTTGTTTTGTCATCAGGTTTCCAAATAACTGTGTTAGTTGACTAATGTTGAAATGTGCTAATGTTGGTTTATAATTAATAGTTAAATGTTTCTTTCGTCAGTGTAATATATTGAGATAAAGATTTTATCTTTCACAATCTTTTTCACTCTACTGCTTGGAATAAAGAACTCTTTTTAAAAATGAGGTCAAGGAGGTTCTTATGGTCCCTTCCTACTTACATTATTGACTAGGCAGAGTAGTATGCTATTAGAAAAATATTAATGGTGACAAAATTAAGTAGCTGACTGAATGAAATGTATGGTTATTTTCTATTTAAAACAGTTATAAGATATGAGCTGACATATGTAGTGCATAAGCTACATAATTTTGAAAATATTGAATAAAGAGCATATTGGCTGGGCATGGTGCCTCATACCTGTAATCAGAATTTAGGTTACCATATGAGACATTTCTTTTGTATGTACGCGCGCGCGCGTGTGTGTGTGTGTGTGTGTGTGTGTGTGTGTGTGTGTGTGTGTCTGTGTGTATGTATATATCTGTGTTTCAAAATAGAAGGGTTGCGGGGGTGTAAAGATACTCCAGATCTTGATCTAGTAGCCTTCAATTCAATTGTCTCAGAATACCTCTTGCAACTTACTACTCAGTTCTCAGATTGGTCATGAAGTAAAATATCTTTGTAGAGTCAGTTCAACATCAGCACCTTTAAACAACTTTAGGGGAAATATTCTCATGTTGCATAATGTGCTCATGGAAAAATCTTCATTCCAGAGGGTTTAGGGTGTATGTGTAGCTGTAGAGCTATTAGAAGTATGTTAGCCTCTTAAAAGTCTTTCCCTATCAAGAACTATGCTTCGTCAGCTACTAATTTGCACTTCAACACCACGCTGTCCAAACAAGCAATTTCATTCAGTGTTTTATTTACAAACCACTTTTATCAGAATGCCAGGGGCTATCCGGACACAGGTTCTGAAAGAGTAATTGGAAACTTAAATGGAATTCCAACGTAAATTCACTCTAAAATGAGAGTTGCCATTTGGTTGATGGATGCCAGGCTGCAGTAGACTGATGCTAAAGAGCAGAGAGACTCCAGGCATTCTTGATGTACAAGTATAGCCACTAAACATGATTAAAGATGGCATTGGAAAAAAAGAAAAGAAAAGAAGAAAGAATGCTTTCGGGACAGATGTCATTTAACACTGGACTACTATGTAATTTGCACCTCCCCGGAAGGAGGAGGTACACACATTTAGTGTGTGTTTGTGCAGATGTAGAGACATGCCTGTGCATATCTGTGCCAAGGCCAGAAGACATTCTCCTATACGGTGTTATCCTCAGGACCACCATGTTTACCTCTGCGGGGCCGGGTTTCTCACTGGCTTATTGTGTAACAATTAGGTTAAACTGCATGACTAGTAACTCCCAAAGATCCTCCTGTGTTTGCCTCACCAAAACTGGGATTATGAATTGACCACCCATCCATGTTTGATCATTCTTGAGCTTTTTGCATGGGTCCTGGGTATCAAACTTAAATTCTCACTTTTAAGAGTCAAATACTTTCCCAACTGAGCAATGTCTCTAGCTCAAAAGAATATTATTACAGTGTTTTAGAAGGCATCCCTTAGTGTTTATGGTTATACATGCACAACTGCTCTTAAAGACACATGATCCCAGTTGAGATAATTGAAATAATCCTTGGAAAATGTTCTTGCTTATAATGATAGTGTTAGAAGAAAAATTATGAAAATTGTGTGTGTTGGGTAGTTTTATGTCCACTTGACACAAGATAGAGTTGACTGAAGAGAGAGGCTCTCAATTGTGAAAATGACTTTATAAGATACAGCTGTAAGGGTACTTGCTAGAGATTGATGGGGAGATACCCAGCCCACTATGGCTGATGCCATCCCTGGGGTAGTCATGCTGGATTCTATTTTTGAAAGGAATCTGAGCAGGCCATGATGAGTAAGCCAATTAGCAGCACCTCTCCTTGGCCTCTGAATTGGTGCTTGCATCCACGTTCCGGCCACATTGCTTTTGATGATGAAATGTTATTGGAAACTTTGAGTGAAATAAACCCTTTTTCTCCCAAGTTGCTTTTGGTTATGGTGCTTAGTCACAGCTAAAGTAATTCTAAGACACAGCATGAGAAAAAAAATTATGTAGTATTGATGATTTTCTCAAGAGACATGAGTCTACTTAAAGCCATGTGTCCATTATTTATTATGCTTGTCACTCATGTGATTTCTTATAATTTTCTTTCATAAATGTATCTGGCAGGTATAAATATTTGCCTTTTTATGTCTTCATTTAATTAATATTTGAATATGTGTGTATTAAGAGATTAATAGAAATCCCACAATTCATATGCTTCATTAATTCTGATTGAGTCTAACTTTATACTTAGCTCTAGATTATAATGTACATACACCTCCTGTGAATTCAATTACTGGCTTTATACTATAAATAACCATTCCTTGTTTCAGGATGTTTGCTGTATAATATTCTTATCCATTGTCATAAAATTCAAAATAGAAATGCACATAGCAACTAAGATACCCCAAAATCTGACCATTCTATTTCCTTTTTGTTTTTTGCTTTTTCTTGGATTTTTAAAATTTTAATTAATTTATTCAGATTATAACTCAATTGTTATCCCATCTCTTCTATCCTCCCATTCCTCCCTCCCTCCTGCTTTCACCCTATTCCCCTCCCCTAGGTCTATGACTGAGGGGGACCTCCTCCCCCTCTATATGGTCATAGGCTATTTTTACTTAACCTATCCACAACATTTTGTATGAGCTGTCTTGGAGAATCAAACAACTGTGGTTGCTATTCAGACATACCATGGTATTTGAATTCTACCATAAAGGTTCTAGACTATAACTATTATAGGAAATATTAAGTGCTTCACGGTTCTTGCACATATTTGTCAACACAGAATTATGATCAAATTAATTATGTCATAGCCCTATTCCTGTTTTGAAATTTAATATAAGTGATAAATGATCATGAGGGTAGTGTGAATGTCAATTTCTGCAAGAACTGTGTGTGTCCTGCGTGTCCCTCACCTAGGAATTACTTGTAAGCTGCATGTTAAGTTCCTATCTCAACATTGCTCAAATTTATTCAAAGCTTCTTTGGTGATGGGTGAGAAATACAGTTATTGTGGGTGTGTATAAGTAGTTAAAATACAGTTTGAAATTGCATGATTTAGGCCATAGAAGTAGGTACTAAGTTCTCCCTACACATGACCTCTCCAGTTATGTGTAAGTGGGTAGGTTTCCAGCACCAGGATGGAATCTCCTCCTCTCTAGTGGCTCTTCAGCCAATTAGACAGCTACAGATTACCCCCAGGTTAAAACTGCCAGTATTGGACTACTGGAGATGTCTTGCTGGCTGGCCACTGTTGTGATTTGGAGGCATTACATCTAGGGAGTAGACTATTGATTGCTTTTCTCCTGGAAGTCTTTAAATTAGTACCTTGATAGTTACCTGGGGATGATTCTCCCTCTCTCAATTGACTCACCTGAACTAAAATGGATGGTTCTTTATCTGTGCTTTAATATACTTCTTTTGTCTACACTTGAACAATTATGAATGGCTTCCTTGTCATTTCTTTTTTTTTTTTCTTTTTAAAAATTTTATTCATTTATTCAGATTACAACTCAATTGCTATCCCATCCCTTGTATCCTCCCATTCTTCCCTCCCTCCCCTTTCACCCCATTCCACTTCCCTAGGTCTATGACCGAGGGGGACCTCCTCCCTCACTGTATGGTCATAGGCTACCAAGTCTCATCTTGGTAGCCTGCTTATTCTTTCTCTGAGTGCCACCAGGCCTCCCCACCAAGGGGAGGTGGTCAAATATGGAGCACCAGAGTTCATGTCAAAGTCAGTCCCTGCTCTCCACATAACTGTGGAGGATGTCCTGTCCATTGGGTAGATCAGAGTGGGGGTTCAATGTTTCCTATTGTATTGTCCTTGGTTAGTGCAATAGTTTGAGCAGACCCTCCTGGTCCCCGATCCACCCATCATGATGTTCTTCTTGTAGGTTTCTAGGACCCTCTGGGTCCTTCTATTTCCCCATTTCCTATAATTCTCTTACCTTGTAGTTTATTTGTAGCGAAGTTAAGACGGAGTTGAGGGATTGTTGCATTAAATTTAGAATCTTTGCTCTTTTCTAAGATTTTTAGTTTAGCTTAAGCAAAGTGTTGGGTTTAGGTACACTTAAGAAAACAAGATACCTGTGGAAAATGATTACCATTTTTTGCTTTCTAGAGCATCATTTACCGGATGTGTGGATAAAATGTATTCAGGCCAGTAATTGTGAAGGAGAATAAAAAACGGTAATATACAAATATCATCCAAAACTTGCTGATCTGCCATTACAAGATGGTGTTCTAACTGAGCACGGGTAGGCACAGTAGAAATTTGGATGTACTCTATAAAATGTGGTCAATAGACAACCTGCTTTTTGAAGAGTTATAATAAAGCCTAAATGAATGTGAAAATAATTGATAGCATTTTTCTTCATTTTCCCCTGTGTATATTTTCCTTTATCTTTTTATTTCATTTTTTATTCTCATCTTTTTGTTATCTCATTCCATTATTATTCTGTATTATTAGAAGAGTGTCCTAGAATATTTTTCAGCCCTTCTGAGTATTTCTATGCTTTTGAGGACACCATCTCTACTCTAAATTATCAATTTGAAATATTAACTTAAAGACACAAACATTCAGCTTTACCAGTACTGTAATATCCTGGAAACAGAGGTCAACAAAACTGATCTTAAGCCTCTTTCATGTTCTTCATCTAACAGTACTCATGGGCTATTTAAAATATTTTGAGTTCAAAAAGTGACATTCTCTAAGCGTAAAATATAGATGCTAGGTTTCAAATGCTAGCACATGTAAAAGAATGGAGGGTCTTGGTAAGATGTTTGTTGGCTGCATATTTTTACCCATACTCATTCGCCAGTGAGAGTGTACATGTGTGTGTGTGTGTGTGTGTGTGTGTGTGTATGCATGTATGTGTGTGTGTGTATGTATGTGTGTGTATCTGTGTGTGTGTGCATGTATGTATGTGTGTGTGTATGTGTATGTGTGTGTGTATGTATGTGTGTGTGTATGTGTGTGTGTGTATGTATGTGTGTGTATGTGTGTGTGTATGTATGTGTGTGTGTATGTGTGTGTGTGTGTGTGTGTGTGTGTGTGTGTGCATGTATGGAGGTCAGAGGTGGTGTTGTGTTTTTTTTCTTTTTTTAAAAATTTAAGTGATTTTATCAGCTTACGTCTCAATTGTTATCCCCTCACTTGTATCTTCCCTTTCCCTCTCCTTTCCTCTTTCACCCTATTCCCCTTCCCTAGGTCTGTGACAGAAGGGGACCTTTTCCCCACCCTATGGTCACAGCCTATCAGGTCTCATTCTAGTAGCCCGATTACCCTTCCTTTGAGTGCCACCAGGCCTCCAGCCAAGGACAAGTGGTAAAATAGGGGCATCAGAGTTCATGTCAGAGTCAGTCTGTTCTTTATCAGTGTCTCTCTCACTGAGACCAGGGGTTTGCTTCTTATATTGACCCACAAGATCCTACAGTCTTCCACTTTTTATTTCTGAACTATGAGGCTCAACTTTTTTCTTTGATATTGTTTTTTTGAGATTTAATATCATATCATATTTCCCCTTCCCTTTCTTATTTCTAACTCTTTCATTGTAGAGTTCCCTGTCTGTTTTAAATTCATTGACTATTTAATTTTGTTACATACATATATAAATATGCAATATTTTTATATATATAATGTATATAGAATATACTTTATATTACATATTGAACATACAATATTAGTTATGTAATGGTATATTTATTATATGTATATAAATAATGTATAGATTTAGAATATATGTAGAAATGTATTCTAAATATGTAAATGTAGAAACATATTCTAAATATGTAGATACAATCTGCTCACTCTGTATAATGATACTTGTCTGCATAAGTTTTCAAGCCTCAACATTTGATGTTGGAATACCAATGATACACTCTGCCCTGGAGATACACTCTTTCTGCTGTCCATATTCCATAGTTACTGTAGTTCTTTGTCTGTGGCTGAGACCTCTTGAGCTTTTCCTTTTGTTGTGTGCGTGGGCTTATTGTTGATATCTTTGTCCAGCTCATGTATAGGCGGCCATGTTGGTGAGACTTTATGGATGATGTAGCTTCTCTAACATTTTTTGCAAACACAGTTTCCAACAAATTTCTCTTGCTCTGTCTTTGACAGTATAACTGTTGCAAATGACGCTGAGCTCCTCACACTTGCACAGCAAATATTTCTTAGAAGAGCTATGTCTGCAATCCCTTGACTACATGTTTTAATGAAGTATTTTAGATGTTGTTATTGAATAAGTTACTATAATATAAACTATGGCTGTTTATCTTTTGTTAATCTTTGGTTTCTTGGACAATTGCAATCACATGTATGGCTCAAGCACTTGCTCTCTGGAACAGTGCTGTCTCATGATCTGGATAGATAGTGAATATTTACTGGCTCACCGTTTAGTTTCTTTTTTGAAATTCACAATTTTTACTTAATTTTCCTTTTGCTTTCCAGTTTGGTTTAGACTTAAACTTCTGGACTTTATTTTGTTGCAGTTGGAAATTACAAGCAGATATCCACTGAAGATAGGAGAAATTTGATTGATTCTGATAATTTAGGAAGCCATCCCACTGTGCAACCTGAGTATTTCTAGGGTCAGGATCCCCACTGGTGTTGCTGGAAACTGACAAAAACAAGATGCCCTGAACAATTGAATAAAATTAACAGTAGGCAATGTGGTGATATTTGAATAAATCAAAAAGCAAATTGAAAGATATTAAAAGAATGGCAGTTATACTTAGAATGCATATTCTTGTGATAAAAATAGACTAGTAATTTATGTGACCACAATTTTATCAACAATATATCCTGGGTGTAACAGATAGATATGATTCTATAGATAGATAGATAAGGTAAAAGAGTTAGATAAGGTCTTCAAAAAACCTCAGAGGCCTACAGAATATGGCATTTAAAGATAGTTTTATTATTTTAAAGATTCATTGACAATGAGACAGGTCCTGGAAACACCCAGCTTACTGCAAAATTGAGTCTGAGCATCAGAGAACCTCCTTACGGAGATGGCTTCAAATCTGGCAAACAAGCCACTGGACAAAATGTCCTCATTTCTACCACAGACAGAATTCTGCCTAAAAATAGGCAAGCTTGGATGCAGGCAGAGCTGACAGCAAAACTCTGCCAAGGCAGGGTAAGCAAGTCCTCAATGGTTCCTGTCTCAGAAATATAGACATATTGGGCCAGAAGGCTGAAGATGAAGCTCCAATGTTGTACAGAGTTTTAGTTGACTACGAAGGCAGCAAACTGTCTCTGTCATCTTCTCATTTGGGAAGCTGCCAACCTGCACTCCTTGTATACTAAGACAATTAATTTTATTCCTTTTCAAGTCTCTGATGGGGTTGAAGAATAGTTTAGTTTTACAATTCCGCTTAGTTGTTCAGGAGTTAATATGCCTTTAGGTCTAGATAGATGTTTTAAGTGGATAATGAATGATGAGATATGATAGATACTGGTTCATATTCAGAATTTTAGACACACCAAGATGTTTTCTTCAAGGCTGGTAAATTCAAATAGCCAAAACATTATGAATGTAACATTTATATAATTCCTTATTGTTTCATGGTTCTTCTTACTGTAGATAGTTCATGATATATATGTGTAATAATATAAATATATATGTAAAAAAGAAAAAGCAAAAAAGAATGGCAGTACTAATAATTGTCATTATAGAAGAGAGAATGATAAATTTTAAATTTTGTACTTGATGAAAAAATAAATTCTTAATTCTTGTATGAGACTTTAAGACTATTACCTGACTTTTATGAAAGGGATGGTTTATTATAGAAGCCAATTTGCTGACATAGGAAAATCTATTTCTATGGTTTCAGCTATGATATGCCTTTAAAGGTGGAAAACTAGATCCTCAGTACTCTACTTTAAGCCTTGCTATTAATGTAATTCATTGTTGTTATTATTATTTTAAATATGCCACAATCATCTGGAATTCATAATTGTATGGGTTTTTTTTTGGGGGGGAGTATTTGCCACTCTTCATTATCCTGACAATATAACTATCATAATTTCATTCTGAGAAAATGAGAATTAAGTCGGACTCCTTGGAGAAGACCTCAAAAATTTTAATGTCATCAATACTAGATTTGCATAGAAAATGATTTGCTGACATATATATATATACACATATACATGCATACATACATATATACATACATATGTGTGTATGCATATAGACACAGCTTACAGACCCAAATCCTAAAGCAGCAATCCCTCTGATAAACTGCTGATACAGCTTTCCTAGTACCTCCAAGTTGAAGTTTCTCTTGACTATAAAAAGAATGCCTGTTAGTTCAGCCCCAATAAAAGCTGATGGCACTCATCAACTTTTCCCGAAGAAATACATACCATTTCTGTACCTCATATGGTGTATGAAGAATTTACAGGGTTTATGTACCCAATTTAACTTCAAGGAATCATTGCTAACTTTTTTTAAAAAATCTTTTTAATGAAAAGAATAAAGTTAAGGCCAAGATATTTTCTCAGTAAATATTGATCATCCTTTGATACTTTAAACAGAAGCTTTCTAGAGGTTATACTGTATAACTTCAAATAACTCTTGGTCTTTTGCTCATCCTTCAGAACCTTTTAGAGAAATATCAATTGCAGAATGCATTCAGGTAGGAGTGACTGACAGGGAAAATGCCAACTCTGGGAGTTATAAACAAAAGAGCATCCTCAGGCTCCTTTATGTTTAAGTACAGATCCAGGATTCTTGCTTCCTTTGCAGGGAAGAACATTTCCTGAGTATTTTGATACATTTTCATTATTGCTTAGAATAATATGTATGCACTTTATTCAGGTAGCTATATTCAGGAATAGGAGTCCATATGAATTTAAGCTCTGTTATCATTTAACGCCTTGAATCTGCTGAGGAAATCTTTTCCAGACAATATAAAGCTCTCATCTGACCTCATGATCTCTGTGTCAATATTGTAGAGGAACCACAGAGGAATTTTTTTTCCCAGAAGGGAGACAGTTAGAATGGTCTATCTTCAAAGGCATAGGAAATTCAATCCAGTTTGTCTCTGAACACTTACTCAATCAATTAACTAATATATATTAATTAACTAATTAATTAAATGGATTTTTCATGGTATTGTTGGGTATGCTAGTGTGTGACTCATGTAGGTGGGCATTCATGTGCTTCAAGATACATTTGAAGATGAGCAGATAACATCAGTGGTCATTTCTTACTGTTCCTCTCCTTGAGCCTGGGTCCCTCTTGTTTCTGCTGTTGCAAGTTGTACTCCAGGTCAGCTGGCCGCTGAACTTCTGGTCAACTCTCCTATTTCTGCTTTCTATCTTCCTAGGGGGATAATGGGATTGCATATATGCAAAACCACATCAATTGCTTTTTACTTAGAATGGCAAATGGAACCTAGGTTATCAGATGTGCATGTCAATTACTTTTATCCATTGAGTCATCATGACAGTTGTCTCTTTGAACACTTTGAAAGATATGTTGTTGCCATTTGAAAATCTCAATCTGACTTGAAACACATAGCTTTCAAAGGACGGTGGTCTACTTTGTAACCTCATTTCAAAATATGTATGTGAGAGTAGAAAGTATTTAAGAATTAGCCCTAGTAGCATATTGCACATTTATTCTTCCGGGACCAAAAACTGTGTCCAAAAAAAAAAAAAAAAAAAAAAAAGCCTGACAAGGACAACGAAAGGAAGGAAGGGTTCACCTGGATGGGGATTTGAGAATAGTGGGGAAGGCATGACAGCAGCTGTATGAATTAGCCAGACACCTCTGCAATCAAGAATGAATAGAGGTGAATGAGACTTCAGCTTTCATTCTTCTTTCTATTCAGTCTTGAATCCCAGATCTTGGGATGGTACTACCCGATTCAGAGTAGATCTTCCCTACTCAGTTAAACCTTATTTGTAAGACCCACATATCCACACCATGAGTCATGTTCCCATGGTGATTCATATATATATATATATATATATATATATATATATATATATATATATAAATATAATTATGTTTTGTCTTTTTTGTTTGTTTTGTTTTGCTTTGGTGGGGTATGTGTCTGTGTTAGTGAATGTCATCTGTGTGTAGGTGCCTGAGGATTCCACAAGAGGACAGTGATACACTGGTAGTTGTGAGCTACCTGATGTGGGAGGTGGGCTTATTCAGTGTCCTCTGCAAAAGCACTGTGAGCTCTTAACCAGTGATCTATCCCTTTACCCCTGTCTCCCATGGGGATCCTTAATCCAATCTAAATGACAGTGATGGTTACCCACTCTATTCCCCTGATATTCATGCTTTTCACTTGATTGAATGACTAGAAATCTGTAAACTTATTCTGAATTACTTGATATCCAGGCCAGTACAGAGAAGTAACTATATATATTGTGGGTTTGGTAGATAAAAGAAAAGAATGAATGTTGACTGTTTCAGGGTGCCTCATGATAACCAGTACTTAACTAGATTATTATTATAAGTTAATGTTACTAGTGTAGTGTTTACTGGAGCAGGTTTTCACATGTTTATTTCTGCTGGTAATCATCATTGTGCACTTTTATACACCTAGGGGAATCAAGAACTCTGGAACACCTTCTTGTTATCCAGAGATTTAAGGTCTTTCAGCCTCTAGGGAAAGTGTTGGCTCTCTTTATCTTCTTCTTTCTACTTGTTCAGAAGTTACTGGGGGCCTGGGAGGTCATTTGTTTCACTTAGGTCATTAGTCAGAAATGGAAACTGAGGCTGTTGGAGACTGAGGGGCTGAGTTAAGGAAGCAGTTGTAAAGTTGACCGAGCTTGGATCAGAGTGTAGGAATTTCAGCTGTATGTTGGATACATTTTAAAAACCTTTTTGAAAGGATATTTATTATCTCATCTTGTCATTTGAAGCTACCTCAAATGATTTGTAGAAGCATTTCAAGAATAATAATGAGTTGAAACAAAAAATATCATTGGGAAAGTTAGTATTGCCAATTATAAATGTATATTAGAATCACTTAATTATTTAATACAATTAAAGTGCAATTTTAACTACTTTTCATTGATTCCTGTGCTACTTATTTTTCTGTGGCATTTATTGAGTAAATAAGTGTATGAGCAAGAAATCATAAAATCTTTCTAAGATTTATGAACGTATTCATCTGAACTTCAAGAATTAATTTAGAAGGCTAGATATGTTGGTACATGCTTCTAATCTGAGCACTAGGGGATTGGAGACATGGAAACTGTAAGTATTTGGCCAGCCTGGGCTACAGAAAAATATTAAAAATGAGATTACTTAATATTAGGATGTGAATTTATTCTGAAACTCAGCTTCCTTTACCAATCTGGCAAGTTAGGACACAGAGCTGTATAAGAAGTGAGTAAAATATGGAAGAAATGTGAATTTGATGAAGTTTTCTGGCAATTAGGGCAATTTATTTCACTATTAACATGACAGGCTGGAAATAGAAATCAGCTATGGGTAAAAATGCAATTTTGTTACTGGGTATTCCCAGTCCCATGTAATTAAATAAAGATGGGGTGAAGGGGCACAGGGTGTCTGCAGCTGACTCCTCCTACAGAGCTGTCATCAATCATGTCTGTTTGCTGCCTCCCGGTAGTGGATGATGTTTATTTGCAGGACGGTGTTATTTGGAATGTTTTTCCTCTCCAAATGCTATATTACAAGTGGAAAACAATAGTCTTCCTGAATTATTAGTGCCAGATGCAATGTAATATATTATTTTGTGTTGTGGTGGTTTGAAATGTGGTATAAGAGCATGCACTTGCTTTCAAAATGAAATAAAAGTATTAATATGAAATAAAAATATCACTAAGTGTCTACCACCATGACAAAAGAGAGTCTTATGTTTCCAGCTATAAAGCATTGGGTTTGGGATATCTATTCATCACCATCATATGTTGTATATTATCTTCTCTCATCCATCCTCTATCTACCTCTCAATAATCATATACAATAGGCTACATACCTATCTATCATGTGTTAATCTCCTGTGGCTGAAGTACCATGCCTATGATGACATGATTAAACAGAAACCTTCAAATACATGTAACCATACAGTCACAGTGTTGAGTCAGTAATGTGAACTGGGGAAATCCTGAGCATCTCTGATGTCCTACACTTTTGCAGATGATGACAGGAAGATGTCTCACTTGTGTCTGAAAGGTAGGGTGCTTTCTGCCCTTTGTCCAACTAAGTGTTAATCATGGTCTCAGAATTCAGTGTCTCTCAGATTCCTTCTGGCTTGCTTCCCAAGCCCTGCCCTTTCTCTAGCCACTCCCTCCTTCCCTCCTTGTTTTCCAATGCCTTTTATTTTTGTAACAGAAACAAATGTTTATCTTAATATCTAAAAGTAATAGCTTCAAAGTGAAGAGAAGGAAGTCCATTGAAATGAAAATAAATGTAAATCTAGATTCCTTCTGTTTTCTTAATGGTCACAATAAATGCCATCTTAGAGAGAAATTTACTAATTACATACACAAAGCTAAAATATTTATTCATGTTTTACAGGAGGTCGTAATGTTTTATCCTCTTGGAAGTTTATAAGAGCTGTTCATTTCTTTCTTCAATTACAGAAATTATTTGACATTTGAGATACTGTTTTCTTAATAAAAAGTGAAGAAGTGTAGAACATTATGATAGGCAGATTTGGGTCAAGGGGTCCTGCTCAAACTAAGGCACTAGCCAAGGACAATACAGGCGGTAAAATTTAAACCCCTACCCTGATCTAGCCCATGGACAGGACAGTCTCCACACTTGAGTGGAGAGAGGGATTTGACTTTCTCATGTACTCTGGTGCCTCACATTTGACTATGTCCCCTGGCGGGGTAGACCTAGTGGCACTCAGAGGAAGGACAGCAGGTCACTGAGAAGAGACTTGATACCCTATGAGCATATACAGAGGGAGGTAATCCCTCTGAGGAACAGTCATAGGGGAGGGGAATAAGGGGAAAATGGGAGGGAGGGGAGAATGGGAGGATACAAGGGATGGGATAACCATAGAGATGTAACAAGAATAAATTAATTAAAAAAAAAGTGAAGAAGTGATTACTTAGAAAAATTTGAAACCCATATTTTGCTCATCTTTTATTGTATTGCAATTATACCTGGTAATAACATAGACTCTCATTCAGCCTCTATATTGATGGCCCATAAATTAAACCACATACAGTTATGGAGTAAGAGATTTTTGTGTTTCAAACCTGAATCTCTTACATTGAATAGTGACATTTTATACAAATGGCTATGAGTAAGGACAAATACGCTTAAACATTTGCAGTAAACATGACACCATTTTATCAACACATAAAACTTTAGAAAGGGGCTTGAAGAACTGAATTTTTTTCTTTTCCGTGCATCAAGTTGTATATCATATCACAGTCAAGGTACCAGGGTAGGATTTCCAACATGAATGGGATATATGAGGATGATAGTATTTAAATCTCCTTTCCAAAGTCATATGCCTGAACCAGGATAATCATTACTTTGAATTTATCTCAAAGTGAGATATACAGTGAGTTAAGTGTAGTGGGTGGTGCACATCTAAATCCTATGCCCCAAAAGAATACAAGCCATCGTCAACAGAAAACAAACAAATGCAATGAACTTCTTCATCTTTCTGGTAATCATGGCTGTCATGATCCCCAGCAAGATAACAGACTCTGGGGAGTGTGTGGAGAGATGGGAGCCTTTGCACACTGTTGGCCAGGAGACCACAGCCATAGATGAAAATGACGCAGAAGCTCCTCCAGACAGGATGCATGGGAGGATTACAAGGACAGCAGTTCTCCTGTTGGGCGCTTACCTGAGGAAAGGGAAACAGGTGTCTCCATTTCCTGCTTATTTGCCATTTTTATTGCCATCCTATTCATAGTGGCCCCTAAATGAAAGCGACCTAAGCATTCATTCACAAATGTGTAGAGTGAATACAGTGTAGCTGTCAAAAATAATTAAATCCTGCTATTTGTTACATGACAGCATAGACGGAATGGGAAATCATTAGGCTAAGTGAAATAAGCCGGGAACAGAAAGACAGGTGCCACCACGTGATCATGTGTGTACATATCCTAACAAAGAGCATGCTACAGAAACTAGGTGTCAAATGGCAGCTTTCACAGAATGGGGAAAATGGAGAGGAGGGAAGGATGGCAAGGGTTTATTAATAGAAACCAAACTAAACTGTAGTCAGGAACATATGTTTTGATGTGGTACTGCATGGCAGGCTAGCTATGGATAATAATTATAAACTGTTAATTTCTGAAAACCAGATAAGGAAATAGCTAATGTTTATTTTTTTCCCCCCACGAGGAAACAGTAACCTTCTGCAGAGATAGAAAGGCTCAGGGTGGCTTAAACTTTATAGATTGAATACACACATCAAAGCATCACACACTGTTCCAGTAATGTGCACCATTTTTAATGTGTTGTTAGGAATATAATTTAAAATAAAATCAGACAAGGCGCATAACCAAAGCAGCCTTCCGTAAGTCCTAAATGCCTCATTTATAGTTCTATTTACGTCAGGCTGCGTACGCTGCTTTAATGTAATTGTTATGCAAAATTGAGAGTGTTTCAAAATGTTAAAACCAAAAGTAAATGAATATGGGTCAATGGAAAAATGAAACACAGCAGGACATGCAAGCCGAGCGTCTCTGGGGGCCTGTTCAGCAGAAGGCCATGGTGTTGAGTGTAATTTGTTTATTGACAATCCGACAATGGTGCAGTGAACCAGCAAACACCACAAAAGTAATGAATCCTTTGCCTTTTTCAAAGTAATTATATTTGAACAGTTCAAATTAACCTGTGGTTTGAGGCTACTGCTTGGGTGGACTAATTCGCTGATGTAATGACTTTTCTCGTTTTTGCTCCAATGATTTAGGTAAGAAAGGAAAGGAAATGAAAATCTGAGCCTATGGGTTTATACGTTAGTGAGAAAAAAAAATCAGCTCTTTTCTCCCTCGTACGTCTGAAAGGTATCTCCACAGATCAAATGTTAGACAGGATAGTTAAAATGTCAAACTGGAAACGAATAAAATTGTTTCCATGCTGTGCGATAGGACTGAAAATAAAACAAACTCAATTGAAAGGAAGTTGGCAAAACACCACTGTAAAGATTCGAGATATTTCCTAACAACACACTGCTGTTTGGTTGAGCCATCACTGCTCATTAGTGAAAGGAGTCTTTCTTTCTTTCTTTCTTTCTTTTTTTTTTTTCTGGGGACTTGCTGTTATCTCTGTCTTGAACGGTTGATGTCATGCTGGCATTATTTGAGCTATTCCTTCTAAAAATGCTGGGTCATTAACTTTGTGGCTCTGCTTCATTATATGTTGGATATTCAGTAACAATACACAAGAAACTGTCAGTGGAAGTGAGGCAAGTGTTCACAACACGCAGGATGGGTCTTTGTACATGGTTAATGCTCGGTAAATATGTTGAGGAAATGAACTCAGCAAAAAGTGTTGCATCACTGTGTGTTTTAGACATCACTTTCCTTGTTCAAGGCTATAAACAACTCATGAGTTTTATATTATTTCTTTATAAACTAGAGTTATCCAATGAACTGTGCACCTTGAAAATGAGAAGGTGACAGGTCTTCCCAAAATAATTGACCATGTTGTGGCTTGGATCTGTAATGGTATCCACGTGTGTGTGTGTGTGTGTGTGTGTGTGTGTGTGTGTGTGTGTGTGTGTG
>OU015743.1:27890507-27906001 GCA_907169655.1 Acomys percivali | reverse complement strand
GTGTGTGTGTGTGTGTGTGTGTGTGTGTGTGTGTGTGTGTGTGTGTGCTTAACATTGGCAGTGCCAGTGTTAAAGGTGTGGAACATTTTGGAGGCTGAGCTTGGCTGATGAAGATGTGTCACGTGCTATGGACAGTCCAGAATCAGAACCTTTTCCCACTTCTAGCTGGGTGTTCAGTCTTCTGTTCAGCTAAGATGTGAACAGTCCAGAGGTGGCAGCCTCTGCCACTGGTCACATGGCTGAAGCTATTATGCTTTCTCAGCCTTTCAGGATAGTCTGAATCTTTGCCATTCACACCTCTGTCAGGTATTTAATCACACTGATGGGAAGATATATTAATCCAGGGCAACATCAATGCCAATGTTAGGGTTTCATGGACCATCGATGTCTCAAGAATGCATGGCAAATGTCGTTTGCTTTATTATGACCTGAACACTTCTACCTCCTCTATAATATAAGGAAACAATATAGCATCATGGTGTGGTTTATTACATAATTTCTAACTTCACTAGCTGTGTGTGATTTCACATAGACAAGCAATTACGCTTCAGTTTAAATTTCTTGGCCTACCATTTGGATCAGTAATCATAGTAACCACATCACAGGTAAAAGAGTGTTAAATGAGATAATGCTAGTAAAGGATTTAGCTTCTGGAAGGGATAAAGAAAATGTCATATACCTTTGCGTGGATGCACACACACACACACAGCGGTGGAATATTATTAAGAATATAAAGAATGAAATTATGTCACTTGTAGTGAAATGGATGTTACTTAATACAGTGTTGTTAAGTGTAATTAAGCCATAGCCAGAAAGACAGTGACACATGTTTTCTTTCATATGCTAAAAGTAAAGTTAAAGGAGTAAGTTGTGCAAGTTGAGAGCGTCCTGTTTGGGAGAAGTGGATCAAGAGGAAGGAAAGTGGTGTTAAGGGTTCTAGGAGGTTGAATGCTAGAAAAATATATGATATGCACATTTGAAAGCATCATTACTGAGGCCATTACTTTAATGAATAGTTGGTAATGAAAAACATTAAACATGGCATCCATTTTTACTGTACGATTACCAACACCTGAAAATAAGTGTTTCCCAATATTGATAGAAAATATATAAACAGTTTTCCGTCTAGGTTGAAGAAAATGACATCTGCCTCTGGTGGATGTCCTGGTGACAGTGGTTTTGTTTTGTTTTGTCAACTTCACACAAGGTAGAGTTATTTGGTGAGAGGAACTTCCATTGAGAAATTGCCTCCCTTAGATGCCTCTAAGCAAGTCTGAAGGGCGTTTTCTTAGTTAGTGATTGATGTAGGAAGTCCCGCCTATGGAGGGGAGTGCCATCTCTGAGCAGGAGGTCCTGAATGATGTAAGAAAGTTTGAGCAAACCATGAGGAGGAACAAACCAGAGGCAACACTCTTCCATGCTCCTCTATTGCCTGCAGTACTTGAGGCCCTGCCTTGATGTCCCTTGGGATGGGCTATGCTCAGATATGTAAGCCAAATACACCTTTTCCATACCACATAACATTTATTAATGGCCTCTGTCACATCAACAGAAAACCAACCAATAAATGTGAATATCATCCTAATTTGTGGGACTTGCTTTGAGTTTGATTCTTCTGGCATCTTCCACTAAAATGTATTTTGGTTAAATTTCATTTATAACGAAAATATTGTTTTCCTGTATATATGTTTTACTTTGTTTTTGTCTTTATAAATGGAGCTCTGTAAAAAACATGATTTGGCTCTCTATTGACACCGACTTTAAATGTCTTCCAATAGAAAAGTTTTATTATGTATATAAGGCATATTACACAGGAAGAACTTTGTTCTCAGTGAACATGAACAATTAAGAATATGCTCACTCTCCTCGGTATGAAAACTGCTTAACATGAAGTAGCATGCCTGCTCCTCTGGGGCTGAGAGCTAATTACAGTTGTTCCTTAAGGAAGTTAGTAGCAATTATTTGCCTACCCAGGTGTTTTTTAATGTATAGAATATTGTCTTGACAGTAGAGTGCAGCAGACATGCACTTTTTAATCCTCTAAATTAGAAGACACAGTAGGATGAGCAACTCGTAGCCTTTCTCCTACAGAGGGAAGCTCATCAGACTCATACTGTGTAGACACTGACCTGACTCTCCAGATGACACAGAACAGAACTTATGTCGAAGAATCACAAGGTGAGTGCCAAAGTCTAACACAGAATAATAATAGAGTGCCACATCCAAAGCTATCCAAATATACATATCTCTGTCTACACTATAAGGCTGGGCCACACTGTCTTTTGATTAAGTTCTTTATAAAAATTTTAATTCCCTAAAGAGTCCCTTTATGAAACACTGTATATGAATAGTAATTACAGTTCCCCAGTAAAATCTCTGCACAGCAGTTTACATTAAAAATTACAATTAAGCCATCACATGTCAAATTGATCCCTTGTCTTCAACTGATAATATGATTTTAATGGCTAGTTTATTGTTCTACGGCTGTGTTAAAACAATATTTAAAATTTTGTGCATCTGTACGTTTATTGACATTCCATTCAGAAGGTGAAAGAAGTTGGGTAAAATACTTAAAGTTAATTTTAATGAACGAATGGTGTGTGTGTGTGCATGCACATGAATGCAAGTGATTGGAGAATGCTGTGTACATGACATCATGACGTATGTGTGCACAGAGGTCAGAGGAGAGACCGCAGATGTCCCTTCCCTGCTTCTACCATGTGGGTACAGAGGTGAAATTCACATCCTCAGGCTTGGAAATGGGCAATATTATCCTGCTGAGCCTAACCCCAAATATTTTTTAATGCTTTTAGAGGCAGATTTGTAAACTTTATTTTGATATGATTCACATACCACACAATTACATTGTATAGTTTATTATTATTAAAGTACAGACATAGTTATGTGATTGTCACTATGACCTACCTTTAGAACATTTAAATAACTACAGAAGACAGCTCTCATATTACAGCCCTCATCCTCCCGTTGCCTACATCACCTCCTATTCCCAGTGCCCAACACTACTATTTTATATCCTATCTGTCATGTATCATTTATTCAAAACACCTTTAGAAAAACTTAAAGCACTGCAAGCAACTAAGGAACACTGATAACAGGAGAAATAATGTTTTCAAATGAAAGAAGTAGACAAACTGGTTATCCAATACCAGGAAGTCAGCCCTGAAAACATACATACAAATAACATTATTTTGAAAATCTGCATGTATATTAACATTATGTACACTACATATACTGGAACGTTATGCACAATAGCAATAAATGATGAAAAAAGATGCCATGAATTTGAAAGAGAGTACAAAGGGAATGTGGGAGGTTACAGGAGAGCAAAAAGATGGGGATATATATATATATATATAGTATATTTAATTTCTGTCTGAGATTTTTGAGTACTTTTCTTTGATCATGTTCTATGTTTCTATGTATCAAAAATACTATGAATTCAAGATTGGTTTAATATCTAATAAGTCACACAGTTGTTGGGCATTCAAGTATATTTTAATAGTGTTTCTTTAATGTTTATTATTTACAAAATGACTATATTCACTTTAAATATATTACCACTCTCTAAAATGTTTGTCTTTTATTTGCTTAACATTTATGATCAAATGAATTATAAGTTCTGTGCTTTAAGAAACATGTAATAATAGACTCACCACAGAATTGATTTGTTTTGATATTAAATGTTTCATTGATATTTAAAAATATCATTTTGGGTCAGGATAATGATAATGAGCAATCAAATCCAATTATAGTTTAATTTTAATTCTAACAAAATATACATTTGTATCTTACCCAGTACTTTATTTATACTAAAAAAGGGATGTTACAGTGCCACCAATTAAAAAGAAGTGCTCTTTTTATATAACACAATTCATTTTTAAAAATATTTGTATTTTTTAAATAGTAGAGATTCTATATTTTATCGATGTATGCAAAAAAGTACACAGATAAGTTGACTTTAGACCCTGAAATCCAGTTTCATCACATAAGGTGTCCTGAAAATTTTAACTTTGAAGGAAATCATCAGGTAGTGAACTATCAAAGCCTTGCAGAACAAGAAATATCTCTGTTGCCAAGTCATTGTCCCACTGAAGGCTCTCATATGCTACTGCAGTCTAGTAGTGGTGAAATCATGGGGGAAAGCCCATATGGAGGAGCCTGAAGGAATTATTTCCAGGCAAAGATGCTTGGGTCTGAAGATGATGGTGTGGTGTGTGTGTTGGGGGAGGTAACTTTTGAAAGATTCACTTCTTAATATCGATTCCTGGGTGAGTTATTTTATTCTGGTCACTGGTATTGTGATTATCTTAAGATTTTTGTCCTTCTTTCCATACTTAAAAAAATTTATACACATTCAGGTAAAGTCATTTGGCAAGATACAGCGTGAGGGGCCAGCCTCCTGTCACACAGACCAGAGCAGAGAACAGGCTGACAGAGGAGCAAAAGGCTGTTGACACATTGGCGAGTACAGAGATAGAGAAGAGTTAAAAATCACTAATTTAGCTTTGGACATTTGAATATTACTGTTTTGAAATTTCAGCAAATATTGTGATATGGCATTGAAATATTTATGTTATTATTGAAGAAATGCTTTGTGTGATCATTCAAATGGAATGTGTTTGTCTTTTTCTCTGCATTGGCAGCAGAGGGAATTCTCTCTCTAGAAATCATTAGTCATTTTCTTACATCTCTGTTAGATTTCTTCTCCTTTTCTTTACATCTCCATTTTCCCCAGGAATGTGCTGGTGCATGGGACGTCGTATAAAGCTTTATGGCCTGTGAACATCTGGCCATCTCTGTTGTCTTAGTCTTGTTCAAATCTTTGCATTCTGACTGTCCTGATGTCAAATACAATGCACAACGTGAAATATATGATTACAACTTAAATTTGAGCAATGATTTATACAGTTCCCTATACAGAGTTGCTTCCAGTATTTAGTATTAAGAAAGCATTTGTAGATTAAGTTATCTTGAATGTGCATATCAAACAAAGATTAGCAGTGAAACTTGATGAATACTGGCCATATCTAATAGATATAACCTTATCAAGTAAATTGAAAAGTAAATCCTACTGTGGCCATAACCAACAGCTCTATAGTTGAACAAAGAACTACTTAACAAGGAGGAGATAATGCCAGTGCTGGAAACCCAGGGCTAATAAAGTCATAGCTCGTGGAGGAGAACCTACAACTACCACGTCACTAAACCATCACATTCCCTAATCATGTCCTTAATATTTGCCCTTAGAAGCACAGATAAACATAGTCCTCACCTCTCATCAAGGAAACATCCTTTTGAAAGAGGCAGAGACAAGTAAAGAAAACCACAATCAATTAAAATGCAGTTATGGATCCCAGATCCAAGGGATACAAACACAAAATAACTCCCACACCTAAGACGAGGGGAACATTGCAGAAGACGGCGTGGAAAGACTCTATGAGCCAAAGAAAGGATCATGGAGCTTTCTATTACAGTGTGTCTTCTAAACATGTAAGAATCTACTGCCGCAATGTCTCAAAAACATAAGTGCTTAAACATGAGCTAAACAATGACAGCAGCAGCATGCTAAAGTGCATAGGGTGAGAGGAGTGGCATTTTAGACCTCAACTCTACACGAAGAAGTGCAGGCAGGCCACTAAAGAATGCTGAGAACGGACCAGGAGAAATGGTATTCCCCAAAGAATAGCGTACGGATTAGTTATCCAATAACAAATGATCAGCTCTGAAAACATACATGTGAGTAATATTAGTCATACAAATTTTGAAGGATATATGTGTCAGTAATGAAACGAATACAATTCTAAAAGTAAGAGACTTAAGAGTCGAAAAGTTTAAATACGGCTTGATGAATGGCTTGCAAGAAAATGTTTTGCTAGTCAGTTTTAGGTTTAAATCCTCAAATTTTGGCTAAAATATGTGCATTAGTGAATTATGCTTATGATTATAAATTGTACCCATGTTATTTAAATAAACAAATACGCAAAGGTGTCTGATCTATGTCTCAATAATATGGTCACCATATACTGTGAAGGTTGGTGATCTGAAGCTAACAGATCCAATAATCTGTTACTTTATGTTCTTATGCTCACACTACTGCTGTATCAATGTGGCTCAAATTGCCTAAGTACTTACCCCATGACCTAGGAGTATTAAGAAACAGAAAAATGATTTGCACTTGGTATTACTAGACTTCAAGTCCTACTCCTTTATTCTTTCTACTAGACCATGATGTTGTAGTGGGAGTGATCCTTGTGTGTGTGTGTGTGTGTGTGTGTGTGTGTGTGTGTGTGTGTGTGTGCACGCATACATGTGCATCTGTGATGTATATGTGTGTATGTGTGGAAAAGTAAGAATATATGTGTTGTGTTTAAGTACATGTATATGTAACTTTTCATTAAGGACAAAACAACGAAGCTAATGTAAGTAGTTAAGGGTCTCTTACGTCTTAGGTTTTAAAGGAAAAATACTTGTAATTTGGGTTTTAGGAATTCCACTGCTGCTGCAAAATCAAGCAATACATGTTCTCTCCAAAAAGCTATTTATTTTTTTACTTGGTGATTTTAAGTCAATTTTTTAAATGTTCTAGTTTGCTCTTATGGGTACTTAGAGTAGTGTTTTAGGTGAAGATTGATCTTTAACGGGTTTTATTATGTAAATAGCGATATTTAAAAAGCAAAAAAAAAATCACCCATGCATTGAAGACATCAATATATCAGAGTTTTAATTGACAACTTGCAAAGCCTGCTTGTGATTTATAGCTCAGTTACAAACTCCCTCTTTCTGCTCTGCCAATGGAATTGGCAATCTTTTTTCAGCCCAGATGGTGCATTAGCTCTGGCCAGCTGGTTCTCCCCATGTTGCCTCATCACAGAACCTTGCAGCTAATATTGCCACGTATGACCCAGATCAGGAGGTAACATGGCAAAGGCTCCATGCCTGGCTCTGCCCTCAGGCCATTTGGAAGTGAACCTGAATAAGGTTCATGGATCCAAAAGTTGACACTCTCTCCAGTCCCCCTACAGTCATTTGCTCTCCTGACATGGCTCTAGAAGCAGTTTACAGAGTGCAGAGATTTGCACTTTGTATATATGGGGTTTTTAACTTTGTCTGTAATATGCCATCTCCAGTTCTTATTCTTCAATTATTTTATTAACATTACAATGACTATTTAAAAATCTGGGAAGTATTAAATGTTTATTAATATAAAATGTATTTCAGAAGATTCTTAATACTCTTAAGTTTTGATAGAATCCAGGCAGTTTATGAAAAGAGGTAATTCTGGCAAATTTGCTGGAATACTTGGCAGTAGCTCATAACTGTCATAGTGTGTGCATGGAAAGGAATCTTGTACATGCCATTTGAGAGACATTACTCTAATTTTGCCAGTTAAGATAATGATATTAAAGGAACTGGGGTAAATAAACAAAGTATAACTTTATTTATTCCAAAAGTATTCTTTAGATGTATATTAGACTCATAGAGAAGGAACAGAGGCAGGCGTTCTTCATAGTTAGTGTACACGTGGTTCTCTCCGTGTAAAAATTTCTTAGTAAAGTATATTGATGACACATTCATAGTATGCTATGAATACATCCAATACTTAGCTTTTCTAGTGGGTTAAGTTGAACAATAAACCTTGGATTAGCTTCATCTTTGCATATTTGCAGTTAGATAAAAAATGAGATATCCACAATTCTATTGGAAATGTAGTTTTTCATTTATTTAATTTGTTCTAGTGCCATAACAATAGATTCTGTAAACTGTCATTACCATATTCACTGGTTAATTTGTTTGTTTCAAAAAAAAAACTTTGTATGAATATTGTTGATTCAGATTTTCTAGAAGAACTAATAAAGAAAAAATACTTTTCAGTATTTGGACCAGATTCTCCACTCTTTATTCCCATATACCCCCATGTGTACCTCATTTGATAAACTTCATGTACTGTATGTAGACATTGTGTCTATTACATTTTCTATACTGGTTTAGTAACTGATAACTGAAAACACATGTTTTTAATATACATTTAATGTAAAATTTATTGCCAAAGATTTACATAAGACTTTGGAAAGTGATTCAGAACCATTCTATTGTTGAAACTTGTGCTAAGTGATGAGTTTTGGGGGTTTTAGTATGAGTTTTATAAATAGAAATATTTTAATATTTATGGATTTTAAAATTAAATATTCTTTGAAATTCTTTTGACTTGATGTCTAGAAGGGTACACATTTTTTTTTTACAAGTAGCTCATGAGATTTTATCTACCTATTTATTTATTTTTGTTTATTATCTATCATCACAGTCAGAAGACAATTTTCTCTTTCTGGCTCATAATTCTTCCTTTGTTTTTATTTCCCTCTCATCTTTAACCATTTACAGTTTCATTTCATAGCAGTGATACATTTCTATATTATCAATAAAGAGTTAAGGGGACCTTTATATTTTATTGATCAATGCCAGTCCACTAACTTGCATTTAAAAATACCTTTTTTATTGCTTCCTGTTTAATTTCACATATATTTAAAAATTTTCAGATATAGTTTTATTTGACCAATTTATCTCTTACTTACACATAAAATTTAACTTTTTATAATCTGCATTAATATAATACACAATGAAGATCACAGTGTCTTCTAAGTTACACTTTTCAATAATCCGTTTTTATGTTCCTAATGACGAAATTTAGAATGCTATGGCTGCTAAGGTCATTGAAGGCAACAGCAGAATTTTCTAACTACTGTGTATTTGTAATTAAATAGAAACATTTTTCTTTTGCACAACCTATTATGTGACTACACAATTTCAGATGAGTTAGTTTTGCATCAAGTATTATGAATTGAGGAATGGAGGTGTACTTGACCATATTATCATAATTATTGCTTATAATTGTGTCACAAATAATCCTGAATTTAACTTTACAGTCACTATTAAATCTGGCTAGTGGAGGCAGTGAAATATTCAAAGTCGATGAGCTTCTACGTATTACACCTGACAAATTCATTGACCGTTGAGAATGTGTTGATTCCAAAGTGGATGTACACTCCTAACCGAACACACATCTCATTTTACAGCTCACAGTGTGGAAGTCTCCACCTCAGTGTGCAGTGACTTAGTGAGAACTGTCGTTCACTGCTCCAGCTCAGCAGACAGAGCATCTCCCTGTCTACAACCAGCCCTATAACAGCTTTAAATTAAAATTTCGCAGGCCAGTTACTAGCCAAAGGATATTGCATTTGTACCTTTCTGTGCTCAGAGAGTCCTAAGGAAACCATTGCAAGTTGCACTATGTACAAAACTCTTTTAAGTCAGAGGCATGTTAGGGCCTGGAGATGCTTAGAAGCCAAAAGTGGTGGTTAAGAAAGTTACATTTTATGAATTAAAAGTTATTTCACTTTTCCATACGTATAAAGGCATTAAAAAATCCCAACTTGATAGATCATTCTGGTGACATATAGATCAGTCGTTCAACTGCATTTCCCTCATCTGTAACATAAACATAATGTTTAAACTAGGACACAGATTTAAATATTCATATTTTGTTCCTCATTAAAAAAAAAGACACAAAATTGTTTTGCCAGTTTAATGATGTTTCCCGAGCACCTGCTTTGTAACCAGCTCTGTACTGTATATACATGTAACTAATGAATTGAAATCCATGTGAAAGTAGTAACCATATACATGTTGATGTATTGTTCAATAGTACAACTAAACAAAACCCGTAATGCAGCCATACATTTAAAGCATGTTTTATTACCGCCATACAAATGGCCCTAATTCTCCACGAGCGATGGGATGAGACCCATTTTAAAGCAGATTGTTCACCTTCCAGTAACAAAAAACCCAGCGAGGGATACACGGTAGGATTTTGCCACAACAGCTTAAGACGTATTCAGGCTATCAACGTGTAAGCACTCCTCAGAGTCACCTGCACCTGGATGCTCTACTTTGTTAATTAGTGTTGTCTGTTGGAAATGATAGCAACATGCACAAAGCTATTTCAGCCTCGTGCTGCTTGAAGATGTGGTTGTACCGTGTGGCTATCCAAACTCACACGCACGTGGTAGGAGTGCAGCAGCTCTTTTTATGCATAAGAGATTGTCAATTTTCTTAAACTATGTAGCTGGATTGATGTGCTGATGTGCTGTCCGTGTGAGACAGATAGATGTGGAGATGTATTTTTTTTTCCTGAAGCATCTCATAAATGTTATTTTACACACCGAAACACTTACACATGCACTTGTCCTCTCCGTCTTTGCAGTTGTGTCTTCACAGCAGGCTACCAAGAAGAGACTTGATACCCTATGAGCATATACAGGGGGAGATAATCCCCCTCAGGAACAGTCATAGGGGAGGGGAATAAGGGGAAAATGGGAGGGAGGGAAGAATGGGAAGATACAAGGGATGGGATAACCATTGAGATGTAACAAGAATAAATTAATAATAAAAATAAACTTGTTCCATTAAGTTGTCAGCATACTTGGTGCATGGGGCATTTCCAGTATTTGTTTGTGACACTGAGCCTAATGTCTATAGCTTCTTTTTTTTATTCTCTTCAACTTTATTTGTCCATCTACAGGATTTCACTCTTCATACATAATACATACAAGAAGAGAAACAGCATAGTATATGATTTGCGACTCTCAACAATCAGAAACCTCTTATTACAGGAAAAGCTTGTCACTAGAAAGGGAGATTTTTCTGTCACTCAAGCTCATGTGGTTATTAGCTTGGGCCCTAAGGAGCTCATCTTCCCTCAGGCATGGAACCCTTCGCCATCAAACAAGTTAGGTAGTTTCTAGGCTTTCTTTCCACTGAGGCCTGAGTCTAGATGTTTACATTTATATTTTGGGTTTTAAAACTCGTATTTCTTTTGCCTAACCCTTTCATAGCTGAAGATGGCTGTAAATATACTGGACATTCCATGTGCCGTTGTTCATCTTTATATGTGTATATATTTGTACATGTAGACATAACTGACAGACAGTGGGAGTTTCTGTAGTGGGAAAAGACAGGTAGAAGGCCACATGTGGCTGTGTAATTGGGATTTCTTTTATCATTCTGTCTCATGCTCTTTTTTTAATGACATAGAACTAAATGCACAACTTGGGTGATTTCAAAAATATAATTATAAGAACAGAAAAGTTGACATCTGCTAATATGAATGTTGGGAAAAAGAGTGTTTGCCGCACTCATTTCTTTTTCAAAGCAAAGACGAATTTCCATTATTGATTACTGGTTCTTAAATTTATACATCATATTTTGAGTATAGATTTTAGAAGCCTGTTAAGGATGAGGGGTGTATTAATTTTATATTTTCATATTTTTAGTGAAATCTATGAAACTTACATGCTTAATAACCTAAACCACATGTAAACCATAGACTTCAGGACGATATAATTTGAAGATAATCTCTGTCACTAAGTTTCTTTTAGGATGTTTTATTTGTTTTCAAAATAATTGTACCTGAGGGGGGAAAAGGAAACAAGAAAGGCCCTACCATACTGTCACTTTCTTTCTTTCTTAAAACTTTGTTGTAGCAGTTAAATCCCTAGCTAGTAGCTGCACTTCCAGTAGACTCAGTTCAGCCCTCAGATACTCACTCCTCCGGAACTCCCATTGGGCCCAATTCTGCTGTCCTCCTTCAGGCGAAAACTTCCTTTGAATTTAAACAGTCTCACTCAGGTGCTGTGTTAATAGGCACCAAACATACACAAAGAAAGGGTTTTGCTCCTATAAGCACGGCTGAGTCAGGATCTTTCGCTTTTGCTAGCTCATAATCTATAAAGAGATTTGGGCAATTATAAGTATCTGTATCAGATCTTTACTAATTCTGTTTCTTAGGAATATGTTCTACTTTGCTACCTCTAACATCTTTTAGTGAAGATAAATGCAAAATAGTCAGAGACCCTCTAGTTATCATGCTTTCAAAAAATCTGTTAATTATCCACTTAGAAATAATTCTATTAAATCACCCGTGACTATTAAACTATAAGATAGAATAAGGTGCTCGAGTTGCTAAATTCATCTTTTAAAAATGAATTCTTCATTTAGTTAAATTGATTCTTTGAGAATAATATGTACATATGCCATGCTGGTTATCCTGTACCTGCCCAACAACCTCCCTTGCCCCCCACTATCAACTCTTGGCTGACCTGTCCCTGTTCTTGCCCCTTGACTTTTTGCTTTGCTGTGGGACTCTCTTGGGTTTAACCGGACCATTTGCATAACCACTGGATTGGGACTATCCATTGGAAATTGGTGAGGTTCCCAGTAGGTATACAACTGAAGGGAAGGCCTCTTCTCTTTCCTGAATCTATGCATAGAAAGCAGTTCCCCACCAAGCGATGAGGGATAGGGTCTCATGAGTGCTGCCTCCACTCTGGTCTGGTTACTAATGGGGCCCCTTGTGTAGGCTGGGTACAGTTAGCCGCAGGTGTTTAGAGTTTCTGTTTATGTATTTTAATTTATTCGCTTTACATTCTGATTGCAGAGTCCCTTTTCTCCCGCCCCCTCATGAGCCCCGCCCCCTCACGAGCCCCGCCCCTCAGTGCTTCTACTCACAGAAGTGGGAGGTCCCCCATGGGTAGCAACCCACCCTGGCACATTAAGTCTCTGTGGGACTACGTGCATCCTCTTCCCTGAGACCAGATATGGGGCAGCTCAGTTAAGGGGACAGGATCCAAAGGGCGGTATCAGAATCAGAGAGAGCCCCTGCTATTGTTGGGTGATCGACATAAAAATCAAACTTCACATCTGCAACATACATGCAGGGAACCTAGGACCTGCCCATGTCTGCTCTGTGGTTGGAGGTTCAGCCTCTGTGAACCCATATAGGCTCTGGTTTGTTGATTTTAGGAAATGGCTGTGTGTTGTCCAGAAGATGTCACTTCACAGCCCTTCTTTCCTTCTTCTAATTTTTAAAGTATTTTCCTATATCTCTTCTCTCTGGTATTTGGAGGAGATGGTATAATTGTCTTATCTAAGACTGGACACTCAGCAGTCACATATGCTTAGCAATGTGTACAGCCTTCATCGAAGTTTCCTAGAAACAGATTCCTTTTTTGATTAAGTGTGAGAGGGGTAATTTTCTATAAAAATAACATATGTATTTATAATGTAGTTTGACATGTCAATTTAGTTATAAAACAGAATTAAGTTCTGTTCTAGATCTTATGTCCTCCACTGCCACGGGCTTTTGAGCATGGGCCTTTTTGAGTGACAGGTATGGATTTTCTCCTTGAAGTGGACCCAAATCGAATCAGGGAGTGACTGTTTACCTCTACAACAGTTGTGCCTGTATTGACCATGAAGGCTTATCTTACTTAGAAGATTAGTTTCATGGATTGTAGAATTTCTACCCAGGTAAGATGATGGATCAATATTCTCCCTCAACACGCTGCATAACACCTTCCATCAGTATGATAGTTATCTGAGAAGAAGAAAGCTTGCCTCTTAATTCTAGTGTTTTCCTCTGTATCATCCCAACAAGACATATGGCATCTTCAGAAATGGGATCATATCATATAGCTCCGGAGGGAAACCAAGGGCAGTAGCAAGAGATTATATTGTTTTGTGAGATTCTAGGGTCTCCCTGAAAATATCCAACACCTGTCACTGGGATTTTTGTTTAATGACATATTACTTCAAAGAAAAGCATCTTATTCCAGCCACACAGGGCATACTGGTTATTTTTTTTTTTTTGTCAACTTGACAGAAATCGAGACATGTTTGAAGGGTGCTCTTGCGGAATTACCTTCTGGAGCTTGGCCTATGGGCGTGTGCGCGGAATTGTCTTGTTTGTTTGCTCACCGGTGAGTTAGGGGCCAGCCTGTTGTAAGGGGTGACACTCCTGGTCATGTGAGCCTGGTCATGTGAGCCTTCAGTGAATCTGAAAGGTAGCGCGTGTGAGCCTGTAAGACAGTGACTAAACAGAGAATCCTTCTAGAGGCCTTGCTTCAGTGTCTACCTCAATATTAGTTCCTTGACCTCTTATTATCACGTCCCTCAATGATGAACTGAAACTTGTAAGACAAAATAAACTTTGTCCTCCCAAATTGCACTGGGCCTGGCATTTATTACAGTCACAGACAGCAAATTGTCCCACTAACTCTTTTTTTTTTTTTTTTTTTTGAAAGTTTGGTTTCAAGATTTTAGGTTTCTATATGACATTTTCATACCCAATCTCACTTTTCTGGAATACCCTCAGACAATCTCATCTATCCTATCCTTCATTCCTTCCTAATTAAACACCTTTACCCCCACCCCATGTCCACAGTTTTCTTTCACCTAGAATCTATGCTTTTCCCTCCCTTAAATCATCCCCTACAGAGTGATCTCTGCTCGATTTAGTACTTCTATAGACACACTAAGTTGATAGCTCAAAAATTAGAGATTAGAATTTAGGATCCGCATATGGGGAAGCAATGAGCATTTTTTTTTTTACCTTGGATTACCTCACCCAGTGTAATCATTCAGGTTTCACCCATTTACCCAAAAAAAAAAAAAATTTTTTTTTCTTTACCGATGAATAAAATTCTTTTGTGTTGTGTACCATACTATTATTGTTCATTTATCAGACAATGAACACTTAGTCTGATTCCATTTCCTAGCTTTTGTTAATAAAATGGCAACAAACATAAATGAACAAGTTCTTGGGAGTAAGAAACAAAATCCCAGAGTTGGAATTGCTCGCTCCTATTGTGCTTTTATATAAGAGGTTTTTTAAAGGAATTTCAACTCTGATTTTTGTATGTTTTGTAAAAGTTTGTGCTCCTATCAACAGTAGATAAGGATCCCTTTTTCCTCAAATCCTCACTAATACTTCCTGTCTTATTTGTCATTCCTATATTGTGTTTTTACCCAATTAGTTTTTTTTTAATGTTTTCTTTTTTGAGTTCTTTGTCTTCTCTAGATAATAATCCTCTTTGAAATATATGTATGACAAAGATTTTCAGATTTTGTATGCTGTTTCTTCATTGTGTTGCTAATGAACAGCAAAAGTCCTGTTCAAAAACTGTTTAGTCTATTTCACAGTGACCCAGATATTTGTAGTTATGTAACAGAGGCAGGAAAATGAAGAATCATCATGTACTTCATATCCATGTGAATACTGAGGTAATCACTCATGAGTATATTTCTGATATTCAAGTTTTTTGTAGTTTTTCTTTTTCTTAAACAACATAAACCACTTGTTGTTAAAAGTACCTATTCTTTCTTTTACAATATATTTAAGAAACTGCATATCTATTAATACTTTTTTATTTCTATTCCATATCTGCCATAATTATTGCCATTATGTTTAAAATTTCTTCATCCAATATTACTTTATCACTAGCAACTGGAACTATGCACTTTCCCTTCTAAAAATAGCTGTTGCTTAAAATCTAATCCATTGCTCCATTCAGTCTTCCCTGGATTTTGTCACCGTGGCAAAAGGGCCACATGTGACATTAACAATGTTGGCAAAAGGGCCA
>OU015743.1:27797446-27880967 GCA_907169655.1 Acomys percivali | reverse complement strand
ACACACACACACACACACACACACACACACACACACACACACACACACAACTATAACCATAGAGGATGAAGAAATCCCCTGTTGCTAGTGATATCCTTCTACACTTTATGTTACTTTCCTAATGACTTTGGGCTCCAGTTGACTCAGGTGTGAATATTTATTACGGAGTTTCTTTTCTCTTTAGAAAGGGAATTTCCAAATGCCTCTCTCTGTGGACCACGATACACATGTATTTTTCACAGATCTTATCCCCTCACCATCACTCTCCATTGTTGGTTTCCACGGAGAAGCTATTTCCAAGTCCTATGTCTGCTTGCCTATTTCCAAAACCCTGGTTAGCTTTGTCTTTTGAACTGGGTATATAAATATCTCAGAGTACAGAGTTCTGAGGCCGGTGACCATTTGTTTTGATTCTGTTCTGTTTATATCCATCATGTCTATTGCAGGGACAGACACCTAATGTGGTATCTTCCCTCAACTTATTACTCTTTCAATAAAAAAAAAATCAAAACAGTCTAGATATAGTTTCCTAGTTACTCTAGAACTCTTAGGTTGAGTAGGCATTCTTTCTGCTGTTGTTCTCAGGTAGCTGGAACTGTAGGTGTAATGTACCACTCAGACACCAGGAGTGCTTGAAGAGAGGGCACCAGGCAGGTGCCTAATGGAGACATCCTCTGAGAGTCTCCATACAGCAGGAGACTGAAACAGATGCTGAGATTCACAGCCACACTTTGTGGCAGAGCACAGGCAGTCCTATGGAAGAATTGGGGGGAATAGAGGGACCTTCAGGAGCTCCACAAGGAAAATAACAGAGCAAAACAAATCTAGGCTCAGGAGGACTTGCAGAGACTGATGCACCAACCAAGGACCATGCATGGTGAGGACCTAGACCTCCTGCTCAAATGTAGTTGATAGGCAGCACGGTCTCCATGTGAGTCCCATAATATGTGGAGCACGGGCGGCCTGACATGGACTCTGCTGCCCACCTGTTGATTACTTCCCCCCTGGTGGGGCGGCCTTACCAGGCCACAGAGGAAGAGGATGCAGGTACTCCAGATGAGACTTAATAGGCTGAGGTCAGATGATAGGGGAGGAGGGCCCCACCTTTCTGAGGACTAGGGGAAGAGAGGCAGGAGGGAGTGGTGAGTGTGGAGGAGATGAGTGAGGGGGGCTAATATCAGGATATAAAGTGAACAAATTGAAAATAAATACATATATAAATAAATAAATGAACAAACAAATCTCACTTTGAGTGACAACTGTGTTTTACAAGCCCTGGTCAATCACGATTATACTCCCGTATTCAAGAAATTGGTACAAAGATAAGCTTTTGTATGCTATTTATGCCTTTTTAAAGGGGGAGACAGTGTGGGAGAATAACACGTGAACTCTATGAGCCGTCTCTTGAAGTTTGCGTGCCTTCATGGCTTATTTACTTAATCAAGGGGTGTAAGCCATCAGTAAAATATGACTATGAGCAGTCATGGCTGAGTATTAAGACTGTACTCTGAACCCTTCAAATCCAGACATTAATAATAAAAGCTTCATCTAATTTCCATAATAATCAACCATTCAGTGGTATATCTGCAGTGGGGTTTTTCTCTTTGCTTTCAAGTACTAGTGAAAGAAGGGATACTGCATAGGCCATAGTCCTCTGGATTCTTTCAATATGTTTCAACAAAATATTTCAACAAAAAACATATTGATAAATATGTTGGCCACTTTTACATGCCAAAATATACAATTTATATTAGATTTCATTATTTCATAAACAAGCTGTATTTAACAGGTGAGCTAGAAATAACAGTACATATGAATTTTTAAAAAAGATGTATTCATTTTATTTATGTGTGAGTGCTTTACCTGTATGTGTGTGCATCCTGTGTGTACTTGTTGCCAACAGAGGTTAAAAGAGGACATTGGATCCTCTGGGACTGATGTTATGGATGCTTGTGAGCCAGCATGGAGTGCTGCGAGTTGAACCTGTGTCTTCTGCAAGAAGTGCTTGTAACTGAGCTATCTTCTCAGTTCCCAAATAACAGTATTTTAAAATATTCTCACTTAGTCCTCTTGAGAAAAAAAATCACTGATTCTAAGTTTCCATATATCTTTATTTGCTTTACATCCAGAAATAGAAAACTGTAAATCAAAAAGGAAGATATTGATCTAGATTTCTAGAAAATTAGAATCTAAGAAACCGAGTATATTGATTTTTATTATTTTATAGATCATTGAATCAAATCTGTTTTTCTTTTTTTCACTATAATTTATTCACATTACATCCCTCAGTCTTACCTTCTTGTTCCCATCTTCTCCCTCTCTTATCTATGCTCATACTCTGGACCTGTGACAGGTGGGGCCCTCCTCCCCCACTACTGACCACAGCCTATCAGGTCTCATCCATACAGTGCACATCCTCGTACTAAGTAACAGGGCCTCTCAACCAAGGAGCAATGATCAAATCTGGGGCACCAGAGATCTGACAGAGGCATTCCTCACTGCCCCCTTCGCCATGTGGAGAATGATCTGTCCATTGCCTACATCTGAACAGAGGTTTCTGGTCCTTTGCTTGCACTGTCCTTGGTTGGTGCATCATGTCAGTGTAGGTGCTTCTGACACTACACTTGGAGCCTTGAGCGTCTACTTATGGAGCTCTTTGACAACTCCCACCCCATCCTTCCATCCCCCAACTCATCCATACAACTTGAAACTCTTCACCCAGAGTCCAGCTGCAAGTCACAGCATATATCCCGATCCCCTGCTGGGTGGAGTTTTGCAGATGACATCTATGTTAGACTAATGTTCACTTATAAGTGAGTATATAACATGTGTATCTTTCTGGGTCTGGGTTACCTCACTCAGGATGATCTTTACTAGTTCCATCCATTTACCAGCAAATTTCAAGATTTCCTTGTTTTTGATATCAGAATAGTATTCTATTGTTAAATGTACCACAATTTCTTTATCCATTCTTCAGTTGAGAGATATCTAGGTTGTTTCCAGATTCTACTTATTATAAAGAAAGCTGCTATGATCATAGTTGAGCAAATGTCCATATTGTATGGTGGAGCATCTTTTGGGTATATGCCCAAGAGTGGAATAGCTGGGTCTTGAGATAATACTATTCCCAATTTTCTGAGAAAGCAGCATATTGATTTCCAAAGTGGTTGTACAAAGTTTGTCCTCTCACCAGCAGTGGAGGAGTGTTCCCCTTTCTCCACATCCTTCCCAGCATGTGCTGTAAATTGGCCATTTGTTCTTAGCCATTCTGATAGACTTGAAATGTACATGGTCAGTAACATTCACAGTGTTGCTGTAATCTCAGCCTCCTTTCAGACAATGACTGCTAGTAGCTTAAACTAAGTTGTCGTCATCTTGGGGTCATTCTGCTGAGGTGAGTCCTTTACAATGTACTGCATGTCATAAGGAGTCTCACTGTAGTCTCACTATAGTGACTAAAACAAATATGATATAACACAAACCATAATTTGCACATAAACAGTAGGGTAACAAAATTAGTGAAGGACACTGAGTTTGCATCAAATAAAACAAACTTGAAATGCTAAACTTTTCTAGTTTTAATCTAATCTAAACAAATATGGAAATCCTGAACTAGTTGATCTTAGTCACTATAATGGACTCAGAATTGTTGTGGACTGACAGACCAAAGTTACTCCATTTTGCTTTAAGTTTCCATTCCTGTATAGGGTGACCTATTCCTGAACTCCAGATCCAGAGAAAGACCCACATTTGGCTCAGAGATGTAGAATAAGCAATCAGCTGGAAAACAGAAAAGTATTGACAAACCAGACGCTCCCCAGATCTTCCAAAAAGTTATTCCTTAAATCTTCTTAAAAGAGGCACTGAACTTGTACCATTCAGTTCAAAGGGCAGTATCTTGCTACAAATGTTAACCAATAAGATGCTTGCCAGGCTAGAAACCCACTTAACTGCTTGCTCATTTGCCGCAATCCATATAAATTCACTCACCCCATGCTTAGTGCTCATGTATGATCCGCTGTGTTGGTGGCAGTGTGAGCCCAGTATAAGCTAGCAATAAAGAGCTTTGTATGTTTGCATTGGATTCGCTTCCTTTAGTGGTCATTAGGGTTTGGTTAAACCAGGCACAACATGAACCTCATTTTTATAGTGTGAAAAATACTATGGTGGGCTTTCCTTGCTAAATTTTTGAGGGTGGAAAATCTAATCTTTGCTTTGGTTACTAGAAATTTTAACGAGGACTCTGTTAAGTGAAGAAAGAGCCAATGCGAACTTGAATTTCATAGGGTTATGTTTATTGGTATTGCCATAGCTATCTCCACAATCATATTAAATTGAATTGAACATATATAAACAAGAGGGCATTCTTTTTAACGGTAGAAAGTCTAGGGTCTAAATATCATAAGAGTCATTACATCAGTTGGTCACATACTCACACCACATACTGTGGGTGGCGAAAGATCATACAAATTAGCATTCTTCCTTGCACGTGAGTTAGTGTGAGCATCAGCTATTAGAGCAAAAGCCTGCGTTTATGCTGCTGTAAGTTTTAAGCAGAGCCGGGTATGGTAGTGCATGCCTTTAATCTCAGCATTTGGGGAGGCAGAGACAGGCAGATCTTTGTGAGTTCCAGGCCAGCCTAGTCTACAAAGCAAGTCCAGGACAACCAGGGCTACACGGAGAAACCCAGTCTCGGGAAAAAAAACGTAAAACACAAAACCAGAGCATGTTTGTCACAGAGCACATTCAGTAACTTATTTCTTTCTGGACACTCATTGGCATTCACTTTTCTAAGGATAAGAGTAAATTATATCAAGATGGGTCAGTCATGAATGTATGGGTGTGGCTGTGCACTGTAATCTCACATATATCTTCCTTTCCTTGTTCATGCTTTAAACTATTTATTTTGCAAAACTAGAAAGTTGGTAATGGATTGTTGAATGAATGTTTATACGTTTGTATAAGGTTCTCAAAAACAGGGTCAATAGCAGTTAAATAAATCAGGTAATTTTTTTTGTGTATGGCTTGGGACAGAAGTTGAGTTCTCTAGAATTCTTTTCAATAGTCTGGACTAATATAGCAGGGTTTTTATTACAGGACTATACTCATAATAGTTTCTGTGTAGCTTGCAAAAATCTCAGCCTTTGTGAAATAGTGCATTACAACCCCCACATTTTTTGAGCACATGAGACAGAAGCCTTAGATATGTATGGTTAGAGAAGTGATGTTTATTCCCCCTCCCCATTAGAAAGGTTCATCCCACAGAACCAAACACAGAACTCTGTTGATATTCATATGGTTATTATAATTAATGTAGCCTGCCATGCATTATAGGCATTACCCACATACCTTTAATCTAACAATTACATTAAAAGGTAATTAAATTGTTAGACGGCTTTGTTGTCACCATTAATGCTATACCTAATATTGCCAAGTGTACATGCTTGGAGCTGTTTTGCTTTTTGTTTTTTTGTTTTTGTTTTTGGTGTGTGTGTGTGTGTGTGTGTGTGTGTGTGTGTGTGTGTGTGTGTGTAGGTAGAGCTATTTTATTCAAGTAAATCACCAAAAGTGTTATTTAAATGCTGTTTTTTCTCCATTAAAGTACTCACCTGAAAGTTATAAATTGAAATAATCTAAAGTAAATTGGCCACCTCGCTTTATTCAAATATGTGTCGGTGAGGTTATGTTTTGTTTTGAAACTTGTATGTAAATTCTGGGATCTTGTTACCCCTGAGCATGCTTGTGTTATCGTCTATCAGTCTGCAGTAATAGTCCACAAATTTGTACATGCAAAATGGTAAATGAGTAATTTTCAGGGGGAATTATTTTCTTTCAATTGATATCCTTTCTTCCCTTGTACTGATTTCACAAACATTATGGCTTATTGAAATGCATGTTCAAAATGCAGCTCTTCAATTTAGCTTTTCCCATTTGATTAAGGCTTGTTGAGCAAGAGGCAACTGAATTTGGTGGTGTGTAATATTTTGGCATTTTCATATTCCATGTGCACAGCTGTCATTTAGAATAGCTCTGACTAGAATTTAATCATTTACAGTGAATGTTTAGACATTTGTTTATCTGATAATTCCAGTCTCCAAAACTTGAACTTCAGTTATATTATTCAGTGAAAAACAATAAACTTATGTAGGCTGATTTTTGTTGCTATTGTTCTGCTGTATAGAAGTATATAGAAATTAACAATGTTGTGCAGATAATATCCCTAGATTATTTTGTTTTTACATTAAGAATAATCTAATTTGTTCTCAGATTATGTTAGCTGTACTATTACTTTAAAGTTCAGTGTGAACCCGTTCATCAGCCAGAAGAAGTATTTAGACACTATTCAAGTAACAGCAAAAATAACCGTGCCAGCATTATATTCTCCAGTTAAATTATGAAGCCTTTTCCTTAGCATGTTATTTATTTAGCTGCACATCTTCTAGAGAGAGTTGTATGAGCTTCATTCTTCTCCTCAGAAAACATGAAAACTAGTGTTTCCGTGTGTAACCATTATGACATCCCAAAGGGGGGCCTTGTTTGAGTCCACTATGATAGGTCTAATAACACCCCAGTAAGACACCCTGAACTTGCATGCTTGATTCTCTGCTGCATTTGCATTCCTTGTTTGATGGTTGCTGGAGAGTGTTCTCATAGGGTGGATTTCCATTCCAACAGTAAGGTGCTTCTGTGTCCAGATAGAAAACTCTGATTAAAAATCCTTCCCTTTGGAGGTCTATGCCTCATTCTGAAATAAAAGGTAGGTATCTGAGAAGAAAGAAATATTATTTAATGTGCGATGAAACACTATCTGTTCCTGTACTATTAATTTTCAGCAAACCATGAAAGGAATTTCATCTGTAAATAAAAAGTTGAGGGCAAAGGAAGAAGGGGAAGAGAGACAGGTGGAGAGGGGAACTTGCCGTTGAATCGTAGGCTCGGAGGCACTCAACCCATGATGTGATTATTTTTTGAAGAACTACTCTTCTCTTAAAGGGTATTGGAGTTCAAAATGAAAATTGCTTTTTGCAACAGAGTGCACCATCAGGTCTGTGGGGACCGATTAGTGCTGTGTCTCTCTGTGTCCTGTAGGCTTGTGCCACTTCAGTAGTTACAGTAACACACCGTATGTGGTGAAGTAAAAACTTTGATTCATAAAGGGGACCCCATGTGACTCTGCCGGCTTTATATTTTGATCATTTACTGTCTACACTTACAAAGACAAACTAATCAATGCATGAGAAGTCTATTGTATTACAGAGGAAGCAGAAAAGGGGTTTCTTGCATCATGGAATATGTTTTAGTAATTCACTTTTCACCCATCTCTGTCTTTTCAATCATATTAATCAATTAGGATATGTCAATTATCATTTCTATGTTTCCTGGTGCCTAGGTAGGATATGTAAATGTATTGGTTTGTTACTAAATTAAATTTTGAAGGAGATCTGCTGGCAGGTGCTGTGGCGATGACTCAGTGTGTGAGGTTCAGGCTCACACATGTGAAGACCCAAGTTCAGATCCCTGTTAAAAGCTAAACACGATGGCACACGGCAGCACATGGTTCTTGCACCCATTCTGGCAGATCCTGGAGGCCCAGTGGCCATCCAAAACCCGAAGTTCTAGGTCAGTCCAACACCCTTTCTCAATAAATTAAAGTGATATTCAAAGATATTTGGTGTCAAGCTATCCACATGTACATACCCACACACACAAACACACATAGCACATAGGCAACAAGTGAATGATTTGACAGTTGATAACTTGATACAAATTCTGATTTTTTTTTAGCATCTCTTAGACATTTATTGGCTATTTTGCTAATTTGATGGTTGGAATTCTTCTTCCTATTGGAAGCATGTCTACAGTTTGAAAATTGTACTTACCATCAATATTTTAATGCATTTAACAGAATAAGTCAAAGGACTGTTAACTTGTTATATAGCATAGAGCAACAACATACAGTTTTGTTTAGCCTACAAAGAGAGTCTATTTCTTCACAAATAGTCTTAAGACCTCAGGCATATGTATACAAATAATATAAGATAGAATAATTTCTATTTGTCAACAATTACGAAATTAATATTTAAAGTGCCTTGCTTTTATTAAAATGGCACTCTCATAGTGTGATGATTGTATTTTAAAACAGACTGGCAAAGCACAGTGGTAAACCACCTTGATTGTTTCAACTAGAAACTGTAAGCTTAACCCAGGGAAGCTTGCTGCAGCACAGACAGCCTTCTGGTCTATAGAGCACGCCACAATTTGCCTTCCAGGAATATACAGTGCATGTGCTTGGGACAGTTCCACTTGGCCCAATCCCATTTTCCAGTCCAGTGAGCCTAATGGCAGGGTAGAAATGAGATGTGTCTATGTGCTTTAGGTAATTACTGGGTATATGTTAATGAAAAGCTTCTCCTTGGCCTTCTACCAGCAATTGTAAATGTGGCCAATGATTATTTTTCCCTGGTGAAAGAGTAGCCACCAACAGGGCTCGAACACTCTGCATGAACAAATTGCATCAGGCTTAATTTTGACCTAACAAGAATATAGCTATTCTCAGATGAATCACTCTGTGTCCTTTTGTTGTTAAAGAGAATGTGGCCCTTCCTATAGCCCTATTAGCTTTAGTGTCCTTGTAGCAAATTCAACTGAAAATAATAACCATATTATAAACTTGTAAGACAGTCCTCACACAATCCTAATTATTATGCTCAAAGTAGAAGTGAGAACATGGACAGTGTATAGAACCTTATGGATTCCGGAGGACAGATAAAATGTAAGATACTTGAACCAATAAAAGTACCTGAAAAATTACTCTCACCTGACAGAAAGAAACTAACAGGAACCACTGTTAAGGATGCTGGTGATAGTTAATATTGCAATGAATATTTAGAGATTCCAAGATAAAATAGTAACCATAAGAGAATATGAACATGAAAAATTGAGCTTAAATTTGACAGCTAATTCTGGTGATCAATTATAATTTTGATCAGTTCCTCTCAATAGGACAGACAGTCAATGTTATCTTTACAAAGTGTTGTGAGACTTACACATATTGAATACTAGAGAAAATATGATTATCAGGGCCAAATTTTTAAAATAATTTTTCTATAGCATTGTTTAAAAAGATAAAGGTTTGTTTTCTCTAAATAATTGTTAGGATTTTTAACGAAAAAGTGCACACATTATTTGCCATTTTGCTATTTCATCTATCTGAGCATTTAATATCCTCACCGCTTTAGGGTACTCCAGAGATGCTTTAAGGGATGTGGCCATTCCATGTAAAAAAATGTGTCCATTTATATATGTGAGGGGGTCCTTTATCTCATGGCTCTCCAGGCATGATTATAGACATACAATTTACAAACTCATTCTCTTGCTAATGAAGTTGAAAATATTTTTATGTAGTGATAGTGTATGTGTCTATTCTCTTATAGTTCTGGAATCCCCAAATGAGGGATAATTAGGTCTGTTTCTTATGAAAAATCTCAAAGAACATCAGCAGCAGCAGCAACAACAACATCAACAACAAAGCAGTTGCAGTCTCCACAGTTCTGAGGGTTGTTTTGCTCCTTGGCTCACGTTAGCATATAGAAACTTTGCTGTGCTTTCTCTGTGTCTTCTAGTCACTTTCTCCATGCATTCTTTTATCTCTCTTTTAAGGATCTTACTGCATTTAAGGCCCACTCTAATCCGTTGGTCTCTTTATTTCAACTAAGTCCCAAGAGTTTGGAGAAAACTATTGAAACCATCTTAAATAGGAATAGAAAATCAGAATAGAGGTTCCAGGAGGTTCTTAAGTATTAATGTATTACTTATTCTACGTAAATACTCAGTTACACGTACACTGTCTAACCTCTGTGCATTAACCCCTTGCCTGTTGGGTGTATTCCCTAGGCTTATAAGCTGAATTAATTTTATGTTAAGATGCATGAGTCATAGCATCCAAATGGTTCAAATCCTCTACTGCTTAATGTTGTGTCGGTCCAAGTAAATTCTACTCCATCTTTCTGTTTCTCATCCCGTCCACAGCTATGTGTGTGATGAGGCTAACCTGTGCAGGCTGCTAAACAGCCATGGGGCTCACCATAGGAACAGATCCATATTAGCATAATGATTCATAATATATATAATAACTAGTCAGTTATCATTGTTCTCTATTACTGGATTTCTCTTGATGCTTTTCTTTATAACTTCTGCCCAGCAGCCTAGAGCTTAGCAAGGAGAAAAAAATATGAATATGGAAGACACAAGTCTGTACTGTATACCTATGGAGCATCATGACTTTTACTTTTACTCAAAAATTGGTAAATATAATGTAGATTGTTGTGCTGGCTCCTTACCAGCTATGTGATTTCCAGTGAACATCACTGGAAGTAGGTGTTGCTTCATGGACACCTTAACTAGATAGGTTCAATGATCTATTCATATCCAATTTTGTATGAAGAGAAAAATATGTGTATTTCCTAGCTAATTGCAGGGAAAAACAATTACTTAATTTTCATCAGTCCATACTTAAATGATAATATTTCTCTGCAACCTTTTCATATCAATTATAAGATTGTATTTATTACATGGCTATAATTATATGTTTATTTCATCTGAAAATTTTTAGAAAGTGGCAAAACACATGAATTTTTAAAAAAGGAATTAAAGTCTATATTTTTTCAATAAACCAGTAATCTAAAATCATGAGCAGTATTAAGAACTTAACGTTTATGCAGAAAAGATATTAATATTTACTTTTGATCTCTTTAAAATATAAAACTTTTATTCTTTGTATGCTCAGGTCCTCTAGTAACAGTGGATGGTATCTTTAACTGTTGTTAACATTCTATGATTCAGTTCTATATAAGTGAAGGAAGATGCAATATTTTAGTAGGTTTGTTTAAGGGAATTATGTAATTCAAGAAAAGTCATCAGTGAGGTGATTTCATGAGTTGAAAACCACAGTTTTGCAACAAGTGTATGGAGTTTTCTAAGTCTTGTGGCACTGAGAACCTAAATTGCCTGTAAAAAAAAATTAATTTCAACAAGAATATAGAATCATGACTGTACATTTAATTTGATAATACTGATACTGTTGTCCCAATAAATAATTCTATACATTAGAACTTTGAAATACTATTAATCATTGTAAGTCTTCTTAATCTGTACCACTTTTTAAAGGAGCAGAAATCTTGATAGAATTGTGGAATAGTGAGAATATTTCCTCAAGGACAAATACTTGAATCAATGACAGATTGTGAACCATTTTTATTGACTGTCAATTACAGTTCCTTGGTCAGTAGACCATGATTTCTTTACATGGCTTCTAGATATTCATGCATTTAATGAGATTCTGTTTGCCAGGGGGAACTTAATTTATTTCTCCTTAGATTACCACAGTAGACAATATTATACTTATTAGAAAGTGCAAAAAGTTTATTTGTTTGCTTAATTAGGAGAATTAAATTTTATGTTGGAAGCATGCCATTGCATTTAGAGTGGATGCCTAACAATTCTTGATTGTTTATGCAACATTGAGCAAGGTGACTAAACTTTGGGTTCCCAGTACTTTCGTTACTGAATCTTTAGGGGGTTTTATTTCTTAAACCAAAGCTTCTTAGCAAGGTTCTCTCTGAATGTGGAAAACAACATTTAACTTTCAAACTCATAAAAATAAATAATATATAACAAAAGGGACCAATGATATGCTAGTCAGGCTGGTATTTAGTATTGAAGATTGTCTATTAAAATCTCACCACTTGCTTAAGAAAAAAAAAAAACCTCGGCCTTCATTCGAGAAAAAGTGAACCATAACTGCTTGAAAATTATGATGCATTGTGAGGAAGACAGCCATGAAGTCCTTAGTTGATAGTTTTGTTTTTGTTTTTTACCTACTAATACCATTTGGTGCACACTCAACTATTATAACATTTGATCATTTAGACAGTGACAAAAAGCATTTAGTGTAAAAGTTCACTTCTTTCATCTTTGAGCTTTAAAAGGATATAGAGCTAAGTTAGATCCTCCTGATCCTCTATGAGGTAGAGTGACAAGATGATATCAGAGCATCCCCGGTGGTGAGAAGAGATGGTGACGCACATAGCATAGTCTTGATGCACTCAGGTCCTTAGTAAGGGTTGAATAGCATCACCCTCATCACTAGAAGAGTCTAATAAAGCAAGGCACGGGCTATTTACTTTTATTGTTTCCTTGATTTACAATCCTTTGTTTCTATTCATCTTATTCATTCTTTGCCTAACTCACTATGGTCCACAAAAAGAAACTGAATGCAGCTCCTTAAGTAACAAAATGAAGATAAGAAGCCAGATAATTAAAAAGAGAGTAATTAATTCAGGAAATAAAATTTAAAGTTATGTAAATAAAATTATATTTTATTATAATTTAAAAATAGAAATGATAATTTATATTAATAGAGTAATTTTATTCATCATTTTATGAAGATGGTTTTTAAGCCTCTAGTACATGAAAATAAATCAATGTACTTGTTAAATAAATGATTTTATAATAAACAACATATGGTAACTTGGAAGATATCTGCAGATTTGAATGAATTATCATATTTGGAAATATTTCTGGTATCAAGAGCTGATAGTCTAGTCTCCCATAATGTGATAAATATTATTTTATTCATGTTTGTACTGGGTTTCTTATTTTCACATCAGAAGTAATTGACAGTTTAAGCCGAGTGTGCCTTTTGTAGTATAAAATTATGGATATAAAAATTGCATTTATTAGAAATAAAATTTGCTGAATTTGTCATGCAATCAAGGAACAGCTTAGTCTTTTCTTTTAGCTCAGGAGCCAGCCCAGCCTTTATACATGTGCCCCACCTGCTGTACAGGTGTAGTTCAGTGTTCCCTGTAGTCAACCTCTTAGCCATTGAAGGAAAATATACTTTCTTAATTATGCTAATTAGAGAAGTGAATATTTTCATGAGTGCACTGGGATATTAGACACTGAGAAGATTCTTCTGGTGTAAGTATTACTGTGTGATATAATGGGCTCTACATCATTTTATGGCACAAGGAACTGTCTGTGGATGCTTCTGTGCTTAAACACAGAGTAGGTTGCAGCCAATCAGCTTTAAACGATGTAAAGTGGAGTGAATTACCTTTACTAGCCTTCCAGGTCTAATCTCAGTGTCTAATAAATATATTTTATCAGACAGCATCTCTGTAACTAATAAAATATGACAAAACATTTACTATATAGCCTGCTATTTAACGACGTTTATACCACTAGCTTGTAAAAGTTACAGTTCCTGTGACATCAGACGTTTCTTGCTTGCCACTTACTCTCTTTTAACCCATAAACTTTGAGTGTGAAAATGTTCTCCGTATTCAGAAGACATGTCATTGCTTTATGAGAGCTATCCCTTGGCGGCAAGCTATCTTCTCCCTCTGTTGTATTTCCCATCTACATAAACAAAACTACGCATTCACTAGAAGTCTCCTTTAAACTCTTCTGGTACAACTGTGGCTTACTGGATATTACGGCCCAGAGGGGCTTTGCTCAAACGACTGTGGTCCCACAAGCAGAGCAGACAATACTGGCAAGTGAAGACAGGTGTGAGAACATAGTGCACATGCAACATGTTCATGGAGAACTGTAGAATAGTGTAGAAACTGCAACATGTTTTTCCTCAACTGTAATTTTAAACAATGTTATTTGGCTGCTCTGTTTCTTTTGTCGTGTGATCTGGGTGTCAGCATCAACACATATGTCTTCAGTTTAATTTTCGTTTTTTTTGGTGTGTTTATTTTAAGGAATAGATTTGTAAAAAATTGGGCTTTTTGCTGTATTCAAGCAGTAACCTGGTAGATAAATAGCAAGTGCTTTTGTTTTGCAGAATTATTAGGGATTTTAATTATTTATTTTTAGTTAAGGCCTGTAACATATTTTATAGATGCTTTGAAAATATGTATACTAGTTTGACAAACTCTTAAAGGAATATACGTATCCAAAGAATGATTAAATATTTTGTAGTTATACTTAACTTTACTTCTTAAAAAGGAAAACAAAAATATGACATGAAATAATTAATTTTCTCAATCTAGGCAAATGCCAAGTATTGAATGTTCAAAATTTTTTTGTATCCTATACGTCTACAATAGACAGTGTGACACAAGCATTTGTTAGAAATGGAAAATCCCAGGTCCCCACTTTAGAATCTGCATTTAACATGATCCCATGATATTTCCATGTACATGAAAACAAAAAAAGGAATAACTGGTTTAATAAAGAAAAGAATGAAATTATTCTGTTTCACTTTGCTAAACCTAATGGAAGGCCTGAATGTGATAGAGTGCAGCCATATACCAAAGTAACATTCCCTGAGAGATATTCTTTAAGTTTTCATTTACCTTGTTATTATCAAATACTTAGTTCTTATCAAAACTTACCTTCAGTTCTCACTTTTGACATTTTAGTTGGCAACATATGCATTTAAAAAACTATTAGAAGATTGTATCAAGTTTTAAAATACTGTTAGCAAACAAGCACTTGAACTATGACAGATTATTTTGTGTTTCATTGCCAAACCCTACCCATGTTTATTCAAAATAGATAAAACAAATCTGCAGACATTTCGACTGTAAGAGAAGAGAAGTAATGAAGCATGTAATATATAACTGAGGACTTTCGCCAGTGTGAACATAGGCTGTGGGTGTCAAGCTGTCATGAATATTATGGAAAATGTAAACACTGTTATGCAAATTGATTCTCAGATGCTTTCTTGTATTAATGTACTTTTTGATTACATGTCTGAATGTCTCCTGGATATAGCTGAAATCCTACGAAAATGTGAAAAAAATGTGACACTCTTCAAATTTACAGTGTCTATCCTACAACACACACACACACACACACACACACACACACACACACACACGCACACACACACACACACACACGTATATATAATGGAAAAATGGTTTCCTCAATAACACCTACACTATTACTGTCATTTATTTCAAGAAGTTCTATCTTCTACTCACTAATTAATTATATTATTTATGGTTTTGAGCTAAGTAAAACCATGCAAAATTCTCATTTATTGTCATCTTCATATAGACATGATCTTTGTAATTCTTTCCTTTATGACACATTATTGGCATAAAAGTTTTCTTTTTCTTTTTAAAACTGTTTATTGGACTGAACCTTTATAAATGGCACCCCTGTGGACTTTTTCCATGTCAAGAAAAAACCTGATAAGTGTGCCTAAATTTTTCTGTCTTCAATTATTCTCCATAATCTTGTTAAAATTAACTTACTCAGATTACATCTCAATTGTCATCTCATCCCTTGTATTCACCCATTCCTCCCTCCCACCCGCTTTCACCCTACTCCCCTCCCCTATGTCAGTGACTGAGGGGGACCTCCACCCCCAGTATATGATCATAGACTATCAAGTCTCATCTTGGTAGCCTGTCTATCCTGTCTCTTAATGCCACCAGGCCTCCCCACCAAGGGGAATTGGTCAAATATTGGGTACCAGAGTTTGTGTCAGAGCCAGTTCCTGTCCTCCACTCAAGTGTGGAGAATGTCCTGTCCATAAGCTAGATATGAGTAGGGGTTCACTGTTTACTGCATGTATTGTCCATGGTTGGCACAGTAGTTTGAGCTGTCCTGCCTGGGCCCAGTTCTGCACATCCTGATGTTCTTCCTGTAGGTTTCTAGGACCCATTGGATACTTCTATTTCCCATTCTCCCGTACTTCTCTCACATAGAGTCCCAATAGGATATATTCACATCTATCCCAATCTCCTGGTAGGTGAAGACTTTCATGGGACATTTCTCTTGGGCTAGTGTCCAAATATAAGTGAGTATATACCCTGTGAGTCTCTTTGCTTCTGAGCTAACTCACTCAGTATGATCAATTCTAGTTCCCTCCATTTGTCCACAAATTTTGGGATTTCCTTGTTTTTAATAGCTGAATAGTATTCCATAGTGTAAATGTACCTCAGTTTCTTTATCCATTCTTCAACTGAGGGAAAATTTCTTCTATGGTTTTGTTGAAAATATTTTCTGGGCCTTGGAGTCCAGCGTCTTCTCTTTCCTCAATGCCTATTATCCTCAGATTTCATCTTCCCATGGTGTCTTTGATTTCTTGGATGCCGTCTGTCAGGAATTTTTCATATTTACCATTTTCTTTGATGGTTGCTTCAACACTTATGATTGTATCTTCTAGACCCAAGATTCTTTCCTCCATCTCTTGGATTCTGTTAGAAAAACTCGTCTCTGTGTTGTTTGTTTTCTTCTCTAAGCTTTCTCTTTCTCGTTTTTCTTCTGCCTGGGTCTTTATCATTGTTTCCATTTTTATCTTCAGATCTTGAACTGTTTTATTTATTTCCTTCAGATGATTGTTTGAATTTTCCTGGATTCCTTCCAGCGCCTCTCTATAGGTCTCTTTTATGTCTTCTACCTGTTTGGCTGTGTCTTCCTGCATTTGGTTTACAGATTTTATTTGTTTCCTCCATTATCACCTTCATTACTAGGGATTTGAGGTCACTTTCTTGTATTTCAATTGTGCTCAAGTTGTCCAGGTTGCTTTTGCTGGGATCTGGAGATGCCATATAGTTTTGGTTTTTGTTGTACATATTTCTAAGCTAAGCTTTTGTCATCTTGCTGTGTCTGATGTTGGGAGGTATCTTCTGGATTCCTTCACTGATCATTGAGAGCAGCATGTTACTGAGTAATTGTAGGTTGAGGTCCTTTGCCTGTGGTGGTCAGGAAACTCTTCCTTGGGACAGGCAGGCACCCTGGTTTTGGATCCTGCAGACTTTGATCCACACCCTGGGTTCCCCACCAGGTCAGCCAAGATAGATGCTGGTGCTCTGCAGCTCCAGTATTGGTTTGAGGTAGGGTATGTAGAGCAGGTTTTCCTGTTTTTGGATGGATTTTGAATACCCTGACCTTGGGCTCTGGAGCTTTGGGTCCTAGATTCAGATCACCCTAGAATCCCTGAACTCCTGCTGGCTTCCAGAAGTTGTTTAGGTTTCTGCCTGCAGTGGGGCCTAGGTTCTGCCTGCCAGAAAAAGGGAAGCTACTGCCGTCTAATTGTTGTTGGTTGGCTAGATTTTTCTTCTATCTTCTCTGAGCAGCCCAGTCACTCCTGAGAGTGTGAGAATCCCAGCTAGGCTGTGGAGCCTGGCTAGGCTGGGTCCATTATGACCAGTTGTGCCAGGGCAGTCCTCTGGGCCTAGCTGTTTGGTTCTGCCCAGGCCTGCTGAGAGGGCTGCTGTGGTCCTTGACTCCTAGCAGCTTCTCTGGTCTCAGATCAAGCTGATGTAGCTGTATATCCCTGATTTCAGCAGCTTGCAGCTTTCAGACGGGGTCCTGACCAGGTGCACAGAAGCTGAGCATCATACCCACAGCCAACTGGGTGCCTTTATGGTGCCTGGGCTTTCTGTAGACTTGCATGGGGCGAGTGAGTGTGGGGGTCTGAGGCCCCAATCCACCCATTTTCTGTGAATTTCCCTAGTCTAGGATATTTGAAGCACCCCTGCCACACTTTCAGTCCCAAATCCTGAGTTCGCCCACCAAGCAAGGCTGCCCCGTTTCATCCTCAGAGCAGGCAGTGGCTAGGGATCATACTCACAGCTGATTGGGTGCCCATGTGCCACCGGGGCTTTTCCTGGGCTAGGAGGTTTGAAGCACTCCTAACCCAATTTTAGTCCCAATCAAGGCTGCTGCTCACAGCTCATCACTTACAGTCTGAGTCCTGTCCAGGCACTGGGGACTAGTCTGTCATTCTTCTTGGGGTACTGTATGATCAGATGTCTGACTCACCTGTGGTCCATACTGCATGGATCTCTCAACCAGTTAGCCACCGGTCCCACAGTCCGTGGATCCAGTTAGTATCTATGGTCTCTTCCTGGCAGATCAAGCAGTGTGAGTCTTCATTGCTGCCATCTTGGCCCCTCATTCTCCATAATACTTTTGTTCTGTTAATCCATTCATTTTTAAAATATATTTCATTACTTTATTCATATTGAATCTCAGTTGTTATCCCATCCCTTGTATCCTCCTATTCTTCCCTCCCTTCCATTTTCCCCTTACTCCCCTCCCCTATGACTGTGACTGAGGGGGACCTCTTCCTCTGTATATGCTCATAGGGTATCAAGTCTCTTCTTGGTAGCCGGCTATCCTTCCTCTGAGTGCCACCAGGCCTCCTCATCCAGGGGACATCGTCAAATATGGAGCACCAGAATTCATGTGAAAGTCAGTCCCTACTCTCCACTCAACTGTGGAGAATGTCCTATGCATTGGCTAGGTCTGAGTAGGGGTTCAAAGTTTACTGCACATATTTTCCTTGGCTGGTACCACAGTTTGAGCAGAACCTCTGGGCCCAGATCCTCCCATCATAATGTTCTCCTTGTAGGTTTCTAGAACCCTGTGGATCCCTCTATTTCCCCATTCTCCCATGATTCTCTCACCTAGAATCCAAATAGAATGTCCTCCCCTCTGTCCTACTTTCATGGTAAGTGAAGACTTTCATGGGACATGCCCCTTGGGCTAGTGTCCAAATATAAGTGAGTATAAACCATTTGAGCCTTTCTGCTTCTGGGCTAACTTACTCATTAAGATCATTTCTAGTTCAATCCATTTGTCCACATATTTCTGGAATTCTTTGTTTTTAATAGCTGAGTAGTATTCCATAGTGTAAATGTACCACAGTTTCTTTATCCATTCTTCTACTGAGGGACATTTAGGCTGTTTCCATGATCTGGCTATTATGAATAAGGCTGCTATGAACATGGTTGAGCAAATGTTCTTGTTGTGTGCTGGAGCATATTCTGGGTATATTCCCAGGAGGGGAATAGCTGGGTTTTGAGGAAGCCTTATTTCCAGTTTTCTGAGATAGCACCAGATAGATTTCCAAAGTAGCTGTACTAGTTTGCATTCCCACCAGCAATGAAGGAGTGTTCCTCTCTCTCCACTTCCTCGCCAGCATGTGGTGTCACTTGAATTTTTGATCTTATCCATTCTGATGTGTGTAAAATGAATTGTCAGAGTTGTTTTGATTGCATTTCCATGACCACCAAGGAGGTTGAGCATTTTTTAAATGTTTCTCAGCCATTTGATATTCCTCTGTTGAGAATTCTCTGTTTAGTTCTGAGCTCCATTTCTCAATTGGGTTATTTGGATTGGTGGTGTTTAATTTCTTCAGTTCTTTGTGTATTTTGGATATTATACCTTTGTCAGATGTAGGGTTGGTGAAGATCTTTTCCCAGTCTGTAGGCTGTCACTTTGTTCTCTTGACAGTGTCTCCTGCCTTATAGAAGCTTCTCAGCCTCATGAGGCCCCATTTATTAATTGTTGACCTTAAGGCCTGGGCTGTTGGTGTTCTGTTCAGGAAGTTGTCTCCTGTACCAATGTGTTCCAGGCTCTTCCCCCCTTTTCCTCTAACTGATTTAGTGTCTCTGATTTTTTGTTAAGGTCTTTGATCCACTTGGACTTGAGTTTTCTGCATGGTGACAAATATGGGTCTATTTGCATTTTTTACACATAGACATCCAGTTAGACCAGCACCATTTGTTGAAGATGCTATCATTTTTCCATTGAGTAGATTTGTCTTCTTTGTCAAAAATCAAGTGACCATATGTGTGTGGGTTCATTTCTGGGTCTTTGATTTGATTCCACTGATCAACCAGCCTATTGCTTTGCCAGTACCATGCTGTTTTAATTACTATTGCTTTATAGTACAGCTTGAGATCAGGTATGGAGATTCCTCCAGAGAATCTTTTATTGTACACGATTGTTTTAACTACTCTGAGTTTTTTTATTTTTCCATATGAAGTTGTGAATTGAACTTTCAATGTCGTTAAAAATTGTATAGGTATTTTGATAGGGATTTCATTGAATCTGTAAATTGCTTTTGGTAAAATGGTCATTTTTACTATGTTAATTCTCCTGATCCACAAGCAAGGAAGATCCTTCCATCTTCTCATGTCATCTGTAATCTCATTCTTCAGAGTTTTGAAATTGTTTTCAAACAAGTCCTTCACTTGCTTGGTTAGAGTAACTCCTAAATATTCTATATTGCTTGTGGCTAACATGAAAGGTATAGTTTTCCTAATTTCTTTCTCTGCATGATTGTCATTTGCAGATGGGAAGGCTACTGACTTTTTTGAGTTAATTTTGTATGCAGCCATTTTGATGAAGGTGTTTATCAGCTGTAGTAGTTCTCTTGTGTACTTTTGGGGATCACTTATGTACACTATCATATCATCTGCAAATAGGGATAATTTGACTTCCTCCATTCCCATTTGGATACCCTTGATCTCCTTATGTTGTCTTATTGCTGTGGTAGACCTTCCAGTACTATATTGAAGAGATATGGAGAGAGTGGGCAGCCTTGCCTCGTTCTCGAATTTAGAGGAATCTCCTTAAGTATCTCACCATTTAATTTGATTTTAGCTATTGGCTTGCTGTATATAGCCTTTATTATGTTGAGGTATGTGCCTTGTATCCCTGATCTCTCTAAAACTTTAAACATGAATGGGTGTTGGATTTTATCAAATGCTTTCTCTGCATCTAAGGAGATGATCATGTGATTTTTTATTTTCAATTTGTTTATATGATGGATTTCTGTATATTAAACTATCCCTGCATGCCTTAATGGAGCCTACTTGGTCATGGTGAATGATATCTTTGATGTGATCTTGTATTCATTTTGCAAGTATTTTATTGAGTATTTTTGTAACAATCTTCATAAGAGAAATTAGTCTGAAATTCTCTTTCTTTGTTGTGTCTTTTTGAGGTTTATGTATCAATGTGACTAAGGCCTCATAGAATGAATGTGATAATGTTCTATCAATTTACATCTTTTGGAGTAGCTTGAAGAGTATTGGTATTAGCACATCCTTGAAGGTCTGGTAGAATTCTGCACTGAAACCATCTGTCCCTGGGCTTTTTTTGGTTGGGAGCCTATCAATGATTGCTTCTAATTCTATATGGAAAAATGGGACTATTTAGCTTGTTTATCTGTTCTTCACTCAATTTTGGCAAGTGAAATTGATCTAGAAAATTGTCAATTTCCCTTAGATTTTCAAATTTTGTGGCATATATGCCTTCAAAGTTGGATCTTATGATTCTTTGTATTTCTTCAGTGTCTAATATGTCTCCCTTTTCATTTCTGATTTTGTTGATTTGGATATTGTCTTTCTGCCTTTTAGTTAGTTTGGTTAATGATTTAACTTGTTGATTTTCTCAAAGAACCAGCTTTTGGTTTTGTTGATTCTTTGGACTGTTTTCTTTGTTTCTAATTTATTAATTTCAGCCCTGAGTTTGACTATTTCCAGATGTCTGCTCCTCTTGGGTGTTTCTGCTTCTTTTTCTTCTAGGACTTCCAGCTGTGTCCTTAAATTGCTTATGTGAGATGTTTCCAATTTCTTTTTAAAGGAACTTAGTACTACGAATTTTCCTCTTAGCCCTGATTTCAATGTATCCCACAAATTTGGGCATGTTGTTCCTTCATTTTCATTGAATTTCAGGAAGTCCTTAATTTCTTCATTTATTTCTTCCCTGACCCAAGTGTCATTAAGTAGAGAGTTGTTTATTTTCCATGTATGTGTAGACTTTTTTTTTATATCTGTTGTTGTTGAAGTGCAGCCTAAGACCATGGTGATCTGATAGGATACAAGGTATTATTTTAATCCTCTTATCTCTGTTGAGGCTTGCTTTGTGACCTATTATGTGTGCAATTTTGTAGAAGGTTATCTGTTAGATGCATTTGATTCATGGCATCGGTTAATGGTGTTATTTCTCATCTTAGTTTCTGTTTTCAATGACCTAATCCTTCAGTAAAAGTGGGGTGTTGAAGTCTCCCACTATTACTGTGTGGGGATTGATGTGTGGTTTAAGCTTCCTTAATAGATCTTTTACAAATGTGGGTGCACTTGTATTGGGAGCATAGGTGTTCAGAATTGTGATGTCATTTTGGTTGATGTCCTTTGATGAGTATAAAGTGTCCTTCCTCATCCTGTTTGATTAATTTTTGTTGAAAGTGTATTTTGTTAGATATTAAAATGGCTACGTCTGATTGCTTCTTGTGACCATTTGCTTGGAATATTTTTCCCAGCCTTTTACCCTGAGGTAATGTCTATCTTATGGGTGAGATGTGTTTCTTGAATACAGAAGAATGTTGGATCTTGTTTATGTATCCATTCAGCTAGTCTGTGTCTTTTTATTGGGTAATTGAGACCATTGATGATGAGAGATATTAATGACCAGTGACTGTTAAGAGTCTTAATTTTGGTGTTGGTTCCAGTAGAGCATTTGTGTGGTTGTGTTTTTTCGATGGGGTAGTTATCTATTTCCTTTGTAATTTTGGTTGTAGCTTGTCCCTTTAGGGGTGGAGTTTTCCCTCTAGTACCTCCTGTAAAGCATGATTTGTGGATAGGTACTGTTCGCATTTGTTTTTGTCATGGAATATTTTGTTTTTTCCGTCATTGGTTATTGATAGTTTTGCTGGGTAAAGTAGTCTGGCCTGGCATCTGTGGTTTCTCAGGGTTTGCAGGATCTCTGTCCAGGCCCTTCTGGCTTTTATTGTCTCTGCTGAGAATTTGGGTGTAATTCTGATAGGTTTGCCATTAAATGTTATTTGGCCCTTTTCCCTTGCAGGTTTTAATATTTTTTCTTTGTTCTGTATATTTTGTGTTTGGATTATTATGTGATAGGTAGGTTTTCTTTTCTGGTCTATTCTATTTTGTGTTCTGTAGCCCTTTTGCATATTTATAGGCATCTCTTTCTTTAGATTGAGGAAGTTTTCTTCTATGATTTTGTTGAGAAAATTTTCTGGGCCTTGGAGCCTGGGATCTTCTCTTTCCTCCATGCCTATTATCCTCAGATTTCTTCTTTTCATGATGTCCTTCATTTCTTGGGTGTTTTGTGTCAGTATTTTTCCAGATTTAGCGTTTTCTTTAATGGTTGCTTCAAGATCTATGATTGTATCTTCTAGACCTGAGACTCGTTCCTCCATCTCTTGGATTCTGTTTGGCTTGCCTCTCTGTTGCCTGTCTTCCTCTCTGAGCTCTCACATTTCCGTTTTTCTTCTGTCTGTGTGTTTATCATTGAATCCATTTTCATCTTCAGACCTTGGACTGTATATTGATTTCTTTCATCTGACTGTATATTCCTGAGTTTCTTCCATTGCCTCTTTATAGGCCTTCAGAGCTTGAGCAGTTGTATTGGTTTCCTTCATCTGTTTTTTTTTTTTTTTTTGTATTTTCCTGAATATTTTCCAGTGCCTCTCTATAGGCCACTTTTATGTCTTCCACCTGTTTGGCTGCATCTTCCTGCATTTGATTATGAATTTTATTTGTTCCCTCCATTATCATCCTCATTACTAGGGATTTGAGGTCATTTTCCTGTATGTCCATTGTGTTTCAGTTCTCTGGATTGCTTTCTTTGGGATAGCTGGGATCTGGAGACACCATAATGTTTTGGGGTTTTATTTTTTTGTATGCTTTTACACTGTCCTTTAGTCATCTAGCAGTCTCTGTTTTTGGCAGGTAGCTTCTGGAGTTGGGTGGAGAGAGTCTGAGGATAGATTCACTCATTTTCTCATGATTTCCCTAGGCTGGAAGCTCTGATGCTTCACTGGTCTGGAAGGCAGGAAGACAACCCTGTAGTTTGGGTCTCTCCGCAGCTCCCCTGTACTCTTCCTGGGTCTTAGAATGTGTGCTAGGTCAGGTCAAAGTGTCGACAGCCTCTGGCTCTCCTTGTCACACCATAGCTCTCCAGGGACTGAAGCAGGTCGAGCAGAGGGGGTCTGATGGCCACTTTACTCCCTGTCTCTCCAAGATTTCCTTAGTCCCAGAGTCTGATGCACTGCTGGTCTGTGGTTCCCAGTAGCGTTTCAGGACCAAGACTACTTTCAGAGTCCAGGTTAGTGTCACAGGGCCCAAACCACACACATACTGAGTCCACTTTGCATCTCTGGACCCAAAGGGGTCTATGGGCCTAATCCACACACTTAGTCCAATTAGCGCTGAGACCAACCAGGATCACAGGCCCAAACCACACACTGAGCTCACCAAGTTCAGCCAGAGTCTCTGGACCCAAACTGTGCGCCAAGCTCAGCTAAGGACTCTGGGGATTCTGGGCCCAAACCGTGCTTCAAGCTCAGCCAGGGACTCTGGGCCCAAACTGTGTGCTGAGTCCAGCCAGAATCTCCGGGCCCGAACCGGCCGCCAAACTCAGCTAGGTTCTATGGGCCCAAACTGCCCGCCAAGCTCAGATAGGGACTCTGGGCCCAAATCACATACTGAACTCAGCCGGGGTCCCAGGAGCCATACCATACTGAGTCCAGTTTGGGTCTCAGGGCACGAGCCACGTGCCAAGTTGAGCTTGGGTCACAGGGCCCATACCATGCACTAAGTTCAGCCAGGGTCGTGGAGCCCAAATCTTGCACTGAGTCCCCTCTCCCGCAGCAATTCCCACCAGTCACTACGCTGATCGCCTCTGCTGGAGGGTTCCCAGCTGCAAACCTCAGCTGACACGGCTGCCACTCTGGTGTGAGAAAATTTGTGCTCCTTCAGTGTGCAGAGGTATGCAGTTTTTCTGTATTTTGGTCCTTTCAAAGTGTGGAGTACTCCTGCTGTAGTAGGGTGGGGAGCTTGGTGTTTCTGGTTCAGAATTCCGTGCAATTCTCTGAATCGTTTACTGGAGCTTCTAAACACAGTCCACGCTGCTCTCTGCCCTCAATCCATTCATTTTCAAAGTTATCCTTAACTATCTTAAGGACCGGTGTCCTGGTGAACCCTGAAATAAATAAATACATATATACATATATTATATATATTATATGTATATTGGGCTAATACTTTAGGTGTCCATCTTTCTGGGTTTGTCAGAAGCCTTTTCCATCAAGAACACCTATCTTATAAAACTCTGAATATTTTCTCTTATTGGTGCTGGGTAATCACATCCACTGCTTTTTAAATAGTAATCATGTCCTTTTTATTATTATTTTTACATTTATTGATGAAACTTTATTTAAATAAAATGTATGCAGTCAAATTTCTACCATAGTTTTGTGTTAGTCAATGTAAAATTTTTATTTTTATTTTGTTCACTTTTCATCACAATTGTAGCTACACCATCACCTCTTGGTCCAACCGTCCCTCCCTCATCCTTCCTCCCTTCCCTAGTCCTCAGAAAGGGGAGCCCTCCTCCCCTAACATCTGACCTCAGCCTATCAAGTCTCATCTGGATTACCTGTGTCCTCTTCCTCTGTGGCCTGTCAAGGCTTCTTTCCCAGGGGAAAGTGATCAACATGTGGGGACCAGAGTCCATGTGAGAAGTAGTCCCTACTCCCCATGTTATGGAACTGACAAGAAGACTGTTCTACGTATCTACTACATCTGAGCGGAGCGTCTAGGTCCTCACCATGCATGGTCCTTGGTTGGTACATCAGTCTCTGCAACATTCCCTCCTCTGCCCTGTTTTATTGGCTTCATTGGTCTCCTTGTGGAGCTGCTGACCCCTCCAGGTCCCCCTATTCTTCAACTCTTCCATAAGATTCCCTGCGTTCCACCATGAAATTTGGCTGTGTGTCACAGCATCTGCTTGGATACCCTGCTATGTGGAGTCTTTCAGAGGAACTCTATGGTAGGTTACCTTCTTCCTTCTCTTCAACTGCTTCTTGTGTCTATTCTATTTGTCCTTCTGAGTGAAACTTAAGAATCCTTCCTAGGGTCCTCCTTGTTATTTAGTTTCCTTAGGTCTGTGTATTGTAGTGTGGTTATTTGTGTTTTTTTGCTATTATCTGCTTATAAGTGAGTATAGAACAAGCCTTTATTTCTTTGTCTGGATTACCTCACTTGGGGTGATCTTTTCTAGCTCCATCCACTTGCCTGCAAATTTCAAGATTTCCTTGTTTTTGGCAGTTGAATAGTATTCCATTGTGTAAATATGCCACAGTTTCTTTATACATTCTTCAGTTGAGGGACATGTAGATTGTTTCCAGATCCTGGCAATTATGAATAAAGCTGCTATGAATATAGTTGAGCAAATATCCTCATTGTATAATGTAGCATTGTTTGGGTATATGCCCAGGAATGGTATGGCTGAGTCCTCAGATACAGCTATTCCCAATTTTCTGAGAGAGTGCCAGATTGATTTCCAAAGTGGTTGTATAAGTTTTCACTCCTACCAGAAATAGAGGAGTATTCATTCCCCTTTCTCCACATCACGTACTGTCACTTGAGTTTCTGATCTTAGCACTTCTAATATATGTAAGATGGAATCTCAGAGTCATTTTGGTTCGCAATTCCCTGATGACTAGGGGTGTTGAACGTTTCTTAAGTGTTTCTTAGCTATTCAATATGCCTCTGTTGAGAATTCTGTTTAGTTCTGTATTCTACTTTTAATTGAATTATTTGGTTTTGCAGTGTTTAAATTTTTTAGTTCTTCATATATTCTGGATATTAGGCCCTCAATCAGATTAGAGGTTGGTGGAGATCTTTTACCAGACTGTAAGCTGTGTCCTTTGCATTACAGAAGCTTTTCAGTTTCATAAGGTCCCTAGTTCTTTACCAGTGATTCGCATCCTTTTAAAAAGGGTTCTTTCGACTCCCATACTAACTACTGCTTTCCTGCTCCTTCTGTCAGCTTTGCTCATTTCTCTGTTTTCTTTCAACTTCTAAATATTGCCAGGCACCACGAGCCTTATTTTATGACAGTTTCACTCTACATTTAATCACATGTATCTTTGTATTTTTAACCGTACATGTATGTGTGTACTAGTGACTCCAAGATTATTTGTAATTTACAAGTTTGTGATAGAAATTATATTCTAACCATTGTCCAAGTTAAACACCTCAGACAATCCACTTTTCCACAGCCTTCCGACAGATATCATGCGTTCTGGAGACTCTTCCTTGCAGTATATTTTTGCATCTAACCTCCTCTCAACAGCTCCAGTGTCACTCCTAGGGTAAGCTATCTTTTGCTTGCCATTAGACCATCACAATAACCTTTGTCTTTGTCTGCTTGGTTCCTAACCTGTCACTCTTTTGTCCATTGAAAACATTAAAACTAAAGTTTGAAAAATTGTCATACCATTGTGCTGCTCAAACTTCCTGTGTCTTTCTTTGAGTAAAGTAAACCACATGAAGATACCTACTTTGAACTGCATCACTTAATATTTCTACTTTTGCTTTTCCTTTAAACACTTTTCATACCTAAAGCATACCAGGCATTCTCCTTCCCCAGAAGTCAGTAATTGTGTTATTGTGCTTGTGTAATTTTGCCATTATGTATTTTTTTGTTTGTTTTGGAATTTTGCAAAAATCTTTCACATAGAGACTTCTTTGGTCCTTGAGTAAAAAAAAAAACTTTTTGTTTTTGCATTTGGTAGTTTCCTCATTCCTTAATACAATAAGCAGATTATGAATTCTTTCACAGCCACTAGAATAGCAGATTTTGACATCAAAGATTGTATGTTTTGTTTGACTGTTTATTCCGAACTGTTCTCCTTGTGGCTGCAATGCTGTCTAGTACATTATAATGGCAATGAGCACAAACAAATGAATATATACTGCTTGGTTTTAGTGTCACGGACTAATATGCCAGATTCCAATAAAATCATATAGAAAACACTTCACCACAAAAAAAGCATTCTATAATTCTTCCTTTATACGAGTGTAGTCCCTTACTAGAATTAATGAAACACATTTAATGTTGGGTCGTACATGCTGTCGGTAGAGCAGTAGTTTCAGCCTTCCTATTGCTGTGAATCTTTAATACAGTACCTCAGGTTGTGGTGACTGACACCATAAAAGGTTTTTGTTGCTACTTCATAAAAGTAATTTTGCGACTCTTATGCATCCTAACGCAATATCTGTGTTTTTAGATGTTTTTAGGCAACACCTGTGAAAGGGTAGTTCCACCTTCAAAGGGACTGTGACCCACAAGTTGAGAACCACTGCAATGGAGTAACACATTTTTACTTAGAGAAACTAGAATAATTTTCTTCCCACTAACTCAAATGTTAGCTGTAATTGCCAGTCATCTTTTATAGTGGAATCATTAAACACCGAGATAAGTGGCTTCTAGCAGCAACTGATAAAAGAAAAAATCATAATTATAATTGTAAGAAAAGAAATAAAGTCAAAACATGGTGACTTTCCCCTAACTAAAACAAGTTTCTATTGTCTTTTGTTTTGTTACCCATTTTAAATTTTTGCATCGCATTGTTTTTAAAACAATTTTTTACTTTAGTTTATTACCTTACCACCATCTAACAAAATGAAATGATTGTGAAAGGATAGATTGAAATAACTTGCTTTCACTACCTTTCGTGATCTTTTGGTGTTTTTCTTTTGTATGACTATAAGGTCTTGTGCAAAATAAATTTAATAAAATATACCCTGTTCATAATAACTTTTCATCCCTCATTATTATTTAAGCACATATACACATGTGTATGTATTTATTATATTTTATTAAATGCTCTTGGTATTATGTGGAAAGTTTGTATTTTTGTTCTTTATGTTGTGCAGGATAGCAAAGCTCTGGAGTTTATTCTTAGTTTCTAGAAAAGTTAATTTATTTAAGTATTGAGATTCATCACAAATAATAAAGTCAGCAAATTGTAATAGTTAAATGAAATTTAGATGCTATTCATATGTTATTTCATCTGTGAAATAAGAAAATGCAATTACCACTTGGACATTTACATTGAATAAATCAAATATTTGACTGAATGAAAGCCCCATTCTCAAAGCATGCACATTGTCCATTTCACGTCTCACTTTGAAGAAAAGGTTATTATAATCAGGAGATTCCTGGAGGCTGTGGTCTTCAGTCTGTTTTGGAATCCCCAAGAAGCAGGCTTTCATGTCCATGAAGGAATGCAGGAGCATCAGGACAGGTGGACTTGCCAGTGAGCGTGGGAGCAGCAGGCAAAGCACAAAGCCCCCTTCTTCCATGCTATTCTATCTGGGCTGACACCAGAAGGTGCCACCCAGATTTAGAGTCTGTCTTCCTGATTCAAGTAATTTGATCAAGAAAATCACTCGCAGACTACTCAGTGTCCTATAAGCCAGCCCACCCTCCCTCCATCCCTCCTTTCCTCCCTCCCTCCATATATCAGTTCTTTTCCTTTAGAGAACCCTAATGAACACACTCTCAGTAAAGTGTAAAGGAGACAATTACATATCACATGCTGCTTGTGAGACTTTCTGGGAAAGGCAGAGAAGAACATTACCAATCCTCAATGCCGCACATCCTTTCTGCCCTTGTCTCATGTTGACTTTGATGCATGTGGTTCAGAGCGTTGAGTATATCTTTAAAATAATAAATGAATCATCCTCATGCACATAAAAACATACAGACAAACAAACCAATAACCAGGAGATTCTTGATGCAGAAGGGTATTTAGTAGATGGCTGGGAAGAGAATCATACTGTTTGTTCGCAGAGAGAAAACACAGCTATCTAAGGACACTAAGAACTAACTGCTGCAACATAGAATTGAAAAAAAAAATAGGTAATTTGAAAAACTACTTAGTGGCTACACTGAGACCTGTTGTTTATTTTCACTACATTTAAACTTGTCTTTTTAAGTAGCTGATGGAATAAAATAAATGAAAGAATTCTACAGTAACTCCAAGACCTCACATTTGCCCTTAGGGTGGTGCTTCATGCTTAAGTACAATGTGCCTAAGGAGGAATCATATATGATAGGAGCATGTAATGTGAAAACATTAAGTTATATACTTGATGGTATAAAATTGTATTCATATAGGCATGTCATATATTCAACATGCATTCTTCTGAGAACATAGAGATGTGTTTAATAAAAATCATTGACAACCATATCAACAACCGTTTAGTTACCTACAAAGCTCTATACTATAGGATTTTGATGTAGTTGTGAACATAAATTTAAAGATTGAAGTAGGCTCAAAATATACACATATCAATTATTTAACTTTGGTCATTGATAGTAAACAGTGCACCTTTTACTGAATTGATTATTTTTTATTTTAATTATGTGTTTTACTGAATGTTGTTTTACTTCATTTATTTAGTTTTATAAAGAGAATCTCACTGATAAAAAACTAACTTTGTCTGGAAAATACAGATGCTACTAGAGAAATGATGAGTATTCAAGGGATTCCAAATGCTTTGATAGAGCAAAAGGCGATCGGACACTCATCTTAGGATTTGATTGATGTTACAGAGGACCTAGACATGCACTCCGACATGGTTCCTCTTCAGGATCCAAACAAATGACAGGAAGACAACAATAGACTATTTCCTGTTCTGAAAACTCCTGAAATATTTAATTGACAGCAATCTATTGACAGAAATATTACATAAATATTTGCAAAGCCATCCGATGTGACTAAATGACTTACACGTTCAGAGTTTTAACCAGAATTTATTTGTAAGTCATCTGATGCTTCAGATTTCTTTTTTAAAGAAAAATAACCAAAACTGTTATCTGAAATTCCTTTGTGTATTTTGAGAACTGCCATTTTTGTTCTATTTCCTCTACTGAAAATCTACAGGAATCTATCAGACAGAAATAACATTCTAGTTTTACCCTAAGAATTTCCTTTATGCACACTGTATTCCCGGTGATTTTTCTTATCTGAATTTTCATCACTTTTTTTTTTTTTGCATTTTTAAGAATACCTCTTTCACAAAGGCCCTTCAGATTCCAGAGCTGTCAACACTTTCTCCTACTCTGGACATTGGAAATATTTTAGGGATATCTGTTATGGCATCTATTTCTATCTTGCATTTTACTGATGTTCTTGCACAGGCTTGGAAGCTTCCTGCAGGACTTTATTCCAATTCACTTATCGTCTAATCTCCTGTAAACTTAGCTACAGCTTTTTTGCTATACATGTTCAATATGTATTTGTTGTACAGTAATTATGATGCAATGTTGACTCTGGTTATTAAAATCATGGTAACATCCTTAACCTCATACACATTTATTATTCCCTTAGCTATACACAATCTGTTTAAAATGAAACATCAACCTAATTAATATGAGATTTTAAATGTGTACTTCTATTCTTTGCTAAAATAATATGATTAGCATAAGTTAGGCCCTTTAATGGTAAACTTTTGTTGCCATGCATTGCAGATACTTGTGAGAAACTATTGCTACATTCAACACTTGGTATTCAGGGAAGGGCCCACAGAAGTCAGTTAATATGCTTTTAGAGACAGCACATTTCTAAGCCAGCCCTGATAGAAAGTTATCTATCTGCTGTTAAAAGCTCTCCTGAGGTTTGCGAAAGGACTCTGGCAGATACTGAGATGGTTGACTTAGGGAGCTTAAAACTGTCATACCTCCATGTCAGTTAGACTACATTTAGCTCAGCCAATGAAATAATTTAATATATCCTCTCTTCCTATGTTTAACACAATTTTGTTAATAGAAAGAAGGGCAAGGATATAGTCTCATTAAAAAAAAGAGAGAGAAATCCAGTGTGTCAGAAAACACGAGGTGGCTGTTCTGTATTGCTCCATCCTCTAGCTGTAGAGACAAAAGTGAGGGCTGCCGAGCCATTTTGTAAACAGCACAGTTGTCCCTTGAACTCTTGAGCCCCCCACTGTTCTCAGGATGCCCTTGGGTTTCTATGATGTGACTCTTGTATTTTATTCCTGAGCAATACTTTGGAAGATTTCAATGATTACTTCAAGAACTGTATATTCAGTATGTGATATGTCTGTTTATAATGTAAAATGTCTAACAGCTTTCAGTTTGGCTATGGAGGATCCTTTTCTGGTTTTTAGAGACAGGGTTTCTCTGTGTAGCCTTGGATGTCCTGGACTTGCTTTGTAGACAGGCTGGACTCGAACTTACAGCAATCCACCTGCCTCTGCCATCCCGAGTGTTGGTATTACAGGTGTGTGTCACCATTCCCAGTTTATGGAGGATTCTTGAATTCTTCATTCTTCATTCACTGCTATCAAAGGATAACTTTTATTCCAGTATTAAAATATTTTTAAACTATTAATAAGAGAAATATTCCCGAATAAGAATTAAGTGTAAATGAAGAATGCTAACTTGAATATTCACCTTAAAAACATCACAGTTTTCGGCAGTATATATTAACATTAAATCCATCCCAAAGAGAATATGCATCACTATGTGATTGAAAGATGTATAAATGATTTTTATTCTTTAAATATTTCAGCCAATATCTAATATATATGGCAAGCTTTTTATTTTAAAAGGGAAGAAATATGGATATTCTTGGAAAGCACATTTGATTTAAGAGGTAAATTAATTATTTAAATAATTTCTAGACTTAAGAGGTATATGGCGGTTCTGGGTTCAAGTGACATGAATTCATATTATGATTCCAGACAGATGTGGTGGTACATTGTAATAATGCCAGCATTCAGGATGATAAGCAAGAGTACTCATTGTTTTACATGTTGAATACATGATCTACAGCTATATAGTTACACACACACACACACACACACACACACACACACACACACACACAAGAAAGAGAGAGAGAAAGACTGCATATGAGAGTGTGGTCTAACATTAGACCCATCCCTTAATATACATGAATTTTAAATAGTGCCTGAACTTCATGCATATACTTAGGGTTAAATAAGCAGAAACACAGAAACTTGAATAAGAGCTTGCTTGGCATAGAGTAATGCTTAGTGTTATCAGGGCCATAATAATGTTAATACAGGAAGGGGACATAGCACATTCACAGTAATTGAAACACTTATATAACAACATAAAACCACAAATGATTAACACCTTCATTATAGGTGTAAGCAGTCAAATGGAGAGATGTCACGGATTCTCAGGAAAAGAATTAGGAGGATAAAGCTTCAAATAGATTACAAAGGATGATGCAGTGTATGTGGGTGCTTCCTTTGACTTTAGGACAAGGTGAAGGATAGAGCTGGGTGTGGTGGTGCATGCCTGTAATTCCAGCCCTCACGAAGCAGAGGCAGGTGGATCACTGTGAGTTCAAGGCCAGCCTAGCCTACAAATCGAGTCCAGGACAGCCAAGGTTACACGGAGAAACCCTGGCTTAAAAAAGAAAACAAAAACAAAAAAAAACAAAAAAACAAAAACGGTTTATTTGCCAGGCATGGTGGTGCACAGCACTCGGGAGGCAGAGGCAGGCAGATCGCTGTGAGTTCGAAGACAGCCTGGTCTACAAAGCAAGTCAAGGACAGCCAAGGCTACACAGAGAGACCCTGTCTTGAAAAATAAACAAAAAACCAAACCAAACCAAACCAACAAGAAGAAGAAAGACAAGGTGAAGGAGGTTTGAGAAATGAAAATTGCCAAGATTTAAAGGAGTCATACTATAAAATTCAGGGTTGCTGGAGAGAGATTTTTTTCTCTTGCTTTGTTTGTTTGTTTGGTTTGGTTTCAGATTTGTTTTGTTTTGGGTTTTTGTTTTTTGTTTTGTTTTGTTTTTTTTTGTTTTTTGTTTTGGATTTTTGGTGTCCAAAAATGAAAATGTATTAGAATAGGCATTTTGCCATAATGTTCAAACCATTAATTTATTTTCCTTCCTTTATTTTCTATCTTTTTAGTAAAGAGCGATTTCAAGTTTTGTCTTGTGGGATTTTGACATTTAAGGTGACAGTTGTTTTCTTATCAGAATTCTGCAGGCACGCCCTCTCAGTTTTACTCAGTACCAGATTCTGTAGCTCTGAGACCTCTAAGGATGCACTCTTACTAACCTAGTAAATGGAGGATGGATATGTAATAAACACTAGGGTATGCACTAAGATAAACAGTATATAATGCAGTTATAGTCTTTGTGCTTATTAATTATTAAGGAAAAAATTGAGCTCTTCTTTTATCCCACTTGTATTTTCATTTTCATGTTTTTAAATCATAATATTGTTTTATCACTAATATCTTTCTTAGAATATTGTGAAGAATGTCAAGTTTACTAGCAGAATATATTGCTTGTAGATTGTCTACACAAAATTCAAATGAATGCAACAATCCATCCCACTGTTTTTTCAAAGATATCTTTTCTTTTACTTAGTATCTCAGTCATATTTTCACTTTGGAAGCTGCTAACCTGCACTCTGGGTTCACTCAAGTATTTAAGTTTTATCCCTTCTCCAGTCTCTGATGAGTTTGAAGACCAGATAGTTTAGTCTTTCAGTTAAGCTTAGTAGGTTAGGGGTTAAGAAATTTTTAGATCAAGATAGATGTTTTAAGTTAATAAAGATGAGATATGATAGACATTAATCATCATTCAGAAATTAGACGCAACAAGATAGGAAAGACGTTTCCTTCAAGTTTGCCAAATACAAATAGTCAAATCACTATGAATGTAACATTTATATAATTCCTGATTGTCTTGTTGTTCTTCCTGCTGTGTATAGTTTATTTTACTCATGCGTAATAATATAAATGTATATGTTAAAAATATAATTAAAAACTTAAAAACTAGAAAAAAAGGATACTAATTAATGGATTAGAGATTATTTTGTCCATGCTTGTAAATGGATCCCGGTTGTCAACAGTGACGTCCTTGGTCCTTCTTTCTTTTTCCTTTTTTCTTCCTCTTTCTCCTTTTTCTTCTCTTTCTTCTTCCCTTATCTCCCCTTCCTTCTGTACTGTAATATGTAAATGTTCTAGTTGAATAGCTATTTCAGTTCATACTTAATAGTATCATTTGATGTCACTAGGACGTTGCCCTAATTTTAGACCCTAGAAGTTAAACGATTTGAATGTGACTCAGAAAAATAAAAATTTGTGCCGGCTGTTATTGTTTCAAATTACCTAAGATTATGGTATAAAATAATGGAAATATAATCATCCTCTAAACATTCTCATCTGCAATAGGTTTGAAGAAATCTAAGGTTACTATACTTCATTCTCAGAATTGCTCCTCATAGATGCAATTTAACGTACTTTCACCTTTTAACTTGCATTTTAATCGTTATTTCATTTAATCTTCCTGGACAAATTTCGAAACATCTATACTTCATGATTATAAAAGTGTGTATCATGTTACCATGGAAGTCCTATTTTATAGTATATTTGCTTAAAAAAATCATTCAGTCACCAGGTGTGTTTGTGGTAGGCCCGATATCTATTTATTAATGAATAGTGATAACATTAGGACTCAAGGAAATTTAAAAATGTACAAGTGGGATATGTTTACCTTTTTCTTTACACTGTGATATGAATAACATTGTGACAACACTCTGCTATGGAAAAAGAGACATTTTTTTAAAAATTTCACAGAAGTACCTCCATCAATATTTCAGAAAACAAAACCTCCAAATATGGTTGTTAACATACTTTGGAGTGAAGATTTCCACAGTAACATCATTTGAATGCTTTTTAAGTGGCCACAGGCTGCCAGATGCGTGGCTTGCCAGTCTGGTCACTGCTCTTTAATTTTCCTTTTTAATATGAAAAAAAAAGAAATTATATTAGCCTGTAAAGAAGAACTTGCTCTGTGCCACTGAGTAATTGGCATTGATAAATCAGCTGCATTAGTATTACAAGAAAATGGCATAACAGATTGACGTCGACCTGCGCACTCTAGGAATAAAGCTGAGGAGAGCTCAGCGCACCATCTGGAGGAGGCAAAGAGAGGGGGCGAATTTCATGCAACAGCGAGAAGAGGAGGGTGTGTTTCACATGCCACATATCTGGACTGACACTTTGATGTGTTCAACTGCAATCTCCCCTGTCAAAATATTTTTTCTTCTTTAGCCGTACTTGGTCTAATGCAATCAGACCACAGTGTGTGAGGCTGCCATGTCCTCTTAGGTGAGATTTGTCTGGGAGTAACAAAGCCAAGCAGTGTCCAGACTGTCATGCCACGGTTTAAATGATAAGCTTAAAAAATATGTATATAAAAAAGTAAATAAAAATATTAAAATTTTTGAAAATTAAAAAATTTTAAAATTAAAAAAAATTCATGTATATAGTAGCCTGTGTGAAAATTTATAATCTGCTATGTCACCGTTAATAGGAACTTGAGAATCCTGTGCAGTAACTTAAAAAAAAAGCTTTTATTAATCACTGTGACACTTTGTAAGTGAAGAATTATGTCATTTTAAATTTTAAATTGATAAAACTAAGGATACACTTTCATTTAAGGTTTTCTTAACTCATTCTTACTTACTGGTAATGTGTTTTCCAACCTCTTTTTAGAAACTTCCTTTAATTAGAACATATTTGTGGGATAATGATCTTGAGCAAGTGAAAGGAAGATAATTTTTTGAGATGAGAGTTCATGTTTTTATCACAATTAGCATTATTAACATCATTATTAATTATACATGTACATATTTACAATTATATAATTATAAGTATTTTTATATATTTATAATATTTTATGTGTTAATTTATTTATTATTTAATATATAACATATATTTATAAGTGCATAATTAGAGCAATTTAATTAAAACTTACTAAAGCATTCTATATTACAACCAGAACTTATAAATACTTGATCGAGTTAATGGCACGCATTTTTACTTACCAATGCTTTCAGTCCTTTACAAAAGGACTTTTTATTCGCAACTGGGACTCACTGTTTATGGGTCCCTGCATGGCCAAGAAAATCCTTTGTAGATAAGGCTGGCCTTTAATTCACAGATATCTACCTGAGTAATATAGCTGGATATTTGCCTAATTTTACTTCATGCCAAATAAAAAGCAAAATTTTAATGTTTGGGCCAAATATTTTGTTCAATGAGATTATTTTATTTGGCTACCTAAGACTAATAGGGTGATTATGATCTATAATTTAGTTCATATACAAATAATATTTGTTATAAAATATTTAAATTTGATAATCCTAATTAAATAACTTATCTGTTTATATAATTATGGTTTTATTTTCAGAGATACATGGTATTAATAACTTTGAGTCCTCTATTAGTAATACACTTGTGACATGATTTTAATATGTTCCACTTATTCACATGCAATGCAAGTAAACACACACCACATATATTACCTATTATAGGAAAGTGATTAAATAAAATGGATTTCCTCTGAGTCTTATAAGTTTAGTCTTATAGATTTAAACAACAAAAACAAAAGAAATAGTTTGAGTCACCCTATGTTGTACATACTTAGTGATTTATGTTGGATAATTGATAAGACAGCAAACGGTATGGGAAGAGAGATTATAAGGATTCTTTTTTTTTTTTTGTAAGACAAACTATGTATTTATTTATTTATTTTTATGAGAAAACATTTTTTATTAATTAATTTATTCTTGTTACATCTCTATGGTTATCCCATCCCTTGTATCCTCCCATTCTCCCCTCCCTCCCATTTTCCCCTTATTCCCCTCCCCTATGACTGTTCCTCAGAGGGATTACCTCCCCCTGTATATGCTCATAGGGTATCAAGTCTCTTCTCAGTGACCTGCTGTCCTTCCTCTGAGTGCCACCAGGTCTCCCCCGCCAGGGGACATGGTCAAATGTGAGGCACCAGAGTATGTGAGAAAGTCAAATCCCTCTCTCCACTCAAGTGTGGAGGATTCTTTACGTTGTCCCAGGTTTGGAGCTCATGGCCCTTGTCTATCTGCTGTGTAAATTCTGGGATTACAGACTCATGCCACCACACTTGACTCAATGACTTTATAGAGGGATAGAAAGATCTAACACTGTCATGTTAACTACAACCCTCTGCTAAAAAACGGTAAGAGGATGAGTTGCATGGAATGAGGATTATACCTCAACAAAGCTTCATTTTTAATATTTTGTAATTTGTAGTTTGTTCACTTTACATGCCAACTGTAGCCCCTTCCTCGTTGTATCCTGATCCTAAGCTTTCTCCCTTATAACCTCTCCCTCCCTCTCCTAGTCCCCAGAAAGGGCAGCCCTCCTCCCCTAACATCTGACCTCAGCCTATCAAGTCTCATCTGAACTACCTGTATTCTCTTCCTCTGTGACCTGGCAGACTGTCCTGCAAGGAGAAAGTAATCAGCATGGGAGGGGGACAGATTCCATGTCAGAAGTAGCCCCTACTCCCCATATTTTGGGTCCCACACAGAGACTGGGCTGCCTATCCACCACATCTGAGCAGAGGGTGCAGGTCCACATCATACAGGGTCCTTGGTTGTTGCATCAATCTCTGTGTCATAAGTGTGGTTTATCCTGTACTGTGTGGCTAATATCCTCTTATGAGTGAGTATATACCTTGCCTGTCTTGGGTCTGGGTCTCCTCGGTCAGGGTGATCTTTTTCAGTTCTATCCATTAGCCTGCACATCTCAAATGTTCCTGTTTTTTAATAGCTGAGTAGTCTTCCATTGTGCAAACGGTCCACAGTTTGTTTTGTTTTGTTTTGTTTTTATCCATTCTTCAGTTGAGGCACATCCAGGTTATTTCCACATTCCAGCTATTATGAATAAAGATGCTTTGAACATAGTTGAGCAAATGTCCTTATTGTATGATGAAGCATCTTTTCGGTATGTGTCCAGGAGTAGTATGGCTGAGTCTTGAGATAGAATTATTCCCAATTTCCAGAGAAAACTCCAGATTGATTTCCAAAGTGGTTGTACAAGTTTGCCCTTCCACCAGTGATAGAGGAGTGTTCCCCTTTTCCTACATCCTATCCAGCATGTGCTGTCACTTGAGTTTTTTTTCTTAGTCATCCAGATGGATGTAAGATGGAATCTCAGAGTTGTTTTGATATGCATTTCCCTGATGACTAGGGACATTGAGCATTTCCTTAAGTTAATTTTTTAAAGTAAAAACCTCAAAAGATTATCATATCCATAAAGAATTGGAAATTATTTGAAAATCTAAAGGGAACCAAGAGTGGACATCTCATAGAAAAAATGGTAATAATAGCAGAGTGACAAATATTAATTACAGGTTTTTCAAATAAAGTGTTCTCCTTTGAGAAATATTGAATTCATTAATGATTACTTCATAAATAGAGCCTTCCTATTGATCAGTGTAACCTCCCTTACAAAATATAGAATTTTTTCTAAAAATCTTCAAAATGCATTGTAGGCATGTATTAAATTCTCAAACAATGAAAAAATGGGGATATATTTGAGATGCTTTAACATAATAAGTAAAAATATATATATACAATTGGGTACAGAATAATCATGCAAGGTCTGCTTCTTCAGATGGTCTCTGTCTTCGTTTCTACAGAAATAAGAATGTGTCTTCCCTTATCTGGTTCAGGGAGGACACACCTCCAGTGAGTGTTGAGCATCGCAGGGCTTGGTTCAGGACAGGAGGACCTGGTTGAGCAAGACAGTACTTCCTGATTTTGCTGTTATCCCAAACGTCCAGTTCCTATATTGGTTCTGCATGTCTTCAACCTCATCAAACACAAACATCATGCCAGTCATGCTTTTAACCTTACCTTTACAAATAACCTATCATGCTTGTATAGATAGTCAAGATCAATTAAAACGTTCCTAATCAGTAATTTAGAGTAATTCAGGTGCCTGACCCTGGCTGAAGTACTAACAAGGAGCACAATTTTATATGAAATTCGGATTTCCGAGTCAGGAAACCTCAATGCGTCTCTATTCCACATAAGTGTGCAATACTTTCCTTGGTAATGTACAACAATATTTTCCATTTAGCCTGACTTCCACTCTCTGAAGAGCTTGCTGTTCAATCTCGTAGGATTAGACTCCTCAAAGAGAAAAACATTTTCTTTTTTCACTGGCTTAGTGTTCACATATTATCATAATTTTTTTTTTGCATTTCATATGTCTCCATGTCTGAAGGAATGTAGCACATTATCATTACAAAAACCCCCCGATAAAGCTCAATTGTACTTTCAAGTGAACAGAAGCCTGAGATTACCAGTAAAAGCCAGCCTCCCCACAAGGAAATGCTTTGAATGGGTTTTAATTCAACTTCTGTATCATGAGAGTACCAAGGAGCAGAGGCACTGTAATAGAAAATCTGAGGAGTAAAGAGGAAGATGTTGAGAATTGTTGCACAAGTATCTCTAAAACCTGGTTTGGGTTAAAATGACTACCTTGAAAACATGTTGAATAGTGATTTAGTCACAAAACACAGTATCATATAAATCCTCATATAACCTAGTCAGCACCTTAGGCCAGTTATTATCTTATTTATAGATAAAAAATTTAAACTCAGAGGCATTAAGAGGTTTGTTGAAAACAATAAGTGTTTGAACAGCCCTGTCTTGGTGCTGTTCAATGCACATATTCTATTTATGTAAACCCACGCACCTACACTTGATTTTTGACAAAGAAGCCAATACCACACAATGGAAAAAAGACAGCACTTTCAACAAATGGAGTAAATTTTCAACTCTTACTTGTCTAAAATATGCTTTGCTGGAAATTATGAGATGCATAAGTAAATAATAATTATCTTTAAATTATTATGACTAGAATTGGAATAATAAATTATGATGCTAAAATTGAAAGTCAAATTCCTGACTCCTGTGATATAGGAGTATCACACCTATATTTGGACCCATCCTTCTTTGCTTCTTCTGCTGTTTTAATATTTAAGGCCTTTTTTGACACTGGTAAGTGAATATGCACTATGTTGATATTTAATGTTTAAACCTATCATTTTTTAGTAAACATCTCACTTTTCAATCTTTGTTGACATTAGATTTTATCTTAATAACTGCACATAAAAATGTTTACATTTTTTTCTCATTTTGTTTTTTCTATCAAAAGCTTGGACTCTTGTGATACCTTATTTTTATATAGGGAGATGACAGAGACTCTATTAGTTGTGCTTAAAATCGTTCTATATATTCTCTTGAAATGTGAGTAAGCACTTATTGTTTTCCTTGAATACTTCTCCTGACGAGAGAAACAGACATAAAAACTGAGTTTCCTGCTAAGGTTAGAATAGGGCCATATGCCAAATACGTTAGCACTAAATAGTAACATAAACATTACAGTGTCTCATGTTGTCATTTCAATATAAACTCTTGTGAAAAGTATAGTATGATTGTGAAATCTGTTTCATAGTGTAGAAAGCTGTTTTAAATGGCCACATAAGTAACATGGTACAATTAGTCTTAAGGATATGATGCTGCCTTTTACTTAAAGCAAAATATATATGACCAAAAGCATTTTGGGTGACAAAAGCAAAGACCAATGAAGAAGTTATGTGGTTTGTCTCATTCCCTTACAAAGATGATTTAAACGTGAGGTAGCGTTTTATATACTCAAAACATATATAAAAGAGAAAAAATGAAACAAAACATTTTAAAATCATAACTGTTGAATTTTTTCTTAAATAAAAAAATACTCATTTTAGGATTAGTTGTCGGAGTAAGGACAAAAACAAACCAACCAAACAAACAAAAACAAAACAAAAACCACACACACTCACACACACACACACACACACACACACACACACACACACACACACACTTGCGAAAACCCAAAAACAATCATTACAGGTAGAAAACACAGAAGTATGAACAATTCTGGGTGTTATTACTAAATTTTATCACATGCTTTAACTGGACCTAATGCATATGAATTGCTAGTAAATATAAAGAAACAATCCATGGAATAGGCCACTCCCCTTCTCCGAGGTAACTCCTGGCAGGGCTTATTAAGAGTGTAATTGCTGTTTCCTGATTAAAAAAAAAAAAAAAAAAACAGCAGTTTCTTCGAAGGCATTTAACAAGAGCCAAATTTTTAATGCCTCTTTTGGCATTCACCTTCATAGTATCTAGGCATGCTGCCATTTCAGTCTGAAATAATGAAAGATGGAAAGGAAAGAGATCTTTGTAAAATTCCAGGTCTCTCTAGGTTGAAGCCCATTAGGAGTCCGTACAAATGACTTAAAAGTTGCCAAAGATGAAAGTGGAAAGGTCTATAACTTGTTTTCCCCTTTAGGGCATGCTGAGGTTTCATCTACTTATGATGATGTCTGCTTCCCACCCACTGCTCTTGATTTACAGTGTGAAATTATTCCTTCAAAACCCATCTATAATCTAAGAGTTAGTTCTTCCCAAAATCCTCTGAGTCTAGATGAAAAAAACAAAACAAAACAAAACAAAATGCTGAAACAGTGTGGTGAGGTTACTTTTGGAAGATTCAAGGTATTCCTGTGAACTTTCTCAGTTTGAGTGATGCCTTTATCCTAGTCACGTTCTAAGTGGGTTGAAGAGGTAGAAAATGCTTTCCTCCTTCTCAATATTGGTAGTGATGCTTGGCAATGTTCTTAAGTGTTGTTGATGGGAAGTGAGCTCCTTCATTGAAAAACAAGAGAATTTGAGGAGGGGTTCTCACCATCTTGCCATGGCGAACTCTGACATCTTCTTGCAGAAAACAAGGCTGGCATCAAACGTGTAGTGATTTTCCTGTTTTAGCCTCCTGGAGGCTGAGATAGCCACACACTGTATGTATCCTAGTCTATCCATTTTTTTTAAATGAAGCCATTATAGTTTTTTATTCTTGGTTTATAAACAATTAGGTAGATATAGGTGAGTTAGGCAGCGTAACTAGGTTAATTCATAACTTTGTATATAACTTAAGAACTGTTCAGTAAATCACAAACGTACTCCTTAATGTGACAGCTTGTTTAAAACCTAGATGCATGTGTATTGTATGTTTCTATGTTCTAAGCACTTAAAAACAGCAATTTTTCTGAAGATGCAGTGTCCTTGGTGATTTCTGCTGAGCAGAGAGCTTGGGAATTTCAAAGGAAATCATGCTACCTCAGTTGACATTGGAAGACATAAGGTTAGAATTTGAATTTAGAATTGTGCTAACTTGAAAACATAAACTCCATTGGAAGCCAGAGAGAAAGATATAAATAGTGAAGTTATTTATGATAAATATTTTACAGCATATGTATCCCTAGAGATTAAGAAAAATTTTTTGTATGATCTCTGTTCTGATTTCTATTGTCCATTGTACCTAGTTTGGGTTTCAGATGGTGATCTTCTGTAGTTTCCGTTTCCACACAGGCTTTGCCTCTCTTACAAGAAACCAGTGGCTTGACTCAGAATTACAGAAGCCATTTTCAATTATTTACTGCCAGTGTTATTTGGAATTACACACCAAAACCCGAGGGTTTATTCACAAGGGGTGTTTGTCTTTACTTTTTCATTGTAGAATCACTCAGCATTTAAAGGCCTTCTTTATTTACTGCCTTTAGCTTAAGGATCATTCAAATGACATTCAAGTTATCTTGTCGATTTCATTATTTCTACATTTGTAGCCACTGCTGTCAGAGAGAAACTCTGAAAAGGCCCCACCCCTTACACTTCTGAGTTCTTAGAAAGTTATTTGGTTTCCAGCCTGGCACCTTACAAGCATCAACCTACCCAGGCACTTTTTCTATTCTTATCTTAATATCATGCCAGGCGCCCCTTAAACATTTTCTTGCTTTCTCTTTCCTTCTTCCTCCTTTCTTCCTTTTTTGTTTTGCTTTTTGTTTAAGACAGTCTAATCCTACACTCCAGAATGTAGCTTCTAAAGAATGAACACTGTATTGTCTGCTTTTTTTCTATCAGTGTTACAACTCACAGCAACACTATGACTGTAATAATCCCACTCCAATGTTCTTGCTGAGTGGGCATGTGAATTAACGCTTCCACTGAAGGTCTTGAAGGCTCATTAGTCTATTGGAAATATGAGATTTTAATTATGAATTATTTCCTCTCCTGCCGTATATTCTACTCCAACGTACATCATAACTTAATGTCCTTGTCCAGGCAAGCCCTTTGGAGCCCTTGTCACTTTCAGGTACTAAAATCAGCCTCAGTAGACTATCTGGAAAAACTTCAGGGAAATATATACTGTTTGATCTTTTCCCTTAAAATAAGACTTTGCCCAGTATCCTTACACTTTTGGTAAACAGTATCTACAATCAAATCAGCCATGTCAGCATTTGAATGGGGATTTGTATTTAAAGCAGATGAGAGAAAGTCTTGCAGCTCAAGGAGTTGGAAGTGGGAGGGGCTGTTTTGCCCTGTTTAAATGAATATGAAAACAACTTAGAGATATCTGTTTCTCTTTTGTGTACCCTTTTCATTAATGTAACATGATCTGAGCATCCTGAGGTGCCCTTTAAACTCAGCTTGACTGGCAGAGAGCCACAGTTTTGCTGTCTCTGACAGCAAGTTGCCAAAGCATCCTGTCTCATCACCACAAATCTCATTATTATTTATGCTATGTGAGTGCACATTGATTTTCATTCAGGGCTAGCTCCCACAAGACTTGTCCTCCCCCCCCCAGCACCACTCCCCCACCACATTCGACACTGATCCCTTGGATTTTATTTAAACTCTTCACCTTGTCCACAAGCTTTAGTTTTATAAGATTCTTGGTTGAAAACTGTTTGGCTTTTTATAGTTAAATGTAAGAACACAGTTATCAGTACACATCAATGTTCATAATTTGAATGCCTATTCAATTTTGTGCCTATGTATTCTGCAGAATTGTCATGCTCAGGTAATCATTTATTGGTTCTGAGGACAACCCCCCACCCCAGCTAAATCGGATCTTAATATATAAGGTGACCATTCCAGTTCATGGTTATCTACAAGCTGAAAGAAATACTGATGTGGACATGGACTTACAAAGCTTTCCATACAGTCAATTAATCCCTCATGAATATGGAAGGGATTATCGCACATCCCTTTCTGCGAATGAGGAGTGTGGAGGAAGAACCCACTCTGTGTCAGGGTTTGAACCAGCTTTGCCTGTGTGTAGATTGTTCATTCTAATCAGTTCGACAGGTCACATTGCTCCTTACTGCTACTTACAACCACTATTTAGTGAAATGGAAATATTCTTCAGAAATTATTACCGTTGCTCATGTGGGAATTAGGTTGCTTAATATTAACAGTTAACAGAGATGCTCAAAGGGAGGAGAGAGCACAGAATCCTGATAGGAATTTTAACTTCTCTGGTTTTATATTTCTGAGTTTTCTGAATTAAAGATTTCTAATATGCCATTTATTTCTTTTCTCTCAGTGACAGTATTCTATAGATATAAAACCAAATTTATATTCTTAGGGGGATAAAGTAATGTGGAAGGTATTTGCATAGACTAAAGCAAGTGATATGATACTTTAACTCAATCAACAAGTAAGTTATCTGTGATTTTATTTTCGTTAGCTAGAAATAGATTAAAAATAGTAGAGTTTCCTGAAATTGTGCAGTTGTCGTTACTAGAAAACAAAAATTGCAGGGCATTAGAAAAATCCCCAAGAATATGTCTGTTTCCTGTTGTTGCATGATGAATCAAAAAGCCTAATGAAGCAAAACTGCGTACATTTGTTATGTCACTTCCCATGGGTTAGAGCCACAGGAAGAGGCTGGCCGGGCTTCTGATCAGTCTCATAAGGCTGAAAGCAAGATAACAGCCAGTGCTGCATTCTCATTTGGTGGCCTACCTCTTCCAAGCTCATTAGGACTATTGGAAGAGCTCAGCTCCTAGAAATTATAGAAGCAAAGGCCTGCTTTCTAGCCGAGCTTGGAAACGCTCCCTCTCACATCCTAGCTATGCGTCTTCTCTGGGCAGGTCTCTACATGGCTCTATTTTTAATAGATATATTTATTTAGTGGGTGACAAAGGCCATGCTTGCCATGGCACACGTACAGGTCAAAAGAAAACTTGCAGGTGTCCGTTTGTCCCTTCTACCATGTGGGATTGAACTAACTCTGTCATGCTTGGCAGCAAGTGTTGTAACCTGCTGGGCTGTCTCAGTGCTCTTGTTCTGACTTCTAAAGAGCTCACCAATTACGTCTGGTCTATTCTAGGCAATAGAGTATTTTCCCTACTCCAAGTCAACCACTTAGAGATACTACTAACCGAATCAAATCGCTATATAAGCAGCAAAAATAATATACTCATGGGAGAAACTTGTATCACCCTTATATAACATACTGAGCTCTAGACTGCTTTGTGTAAGGAGTACAAAGTATAAAGTATAAAGTTTAGTACCAGACGGGACAAGTGACAGAGTGAGCACAGTGCTAAGTATCATGTAGAAATGTTGAGCATGAAGTCCCCAAGTACTTCGACCTGCATAGCGATTAATGGAAACACTATGCAACATAATATTAAATCCACATTAGTAAGTATAGTATATGCATAATATAAGAAATATATTTAGAATGTGTGGTTAGATATTAAATCCATTAATTGAATCCTATTTACTGGTGCATGAGAAATTTCAATATCTTGAGACAAAATACTGCAGAAAGTTTTGTTCCTATTTCTGTTTGAGATTACTGAACTAAGCCTCCTTCCCTCCCTCCCTCCCTCCCTCCCTCCATCCATCCATCCATCCATCCATCCTTCCTTCCTTCCTTCCTTCCATGCCTCTTTTCACTTTCCTCTTCATCTTTTTGTTGATTTCGTGAGCTAGGGTCTCAATGTGTACCTCATAGCCTTGAGGTTTTTATATAGACAAGGCTAACCTTGACTGGTAACTCTCCATCCTCATCCTTGTAGAATGCTGGGAGTACAGGAAAGAATTACTGAACATTTTTGAAACTTCCTTTTGACAGTCAGTGCAGTCTTCATATGTTGCCAGACCATTGTGTTGATGTCATTACTCTTTTCAAATTGTGTCCTAGTGATTTATTTCAACGCCATGTAAATATTAGCACGGTAATTATTTTCCCAAATACTAAAATGTTCTGAATTTTGTCTTAATTTTTATATGCTTATCTGTGTAGCACTTTTAGTTAACACATTTTTCAAAATAAGGCTAAAAGTTATTTCAATTAGTTATGTTCAGCATTTAGAATTAGTCATAGAACAATAGCAATTTTTATGAATATGTAAATTATAAAAACTAAAGATGATTTTTATATGGTAAAATATGTTAAACTCTAACACAGAGAAGAAGGCATAAAAGCTTTCATATGACTTCCAAAAGACACCTAATATCTAAATGGAATAGCATTTAACAAATTTAGAACTTATTCAAAAATGATTCAGGAAAAAAAATGAGTCTTGATTGACATAGATTAGTGTGCAACTTTGAATTCTCTGTTGCAAGAAGGGAATTCTTCTAAGTGTGAATTCAAAATGCCATTTCCAAATTTTAAAAACTTCTCCACCCATGCAGTTTTTACTGATTTTTTGCATTTTCCCCTTCTCTCAAACTTTCATAGAAATATAGCATTCCTAAATTCAGAAATGTTCCCTATCTACATACTGTTTTAAGGGTTGTGTTGCCTGCATGCTCTGATGTTTGCCTCTATCTCAGCACTGTCTTCGCTGCTTAGAGATGTCACTGAGGTGTCTATGTGACAGATATATTTAAGGTCTCCTCCTTATTGTCTGGTGAGGAATAAACATGTAATGCATTGGTTCCTCCCTTTCTCCAATTTTACTCAGCTGCCAAGCCAAGTTAATTTGGTTTCGTCTTTATTTACATCAACAACCCTGCCTTCGTTATCTCTATCTCCATCCCCAAACAAATAGACCCTTTGATCATCTGACCCAGGTTTTTCTGGTTGTCAAGCTCATGATCCAAAAGCAAATAACCTTACTGGAGTCACAGAATAGCAAATACTAAGTCACGGTGCACTGGTTTCACTTAATGGTATGCACTTAATTTCAGCTTTACTTTTTATGTCTTTGAAGATGGGGTTCATATAGATTAAGTAAAGAGAATGTAAAGATTGGTGCACCAACCTTTAAAAAATAAGGTGTTCCCTTATCATTGACTGACTTGATGTTCACTATCGGTTGTTTTGAATGCATGAGAATAAGCATTGATTCTACCAGGTGGGACTGGAAGGTGAAAAAGGAGAGGTCTACAGTTGGCAGGTAAAATGAACAATTTTTAAAAATATTTTTTACAAAATACTCAAATGGTATATACTCACTTATATCTGCATACTAGCCCATTGGGCATGTCCCATGAAAGCCTTCCCTTACCAGGAAACTGGGACAGAGGGGAGGACATCCTATTGGGACTCTAGATGAGAGAACAATGGGAGAATAGCAATGTAGAAGGATCCAGTGGGTCCTAGAAACCTACAAGTAGAACATTATGATAGGCAGATTTGGGTCATGGGGTCCCGCACAAACTAAGGCCCTAGCCAAGGACAATACAGGCGGTAAAATTTAAACCCCTACCCTGATCTAGCCAATGGACAGGACAGTCTCCACACTTGAGTGGAGAGAGGGATTTGACTTTCTCAAGTACTCTGGTGCCTCACATTTGACTATGTCCCCTGGAGGGGGAGACCTAGTGGCACTCAGAGGAAGGACAGCAGGTCACCAAGAAGAGACTTGATACCCTATGAGCATATACAGAGGGAGGTAATCCCTCTGAGGAACAGTCATAGGGGAGGGGAATAAGGGGAAAATGGGAGGGAGGGGAGAATGGGAGGATACAAGGGATGGGATAACCATTGAGATGTAACAAGAATAAATTAATAAAAAAATATTTTTAAAAAAATCTTAAAGAAGAAATATAATAAATGTCAAGGAATACTTAGCTCTGTAGAAAATTGTTTGTAACATTTTAACATGTGTATGGTTCTTGGCATGGTGAATACTTGTGGGACAACTGAACATAAAACTGTTGTAGTTTATTAGAGATACATAGCTAGCAGTCTCATAACAGATGAACACTGGGATGGTGAATGGCATTTGGTACAGGTGCTTTTTTTCATGACATTTGAGTGGGTCTATTTACACACTAACGATTTAATGAGACAATAAAAGTATTCTGGTGTAGCATAATCATATGATAACAGCTTTTATTTCGAATAGTGTGTTATTTGACTGTAGTAGTAATATACAAAATGTCTAGTAAACTATGTATTTTTCTAATAAGTGATTTGCTTTAATGCAGAGAACTAGAAAAAATATAACAAAGGCAAATTGAAGTAATTGTAATACCTAGAAAAATGGATTAATAGTTGTTTCCAAATTCAAGGCTAAGGCATTCTTCAGGATTTTGAAGGCTCATCCCTTGCAAAACATATGTCTAGTTAGAGCTTAAATAAATTTGAATCTGATGGTAGAACGAATTGATGATAGATGGACTTTTCATGTAGGAAGACAAGTGATAGCGTTGAGGAATGCATACCTATTTGGGAATACAAGCAGAAGCTAAAAGTAAGGCCAACCTAATAAGGGCATTGCTAAAATAGGGACTCGTGCAGTGGCATTTGAACTTGACACCATGCTAAGTGAACGAGGAAGAATGAACAGCATGAGTATATTAAAAATTATGACTGCTCAGTAAGTGGAAAAACTCTCACGAATTTTGTGAAACTTCATGTGGTTAAAAGCAGTATCCGTCCATACAGATTTTACAGCTTTACCTAAGACCATATGCCTTATGGTCTTCTCTGTGTGTGTTTCTCAGTTATTGCCATGTTGGCCCATTAGCTTTAAGTTCTTATTTATTTTATTTTTAAATTTATTATAATTTATTCAGATTTCATTTAGAGATTGTTAGTCCCTCTCTTGTATCTTCTTGTTCCCTCCATCCATCCTTTTTCCACGCTACTCTCCTCCCCTAGACTTCAGGCAGAAGGGGACATCCTTCGTCACCATATACCCACAGCCTATCAGATCTCACTACCTTTAATTTTAACTTGGTTTAGGATTACAGAATATGGATTTGAAATGGGTGCAAATATTTACTAGGACTTAGATTAGAAAATGACCACAGATACATTTTGAAGACAAATGGGATGATGGCTCACTCCTTATTCCCCATTCACTATACAAATATTGTTGACTTTCAGGCCAGGCTCCTCTCTCCAGCAAAGAGGAGCCATGCGCTGTACTTGAGGATGTACTCCATTAGGGGTATATGGTAAGAGACATGAGATGTATAATGACCCCCAGACAGTATTAGGTACAGGCTTGAAGGTAAACTTTTATGAGCTTTTTTTCAATGAGGAATTCAAATTAGACAAGGGATCTGAGGACAGATTCAGGACTTAATCTGAAAAGTGAAATAGGGAGAGCAGGAAATCAGAATTGAACAAAAAGAATCAATAACCACGTCTAGTTGGCATTCTGAGTGCCAGGGGACGATAGTATGTCTAGGAGAGGGGAAGATGCAGTGAGAGATAAAAGTCATGAAGTAAGTGTTTAGCTCTGAGAGATGGGATAACTACCATAAGAGGAATACTGGAATGAAAACTAGACCAAAATAAATTATTTCCTTATGTCTAATTAATTAAAATACAAAATTATGTAAAATAAAATTACATACTGGCTAGATTTTTTTTTAAATGTGAATACCATCTTCTGGAGGTAAAATTCAGTAATTCAAAATACAGTAAAATTCAGGATGCAGAAACCTCACTACTCATGGATTCTACCTCCTCTGCCTGGTTATATGTTCCTAGGATAATAAGGAACAAATGCTCTTACCAACCAAAGTCTTCACTTCTAAAATTTAGATCAAGAAATCAAGATCACTATTATCATTATTATCTGAAAACACAGTCCACTTTAGAATTTAAGAAGTTCATATTTTACATAGGATTGCTGAGGGCCAAAGCTTCTTTTATTATGTTTATTCTACTTACTAATCAAATATTTATCTAAGGCATGCTGTGCTTCAAACACTAGACATGGATACTGTGGTTGCAGATCCTGTGAACAGGAAAGCTACGTCGTTCTATTTTGGCAATTTGCACATCATATGATGTTCTTCACAGAAGTTCATATCATATGATATTCTTCATAGATATTAAGAGACATAATAAACATATTTGTAAAGGAATATAGTTTAGGTAAAAATGGAATATGATAACAATATTGATCCCTGTTGGAGGATCACCAAAGCATAAGCTTCCAATATATAGTAGACAAAGGTTATGAACAAATTGTGTTTAGGATATATATTATAGCATGCCATTTGTATTCCCCAAGAATGCTTTTACTGCCTGTGTGTTTTTGAGATCCATGCATTGTTTTCCCTTCATTGTTCATGGAAACTTGCAAAGGGCCTTTAAATGAGATGAGACAGAATATTTGGGCATGTATCTGTCATAAATAAAGTTATTGAAGAAAAGTATTTGCAAGTATTTGCAGAGTAGGAGTTGTCAATTTTCTAAGGCCCGATTGCCACTTACACAGTTCCATGTATTTCAGATGAACACGTACATATTCTCAATGCTGAGCAGTCACCAGAGTCCTTTGATGGACATATATTTGTGTAGATTCCAGAAGCTTCATTTGTGGTTTAGCTAGAGATTTCTGATCCCTGAGCCATCAACTTCAAGCTCTTGAAATTTTTCTTTTGCATGGTTGCTTATATTTGAAAATGGCCCCTGTACTCAAAATGTTCCTTTTCCTCATCTTTAGTTCAGAGTTGACACATGTAATTTTAATTCCTATTGTCACTGAGTAAAGGTAGCATTGAGTCAAAAGAAACCTAGACGTGCATCGTGAAGCATTTCCAAGGCAACTACAGGCAACACTTTCTGGTCTGCATGCCATTTTCTAGAAATAGGAGACATAAATATTAACAAAAAAAAAATAACAAAACCTCTAGTTGGAGTGTGATATGAACTGATCAGTCAGTGAAAAATAAGGAAAATATGGGCATGGTTGAAAGAACTATGAAAGTCAAGAGTTGAACTTGATACCAGAGGTAAGAAAACTTCTCTCAACAGGTGCTCTTGCATTGGAAGCTGAAAGATACGTTCATTGCATTTGTGAGGATGAGAAGGTCACTTCAGCTGCATGCTGGTTAGAAGGATTTGCTGTTGTAAACATTTTCATATTAAGCAATACAAAGAATAATTACAATGACATGTAAGATATAAAAAAAACCCACAAAAGTTCTAGAAATGTATCATCCCAGGAGAGAGAGATACAGGGGACTACCCGGCATGCATTGATTCTGTAATAGAACAGTTTTTCAGATTCACGTCTTAGGCTGGAAAACAAAGCTAATTGTAAAACTGGAATACAGCATGGCAGGGTAGTCAAAATTATGAGGAGACAGCTATAAATTCCAGTATGAATTCCCCCTTATGATGTGTTTATGTGACCATATTTAAAATGAGTCTTCTATTCTCCAATGACATCAAGGCTTGTATAGCAGACACACACAAAAAAAGAGGGTAAATGGAAGTCAGTGAAAACATGTATACTCAAAGATATTGATTCAGTTTTAAAGGGAGAAAATGATTTTTACTCTGGCCTCATTGCCTGGGGACCTTGCATTATGATGAGTAAACGGTTTTGATAAGCAAGTTTCCTGATCTTTGTATTACTGCAAAAAAGATTGGTTATCCTAATTTAAAATTACATTCTTCATCTTTAAGATACTGCAGTAGTTGAAATAGGTTTTCTACTTTTACTGTAAAAGTTTCTTGCACCTCTAGCAATATGGATGAAAAATATCCTATTTATTTGCAAGTTGATGAAAATACATTTGTTCATTTGAATTGAGTATTCCAAAAATAAGAACCCATTTTTGAAGTTATAAAGCTGTCGCGTTATAATAAATTCCTGTTTTTATCGACAAAAGCGAGGGTGTGTCCAGGCTTTTGTTTTATTCCTGTGTATTTTTCTCTTCTACATTGGGCCACCCAAGCAATTTACACAACTATCAGGAAGGCAGAAGGAGAGAAAGCAAGATCATTTCTGGAATGGATTTATATATTTTAAATTATATTTGAGTGTTTTGTAAATGGGTTGACAAAGTAAAGATTAAATATTTCAGAGAATCTAAACATTTAACTGAAAATTTTTAATTTAAAAGCTTGCAGATTCTGATGTCTGAATCAATCTAGGAGTAAAAGATGCCACAGATCATTTTCCTCTTCTGTGGCATGCGGGCCTGGCTTAGGGGGGATAAACTCCGCAGTGCTGACATATGCCAGCGTGAACCACTGGCGCACTGTGAAGTTGTGCAGTCAACCTTGAGCAAAATGTGAACCCTATAAACTATCTCTTGCCAATGCGAAGTTTCTTATTTAACTAAAGCAGAGTGGCAATATCTGGATTAATGATGAACATTGTTGAAGGCAATTAGCTGCCTGAGTGGCTCCAGGTTCACACGTTATTAATTCTAGATGTTCGTTCACCAACTCAAATCTCATGGGAACATGGCCTGGCTTTGCCCTCTATTTTCTTATTGGCCTGAAGTCTATGAGCCTTTAAGATGAATAAGCAAGCGAGCAAAGAGACAAGCCAGAAGGATGAATACTGAGCAGGGGTAACATTTTAGTGGCTGATGGATAGAGTACAGGATTTGAACTACAACAACAAAAACAACAAAAACACAACAACAAACAACAAAATTATCCTTTTTCTGGTATGTTACAGAAGGAATAAATTTCTGGTAAAGCCACTTTGGCCTGAAATTATTAGCAAGGGATACTTGGAAAAGTTCTTGTAATTTTGAACAACATAACGACACTCTCATTAACAATGTGAGAATCTGGATAATAAGTGGCACTTTCATTTCTCTTATGGTAGTTTTCATCATATTCATTTCATGTGATGTCATAGAGACATAGAGCAAGTTGACAGAACTAGGATTTAGTAAATGAAGTCTTTTGTTTTTATGTCATTTACAAAGACGTGTTCATCTTTTTTGATGGCCGGGACACATAATTGGCTCAAGGCTTTGTCTTAAGATAGGAATGGAAAAAAAAAACTCTCTATACTTTACTGAGTAGTTAATGGTTCTGTTAAAGTCATTTGAATGTACTTGATGCACTTGGATGACAGTGTGATTGGCACCATGAGAAATGGGATAATTTCCTCCTTTTCCTTTGGGAATTCCTATTTAAATAGAACCTGTCTTTCGTGTATTACCACTGGCCACCTCTACAGACATAATTTCCTACATTAACTTGTTATCACATGTCTGCTTCAAATTAAATTGTTTTCTGCGATTAGGAAATGGATTTCTATGAATCAAGTAAGTAAACATATTTACACTGGTTATTAAGTTTTATATAACATTTGAGGCTTAGGTATCAAGAGTCTTTGGAGGATAGTGGCATACAGAGGTTTGAGAGATGTGGTTTTTGTTGCTGCTTCTCAGAAACTCCAGAGATGATGACCTTTTCTTCAAATTAATTATGGTATGTGGTCTACTTCAGGCTTCTGCAGAATATAACAAGTGTCCATCACCTTCATGCTAATGACCTTATACTACACTTTTTGTTTATTGGGAATTTCATATGAGTGTGCAAAGTGGCAGTGTGTGGTGTATTAATTATTCCATAAGTGGTCACATATAGGTGAGGGGCTTCACAAGGGGTATTTGAAAATAAGCAGTGGATTTTTGAATAAGTTATGTTTTGGTACGTAAAGCATATACAGAGCTATAGTATATCTATGCTGTTCTATTTCCCATTCCTTTAGATTTCCTGTGTACAAAGGGAAAAGGGTTATTACTGGAGAGCTGTGAATTTTTGTCAACACCGTGAACCATTTCTAAGTCAGCCCTAGATTTCCTATTGGAGAGTATAATCTGTTATATTTCATTGGGGGAAATACTTTATTTTGTAATAGACAATTCATATGAAGGAGAAGTCTAACATCCCCATTTGAATTTTCAGGTCAACCATCCTTTCATTTTAATACACACTCTGTGACTTAATTCCAGATGAAAGTACTAGTTTGCCCTTTATAAATCTGTGACTGATAATCTTAAAAACCAGTAAGATTAATTCATTTCTGTGGCTAAGTTGAGTAAACACACACACACACACACACAAAAACCCAGCCCGCTTTTTACCCAGAATTCATAATCCTGCGTGAAGGACCACAGCCAAGAAAACACAATTTCAAGGAAAAATAGTTAAATTATGATATGCATGAAATGAAATCTTATGTAGATTTACTATGTGTCTGGTTGATAAATGCTGAAATACTTTCACTTGCCACAAGCACAAGTAGGAAGTGGACTGAAAGTAACATCTGCTTACAGTGACACTGTATCGCAACAAGGATGATTTGAAGGATTCGTATCAATTAAAAAGGATAAGATATTATACATAAAGAGTATCATAAAATAATATTCTTATGGCTGCATCTATGCAAGATCCATATACAATGCACTGTAACACTCTTCCATAAATGAAGTGGAAACATACAAGCTTTTTGCCCATAACACCAGAGCAAATCTTTTTTTATTAACTGAGTTGAACTTTAAAATTATGTTATGACCAAAAATCAATAAAGAGAAACTGATTTAAGCTCATCCAAGTGTGAAGGGGTTTATTACCAGTGCTACATCACTCTAATGATGTTCTCTTAAAAATTTGTTTTTGTGATATATTGCATCTATTATTGCTAAAAGGATAAAACTGTAAAGCAACCTTGGGCATTAATAAATCAATTTAAGAAAAGTAGGCATGTAGCAAAGGGAAGGAAAAAACCCAGCCTAGAGACTTTAATGCTAGGCAATTACAATATAGGCAAAGCATGCCTACATCAAATTGTTAATGGGGGTTTCCCTCGAAGGATTTTTTTTTTAAAGAAGAAATGTATTATTTTTGTTTGTGACTTCACAGCATGTCGCTAAGTTTTCCCTTTTAACCTTCAAGGTAGGAAACACCTATGAGATCAAAATAAGTAAGGTTTCATGAGCTTCATTTCTGAAATTATTACTGTTCATTGTCTTTATTTCTGTTCCAAACTGTATAGAGAGTCCAAGACTGTGCTAAATATTAAGAAACAAGAGTGCATTTAATAAGCTATCCTCTTTAAAACATGCACCATATCTGCCAAAATGAGTTTAATGAGGAAAATGGCAATCTGAGCATTTGATGAGTTAGTATTCTTAGGCTTCACTTCCATTATCATTTTTTAGTAATATTATTCTCAGTAAATAAGTTTATCTATTGACTTTTTTCTAAGAACAATTGAGTTTTTATACATGATCTCATTGATATTGTGTCAATTTGATTATTTGCTTCAAGGGCCGTCTGTACATAGATTACTCAAATTCTGAGTGTGTGACTCTGAGATCCACAGAGGAAGGATACTGCAAAAATCACCCCTCATATCAAGTAGGGAAAAAAAAAAACCCAAAATACAACAACAACAACCAGCAACGAACAACAAACTTGAGCTGTTTCTTTCATGTTTCCTGTCTTCCTCAAAGTAATTATAATATGACTTCTCATTATTCGAGTTTCACTTTGCTCATGCTAAATTTTATATGAATGGAATTGTAAAATATGCACTACTATGTTTCTGTCTTTCTGCAGTCACTATTATATTTGTGCAATTAAGTACTGCTACTTAAAGACTTTCTTCTTCTTTAAATCCATCACTCTAAATATGCATACTTGATTATTCCTATCGTTGGTGAACATGAGATGGCTCCTGTTATGTGGTACTTTAAGGTTCTATGAGCACTTATAACAGTAGACAGATAGACTATTAATGTGCCTTTATGTGCTCATAAATAACATATCTCAATAAATATTATTGAGATACTGAGTAAAGATATTTAGCTTTACTAGATAGTCTTAGGATTTTCTAAAGTGACGGTCTACATTTATGCTTCTCAGAGGAGAGTTTGCAAATTTCAGTTTTTCTTATTCTATGTTCTTTCCAACTAAATTTTATAGTAGTTTCTCCTATTGTTAGATATATTTCAAAATATACTTTCCTAATTATAATGAAATTCAACACTTTCTACATAACGTTGGTCATGTGTAATAAGTAAGCAATATTACAAAGATGCTCATAAAGTAGAACCTATTCAAGGCTATTTCATTCCATCTGTATCCCTAATTCTAAAACTGTGTTGTCTAGTGTAGTAGGCACTAGCTAATTTAGCCACCAAATTTCAATTTTCTTGTAAACAGATAATGAAGAACATGTATTGTCATAATTACACTAGACATACCTTGAGTGCTCTGTAACTACAGCTATTATCTGCCATCATTTTGGGAAATACAGGCAGTACTTTTCAGCTACCACACAGTCAGTTAAAAAAGCAGTATTAAAGAGATTTAGAAAACTATTATCACAAATGTGAAAAATTCTTTAACACAAATATCTAAGTAGACCTTACACCAGCAGATAAAGTTTCCCATACACCTAAGTGTAAAGATTAAAAATGACACGTTCGCATGATCAAAGATTGTTTTTAGTTTCAGAATACTTCAACTTTATGATTTAAGGAAAATCTCAATGTCGATCAACTCTAGTCTCATTATTTGAAAAATAAAAAAAAAACAACTACAAAGATATCAAAGTACCTTGACTTTTCTGACCTTGAGTGACCAACTAGTTTTGTTTTATTTATTTATTTTATTTTATTTTATTTTTGGCTAATATACCACACTTGAAACTCTAAGGAATAATTATAAAATATAAAATCAAACACATAAAGAGTGAAAAAGACAGAGCTTCAACACAAGTGGTTAAACTACTCATGTGCACTGTCTGAAATTATATACATCACATTTCTCAACGTAGATGTGAAAAAAATCTATCTACCTTGAAATTTGGGGAAATATTCCAGTATTAGGAGATTCCCTTTGGGAGCAGAAAAAAGAGTAGCAATAGTAAAACTTGGAAATATACTCACATTAGCCATTTTCGTAATGACCTTGCTGCTCAACTTATCTTGACATCAAAGAAATGACATATATGTACTGGGTTGAAAAAGTATTATACATATATAAATGGATATTATTAATACCAGACTACTCAGTTACTATTGAATAAAGGAAAGACTTTATATTCAGATAATTCATTTGCAGAGAGTGCATCTAAAATGGACATTTTATGTGTCTATGACTTCCATTTTATTTCTATATGGATGACTACAAAGCTTTATATAAAGAAATTATAGAGCCAGATTCTTCCAAATAGCACAGAGGTTAGCCAAGTTTAGAAATGTGAAATGTATACAGCATTACTTGTATGTTCTGAGATGCAAGCAGATTTAAATGAAATGCAATAAAATACATTGGACATAGATTGAAAAAGTAATTATATTGAGTTAAATTCTGTGTGTGTGTGTGTGTGTGTGTGTGTATGTGTGTGTGTGTGTGTATGTGTATGTGCGCGCATGCGTGTGCATCCATGTAGGTTTGGATAGAGATAGAGGTCATAATGAAGTGACTTCATCAATCATTTCTCAACTTAATTTTTTTGAGACAGGGTCTCTTGCAAAATCTCAAGCTCACCCTTTTTACTAGACCGGCTGGCCAGCAGTATTTGGTAGTCCTGTAGTCTCTTTTCTCCAGCGCTGGAATCAAAGTCACAAACTACGGTTCTGGCTTTTCAACGTGGGCTCTGGGAGTCAAACTATGCAGTTAAAAATTACTGGAAAAAAAAGGTCCTTCTGCTATATATTGATTTGTGTAAAATAATTTTTATGTGTTGGATTTAAAAAGAAAGGCTAGACACATTTTTTTCCTTAGATTAACAGGTACCTGTTTAAGGCCAGAAATCTTACAGGATTGTCCAAAATGCTGTGCTTGTTATTGGCGTATTTTGGCAGTTTCTCTTTGAAGATGCCTGTCTCCTTTCCTGATAAATGAGGAAGCAGTGAAGCTTGGCTTCTTAATATTTTGAATTCCCACTGCCTCCATCCATTTATACCCTCAGGATCCTCAAGTTAAATCCATCACTCCTATGCTGCATTTCATAAGCAGGAACGCTTCTCCCTTATCACTGTGACTTTCTTCTCTGGCTGTGTTCTACTCCAACATAAATTCTTGTCTTAGGCTTTTCTATTCCTTTTTGGAATTTTTCTTTCTTCATGAAGTACTCTTTCCCTCTCTGACAAATTCCTCTACGAACCAAAGAGAAAAAATAAGGGGTGAGTGATGTGAGCTGAAATCTTAGGTAAAGTGGAAGTTAGAGGCTTCCTATGGGGAGTAAGTTTTGAATACAAATTGAAAGTAACAGAGAGACTCAGCCAGGAAGAGCAAATGGAAGTGAAGACTCCAAGGCAGAGAAGTGTTCACCCGCACAAGTCACCGATATTTTTCAGATATTTTTCTGTTTTATGAGTAATCCTTAAGCAAAGGAGATAGCCATCTATCCATCCTAAAATGGAACACACAGAACATTTTAAGTTAAACAATTAAAACCCTCACATAACAGCTTCTTATGTGTGTATGTTATAACTACAATGTTACATATAAATACATAGTGTAACTACTGAAAGCTAATGGCAACAAAATACATTCTTTAACAATAAAATTTTACTTTTTCGCACTTTTATTTAAACTTCACAGAATAAAAAAACTTATTTCGATAAAGAATGAAAGGTGTACACATTTAATCCACGTTGTAAAAGGGCTTAGTTGGCAAATTCTTCATCAACTTGATCTCCTTCACTCTAACATAGAAACAATTCTGTGCAATTTTTGTGAGGAAAACATTCAATAATACACCATTCCCAAGATGAGCAAAATATGAAAGCTTAGGCATGGGTGCTGTATTGCAAAATTTTGATTGCCTCATAAGTTAGTAATTTGCTTATGGCATTGTGTGTCAAAAATTCTATATCAGATCCCCCAGTGGATTTCATTTCATACACTTTCTCTTGATAGCTTATATTTAATGTAGCATTGAATACCATTAGCAGACCAATTCACTATCAGTTAAAATAAAGTGTCCTTTTTCTTAGAGTTTCACAGCACATGGCCAAAGGCAAATTAATTATACTTTTTAATATGTAAGAGCAGATCCTTCTACTTGCAAATATATTGCATTATTCACTGGAAAACACATAGATACTTCTATAAGTTGAAAGACATTTAAAAATAAAGTTTTATCTACCATTCCTTCCTTCCTTTGACGTCACTCTTTAAAATTGCTTTAATGTGACTTGGTTGGCTGCATTTTTCTCATTCTTGCTGTTATCATATTTTAATGAGACATCTGGAAAGAAATATGTTACTAGCCTATCACTGATGATTTGTTATTACTTTTAGAAGAAAGAAAAAAAATGTATCTGAGGAGATGGCTTTTTAGAATGTCCGTGGCAGGTTCATTCTAGGAAATTGTAACCTTTTGTAAACACCACTCTACTTAATTGCACTTATGAGAAGAATAGTGAAGAGACTTATCTCAGACATCTTAGGAAAGAATATGCAAATTACAAACCATAGAAGGATGAATGTGCACCATGTTACTATATCAATTATGATAAAAAAATTGTAAAATATTATTAACTGCATTGTGCAAGTGGACACAAGTATCATTACAGATCTAAACCATCCATATTTATTTAAAAATACAGTATGATGATGATAATCATGATAAGCTTTAAAATAACGTGGGCCTGGATAAATACATGCATTACTCATTTACTCCTATACAATCATTACAAGAATTAAGATATCTTATAAATACACTCAAGTAACATCACGAGACCAGAAATCTAGAAGAACCATCCAGGCTTCGCTGGCTCTAGGCATATCCATTTTTAAGGTATTATTTGTCTGACTCACTCTGACACTAACCCCAGCTTTTGTCAAAGCCTGTATCTGCTGCTGAGGTTGGTGTGGGATGGACGATAGCTGTGACACAACTTTTTCACCATAAAATAGATCAGTAAGGTCATGTCTATGCGAGAATGGGTCAATATGCACTCTGTGTTAGATCAGTGCTATAACCAGCAAAGCATATGATATCAGAAATATGGCATATAAGATTTTTGAATAAAATAATTTATGTATAGTAACAACTAAGAAGAAATTTTCTCACGTATCATAAGATACTTGAGAAAACAAGATTATATTTTCTTCATCAGTTTTGTGATGACTCAGAAGGCCTTATATTCTGCCATCTGATTTTTTAAAAAAGCTAAATAAGTCTCAAAATATATTAAGTAAAACGCTTCTATTTGATCCTTATTACCCATGTTAATTATTCTTTCTACCACACTGTCATTCATTGAGAAGAGAGTGTGTGTATTTGATTGACATGTGAAAATACTATTGTTGAATGTAGATGTAGTTTGGAAAACATGTCAATTTTCAGTTAAAAATTTTAATGTCAGTGTTTGAGGATTTTGGTTTGGTATTGAGAGTTTGAATTGGTTAATTCACACTGAAATTAAAATGAACAGTTCTAAAACTACAACATGATTTAACCCATATCCATATTTTTTAATTTAACTTTATTATTTTATGTGTATGAGCAGTTTTGCCTGCAAGTATATGTAAGCATCATGTGTGTCCCTAGGGCTGGCAGAGGTCAGGTGTCAGATCCCCGCACGTAGAGGTACTGATGACTGTCAGCTGCTGGGAGGGTTCCGGGATTAGAACCTGGGTCCTCTGCAAGGGCATTTGGTGTTCTTCTCTCCAGCCCTATTTTCATATTTTAAAAAATGGCTTTTAAACATAAAACTGGAAAAAATGATTTATATTGACTTTTTCAAAAAAAAAACTTAATTCTGAGCAAAACATAAAGACTTAGATCCTTGGTTATTTTAATAGTAATGTCAGCTTTGTGTTTTACTATCTGAGGAAAACCGAAAGTATTAATGCTGTCTTGAATTAGTCACAAAGTGCTATATAAGCATGTCAAAGCTCACAACTGTGTTTCTACACAAAGACACAATGAAAACAATCATATTTCCTTCAAAATTAAAAGTATTGTTTTATACATTATTTAAAAAAAATAATTTCTCTGTGTTAAAAATAAGACTTTTTAAAAACTAAACATACATTTATATATCCGGCAGAGATGTGGATATTTTAGTGCAGGTGTGGGGGTCGGAGAACCTCTTAAGCTGTTTGTCTTTCCCCTTCTTAGCGTACTCTGGCAACTGCACTTAGGTTGCCAGGCTTTGTGGAAGGGTCTTCCTCCACTGGGCCATCTTTCTAGCGCAAGAGACCAATTATCAGGTAGAACTTTGAAAGTAAAGTTTTAGAAGAATAAAAATTCTTGGCAGTATTTCTCAAACTTTGTGGCTATTTAATATCAACAATGAATCCACAAGGTGAAAAAAAAATCTCTCCAGCATGTTTTTTGATTACAGTTTTCCCTTTCCTAATTAAATAAATGCTATATTTTAGTTTTTATGTCCAAACGTAATGTCTACTTATATTGTATTTTAAAGAAAAATGTTTCAAGATATTAGAGTGTAAATGAAAATTAATGGTGAAAGGGATTGAAGGTCACAGAAAACTTCCAAATAGGATGCTTTTGTCATATGTAAAAATTAAAAGTCATATTTTCTTCCTATAGTTAATTTAGGATGTCTGAAGTTTATGTAAGTGTAATAAATACAATCTTAAATGAAAACTAAAAAAAATCCTTGGTAGCTACAACACAGAATTCTTCAATGATCAGATGCTATTTTTGCTAAAATGAAGTAATATATAAAATGTATTTAAAATCATCCCAGTTGTGGTAAGCAATTGTAATATGTAATAATAAACTTCCTGGCTCTTTTTCTCATGATATTTATCATTTGTTGATGATCTTTATTAATATTATCATTATCAGGATAATATTGAAGTGCCATCTTTGGTGACCCCAACTTGCAATAATAACTATTGTCCTGTGAATACATTGACGCTGTCATGGACTTTAAAGGGTGCCTTCTTTTTCTAAACTTGTTCATCCTGGAAGCAGGCAAGATGGAGTTTTTAAAAAAGCATAGTCCTGTTCCCCAAAAGTACCTGAAAGTATATTAGGGATGCCTTTAACTTCATCCAAAAAATATAGAGTGGACAGAGAATAATTGAAATAATAATGTTCCTTTGGGCTCAGAGATTTTTTTCCCCAGTGTTATTAACTATCAGGCTGTTGTTTTTGTAGGTACTGATACAGTTTCTGGTGTCAAAATGTCCAAGTTATTTTATTATCTAAAATAGAAAAATGAATCATTTTAGAGTTGTTTGGTCGCTTTAATTTTCTTTTTATTTGAAGGTTTTTAAAAATTCTTCTTTTGTATATACACCCTGAGTGGTTTCCCCTCCCTCCCCTCTTGGTCAGTCTCTTAACACCCCCTTTCCCCCAGATACACCCACTTCTCCCCACTTCTCTCCCCTCAGAAAAGAGTGGGCTTCCCAGGGACATTATCACGCTAGTTTTCTTTTCCAAGCTTTTGTTTTGTTTTGTTTTTGTACCTTCCTACACCCAGCAAACTAAAAGCAAAAACTGGATCACCACTGTACCTTGAAATGTCCCATTCCTTTCCTGTCCTTTTCTCTCTTCAGCCTCATCTGCCCATCAACCCTCCACCTCCCTCCCTCCCTCCCTCTCCACCTCTCTATCTGTCCCCATGTGTCTCTGGAGACCCTTTCTCTCTGAGGACAGGTTTTTGACAGCACAGGACAGGCTGTAGTTACCTCAGCTTCCCAGGTACTCAAACTATATATAAGTGTGCAGTAGCAATCTTAATTTTTCATAACTGTTGTAAATGTTTCTTCTTTGTCTCCAAGGCAAATATATTCATTTCTGTTTATCTTTTGTGTGTTTATGTGCTTCTGTTTTGGAATTTTTCTCATATCTTTCTTATATAATTAACTCCTTAGAACATGTTACTATACCATGATATATATTGCTTCTCTTATCTTAATTTTCAGTTTGCTTTCTTAGAAGAATGCCTGGTTATTTTTCTTATCTGAATTTTCTGCATCTTACACATTACATATAATATATATTCTATTTATATGTATATAAATTGTACATATATTGTTTATGTGTGTGCATAATAAAATTATTATTGTTTAGGTAAAATTAGATGATTCATATATATATATATTTATCATTATACAGTTTGTCATATACACACAGATGTATTTAATGATTATATAATATATGTATCCTAAGATGTTTAATTACGTAAAACTAAGGATTTACTGATTATTTATTCACTTCATCATTCATCTTAGTTAAACAATATGGCTCATTTTTATTTGAAGAAAATTTTCAGCAGATAGCTGACCTTCTTGTGTTGTAGTTTCCTTTCTTCAGAGGGTGAAGGTGAAGTACAGATGCTGCTGCAGAGTTATCCTGATCTGCACTATATCAACAGTATTTGTTGTCAAACCAGTGACATTAACAGAACTAATAAAATGCTCTCATTTTTAATAAGATTCTATAGGAATGAATGGGGAAGAGTGAAGTGGATTGGGTTTAATCACATTTTTAAATGCATTTCATGTTGTGATCATAACTTTGCAATCAAGTTAGTTTCAGTCAAGAGACATTTGTTCCTAGTATTCTTTAGAAGAGAGGGTGAGTGAGCTAGACCCCCTCCACTCTGACTTTCCTCGGTCTGAATCTTCATTGTCGCGCCTATGCACACACGCATGCGCACTCATGACAAATGGCACCCGAACAAAGAGAACTGTGAGTTGTACAGCTGAACTGACAATATTCTTAACAGCTTCATGAAAGAGAGACGCCATGCTCAGAAGATCGATATTTTAGTGCATATCATCAAGCCAGTGCCCTCTGGACACCACAACAAAACTGTCAGGGGACCCCAACTAAGAACAGTCATGAACGGGTTCTGTTATGATGGCAGGCAGAGTGTGGAGTAGAAATGAGCCATAATAATCTTTAAAGGAATCACAAAAAAATGTGTTTACACGTCGATGATTTTCATTTTTTAAAAAGTTGTTAGCTTTTTTGTTTTTTCTTTCGTCAACCGATCCATTCCCCTCCCTTATTTTTTATTACTGGGGGAAATATGTTCACGTTGTTATCTTTCAAATGAAGCTGTATCATTATAAGTCTACTGAGTATTAAAAATTGCATTTAACCAATGAGCATCAGAGTTTTCAATCGTCTCTCAAAAAAAAAAAAAAAAAACTTGTTGATTACATCAAGATTGAAAAGTTAAATTTAACCTGGATGTACCTTTTAACAGTCCAGGATATAATATTGAGTGGTTTGGGCTCTACTTAGCAGGCTTAATTACAGGATATTTTGTTAAATATGGGCTAATATAAAAGTCCCAAGTTCTATGAACATTTTAATGTGTGTAGTGCAGTTTTCATGAAGTATAAATTATCCTCCATTGACTTCTAAAAATGCCTTTTAAAGTAATTTAACATAGTTATGGTTGCATGCTATTATTTATCTGTTCATAAGACAGATGAAAGTAACAAATACAAAGTAATTAAGCAAGATAAATTGTGGAATTAAGAAATACTTTTACAACTTGTTTTAAGGAAAGTCACTAAATTGACAAGTTTTTGAGACTATAGAAATGTAATATGAATGTATTCTGAAGATTTGTTTGTTGTATTTTTGGCTCCTTTCAATTTAGACACAAAAGTATTTACATTCTTGCTAATTCTTTTCAGAAAGATATTTAAGAAGTGCTGTGTTTAAATTCAGAAACAAGCCCTCCCCAACTGACTAGTTGATTTCTCAGGTCAGGTTTATAAAATCACTCTGGTACATACTCTATTTAATACTTTATAATTATAGGTATGTGGCGTGCTAATTTGCTAGCTGCTTGATGCTAATTAGGCAAGAGTCCCCACCCAGTTATCTTCCGAAAAATATTTCTTAAAAGTTTCTCTAAAGAAAAAAGCTTTAGAATTTGCAATTATGAAAGGAATATGAATTAACTCTTAAGTGTTTTTGAATCATACTTGCTTCTCTCTTGTTTGTGTGTGTGTGTGTGTGTGTGTGTGTCTGTGTATCTGTCTGTCTGTCTGTGTGTCTCTGTATGTGTGTATGTATCTATGTATGTGCCTCTGTGTACATTTGTGTACATGTGTATTTGCTATGTGCATATGTGTGTTGATGGTCAATGTGTAGTCATGGTCATAAGACGAATTTGGTTTTCCATTGTATCACTCTCTGGCTTATTCCCCTGAGACAGGGTCTCTCATTGAACCTGAAATGAGGCTGGGAAGCAGTAAACCTCAGTGACCTTCTGGCCCCTAACTCCCATTGAGGCAAGGTTTACACATGTGTGTGTATGCACACACTCAGCTTTTTATGTGGGCACTAAATATTTAAACTCTAGTCCTCTAGTACATCACACCACTCTTAGCCGAAGAGTTGTCTCCTCTGCCCCATGGATCCCATGGATTTTACTTGCTTTGAAAACCAGTTATTTTTTCCTACCTTTAATGCTCAATGAGTATTACCGTGTTACTGTTATTAGACAGTTGGTTTTGTTAATTTACTTAACTTATTCTTAGTAAATTATATATATGTATTTATATACATATGCTGCATTAAATATATATTCAGTGCTTCAAAGTATCTAAAATATTACTTTATTCAAACATAACAATAACTCAATGATGTATGCATAAGTGTGAATTTTAGCACATGTCATTTCTTATTAAGCAGTTTATATTATTGATATAAAAACAAAAATAAATAATCAGTGACTTATAGTGTTTCATATTAATGTCTTTAAAATGTAAAAGGTGAAACTAGATACCAATACAATGTTATATAACAGCTCTTCTCTGGGCACATACACAGAAGAATTAAAAGTAATAAGTCAAACATATATTTGTGCCCCCAATAACTATTACTCACTGTAGCCAGAAGGTTTAAGTGAACATCAACAGATGATTAGAAAAGCAAAATGTAACATGCAGATACAAAAGATTCTCATTCTATAGTGAACTTAACTACTCTAAAACCTGTCTGCAATTGCCTGGCTACTATTTTACATTACACAGAAAAGGAGAAAGGAGGTTTAAAAAATAGATTAGCTGCAGAATTCCTTACCTGCCTTGACTCTGAGGACTTAGAACTTTATTCTCATTTGTTATGCATTTTAATAGGTTTAGCTATATCATCATTAAAGTGGGTAAACACTTGGTGCTTCTACGAAACCCTGGTGGGGCACAGATCCAAACCTCCTGCATTCCTAACCTGGAATTTTGGATGAGATGGTGGACCTGCATCTTTACTAAAACGCACATCATATTTTCTGGCATATACAATGATTGGGTGTATTAGATAATCCCCAAATTTTCAGTTAAAATATAGAGTTTGGAATATACTCGCCATATGAGACTACACCTCTTCCAATGCAAACCCTGGGCAGTAGACTCAGGCATTGTGTCTATTTGCAGGCAGGACCCAGACAGCCAGGCACTTTATTAAACGGCTGCAGCCAGCCAGTGCCAGGCTACACTGCCCTTTTTAGGCGAGCTCCCAGAAGCAGCCCTCAGAGTCCAACAGGCGGGTTCTGACAGAGAGCCTATCCATGCTCACTTCTCCTCCTTGAGATACAGGGAGATGTGTGCAACTTGCTCCTCTCTGTTTCACACTCCCGTCACAGAGCAGGAAATGAGGTGCGGCACTCCCCAAGGTGCCCCCACCCCACTATCTGTGCAGAACATATGAAGCAAGGAGAAGCAAGTTGCAGTTAAGTACCCAGCATATAAAATGGCCCCCAACTTTGGCACAGATTTTTTTGGGTTAAAAAGTCGTCTTATATGCTAGAAAATATTTGACACTCAGTTTTATTAACTTGGGTACTGGCACATGCTTGAAGTTGAAACCACACTATTCACTCACCATCAACGAAAGAGTAACTTAAACTGGCGTGGTAATGCTGAGGTCAATGAGTCAAATGGTTATCCCATAAGTCTTATAGTGGAATTTCTGGCCATGTGTTAACCTCCCATAACTGCAGAACATGACATAGTATGTCTTTGTTGGTTTCCTGGCAACTGCATCAAAAAAGTTCTTGCTTAAATCAACCTTGCGGTACATTGACCTGTCTCAGATTATGTTAGTGTGGAGATGTTTCCACAAGGCATAGCTGACAGAGGCTGCCCGTATCTCTCTACACTTGTGTGGTGGCATCTGAGGGCACCTCTGTGTGAGAGCGCAGTTTAGCTGGGGATCAGCAACCACACTTGCAATCATAGCTCTGCTTGCTGTAATGTTCCTTTAGTTACTTATTTTGTTATTAATTTATTCAGATTACATCCCCTTACTGGTCTCCTCCCATACCTCCGTCCCTCCCCTTTTCACACTATTCCCCACCCATTGGTCTGTGACAGAAGGAGACCTCCTCCCCCACCCTATGGTCACAGCCTATCAAGTCTCATCTTGGTAACCTGCCTGTTCTTTCTCTGAGTGCCACCAAGTCACCCCACCACAGGGAAGTGGTCAAATATGGGGCACCAGAGTTCATGCCAGAGTTAGTCCCTGCTCTCCATGCAACTATGGAGAATGTCCTGTCCATTGGCTAGATCTGATTAGGGGTTCAATATTAGGGGTGCAGTAGTTTGAGCAAACATCCCTAAGTCCAGATCTGCCTTTCATGATGTGCTTCTTGTAGGTTTCTAGGACTCTCTGGATCCTTCTATTTCCCCATTCTCCCATATTTCTCTTTCCTAGAGTCCCAGTAGGAGGTCGCTGCATCTATCCCAATCTCCTGGTAAGTGGAGACTTTCATGAGACAGCCGTTTTGGGCTAGTGTTTGATTATAAGGGAGTATATACCATGTGAGTCTTTCTGAGTCTGGGTTAACTCACTCAGTATGATCATTTCTAATTCCATCCATTTGTCCACAAATTTTAGGATTTCCTTGTTTTTAATAGCTGAATAATATTCCATAATGTAAATGTACCACAGTTTCTTTATCCATTCTTTGTCTGAGGGGCATTTAGGTTCTGGCTATTATGAATAATACTGTTATGAACATGCTTGAGCATATATTCTTGTAGTGTGGTGGAGAATCTTTTGGGTATATTCCAAGGAGTGGAATAGCTGGGTCTTGAGGTAGCCCTATTCCCAATTTTTGGAGAAAGCACCAGATTGATTTCCAAAGTGGATGTACAAGTTTGCATTCCCATCAGCAATGAGGGAGTGTTCCCCTTTCTCCACATTCTTGCCAGCATGTGCTGTCACTTGAGTTTTCTGATGGGTGCAAGATGCAATCTCTGAGTTGTTTTGACTTGCATTTCTCTGATGACTAAGGACACTGAGCATTTCATTAAGTGTTTCTCACCCATTCGTTATTCCACTGTTGAGAATCCCTGTTTAATTCTGAGCCCCATTTCTTAATTGGGTTATTTGGTTTGGTGGTATTTAATTTCTTGAGCTCTTTATATATTTTGGATAATAGACCTTTGTCAGATGTAGGGTTGGTGAAGACCTTTTCCCAGTCTGTAGGCTGTCGTTTTGTTCTGTTGACAGTGTCTTCTGCCTTACAGAAGCTTCTCAGTCTCATGAGGTCCCATTTACTAAATGTTGATCTTAAGGCCTGGGCTGTGGGAGTCTTGTTCAGGAAGTTGTCTCCTGTGCCAATGAGTCCCAAGCTCTTCCCTACTTTTTCTTCTAACAGATTTAGTTTGTCTATTTTTATGTTGAGGTCTAATGTGATTTTAATGCTTTTTAATTGAGTTCTTGAAAACAGGTAAGGTTTGGACATTGTAAAGGTCTGTCTATTGGCTACAACCAATATTTAGCAAAAACTAATAAACTCATGTATTAGCTTTGAATCATACCAAAATTACACTATTATAACTGCTTCTGTTTGTTTTTACCGTTAAGAAGTGCACACTTTTTTGCATAATTTATGAGAACTACAATTATGTTTTCCGTAGATTGAATTTTGTTTGATTAATTTAAAAGGTCTTGATTAAAATTTTATGAGAAAAGAATAGTCTTTTGACTCTGATATTTTATGTGGTGAATAGGCCATTAAGAAATAAATGTTTTACATTTTTCTCTAAATCTGGGTAGTTTTCTTAATTTGCTATGCAAAGAGGGGAACATCCTGAGAACCTTTCACTTGTACAGTGCAAAGTAGAAGTGAGAACTATTCTGTTCTGATACTTTTCAAATGTTAGCAAGTTAATTTTTCTTAGAGAAATTTTATTGCTAAATTAATTCTTTATATAAAGTTAAGATTGTACTGATTCCTATAAAAGAAAAAAATCATTAATACAATAATCTTACATTTATTCCAAACTTATACTAGCATATAAAATTTAAATTTGAGTATAGATTTTACAGTTTATTGTACTGAAAGTTTTTTTTTAACCTTCTCAAAGTAGTGTGGGTCATCTCTTGGCTTTCAATATTATTATTTAAAACATTCTAATTTCTGTATATCTCAAATGAAGATACCATCTGTGGAAAACAAATGAGTCTTTGAATCTTATGATTTTAGAAACTTGGTAGGTATGGTAGGCACACATATAATCCAATTACAGAAAAGTAAGGCCTGCCCATTGAGAGTTTGAGGCCAGCTGGGCTATAGAGGGTGTGGCCACATTTAGTTACCACAGGCTTAGTGGATGGACCGACATCCACGCACACATGGGCAGTGCTCACTTGACTCTCTCCATTGTCCAAAATAGACTGTGTATGGCTTGGAGGGCATTGCATAAGGATGGATCCTGCACTAGGTGGAGACAGGGGACCTGAGTTGGCATAGTAATATTTTTTCTATATATGTATGAAATCCTCAAGAATAAAGAGCATCAGTTATGTTTAATGAAAAAAGAAATCTAGATAGAAAAAGAAAACAAGATTAAAATAATTTACTCTTTATAAGATTGAAACCCTAAATTTCTTATTCCATATAGTTTCATAGATACAATATTGTCATTTTAAAGACCATAATTTTTCTTTAGCTATACCAATAATCTTGACTTCACATCTACGTGTAACAGTTAGATGTAGTTTATTGTGTTTTACATGTAAGCATCTGAGTACGTTAGGCTCAATTCTTATTTAACAACTATTCAGATGTTGGTATGATCCCAATGAGCAGGTTCAGGTGTATCATTAGCAAGCATTTGGCACCAACTGCACACTGCTAGGTTAACAAAATAATACTGTGTGTCCTACACTATCATTCCTGGAGGAGAATCCCATAACTTATTCTCTAGTCAACTCATTAGTAGAGAATAATTTTTTGTTCTCTGTGTTCATAAAATCAACCCCAGGACAAATTAGGCTTCCAAATATGTTTATTACCTTAGAAAAAGATGTGTTTCTCTAGATCTTTATCTAAATATTACTTTAGCTACCACATTTGTTCCTCTGGCCTTGTTTTCCACTGTTCATCTTACAGATATATGCTGATAAATCAACATTTTTAGTTCTTTATTGTTTTCCATGACTATAAAATGTTAACAACAGATTTATATTTTATTAGCATTTATGCATCAAATGTAAGAGACATCTTAAATCCTAATTTAATGCACCTTAAAGTCCTTTTATTAGGCAGTTAATTCCCAGCTGTGCTGTTTTACTAGTTGTGCATTACATTTGTGGTGTAGTCAAAACAATGGTGTGGATCTAAAATTGTAAATTATCTCTAGCAGTTAGATAAACTATACACTCACCAGTCTTGAAAGTCTATTATTAATATTATCGCCCCATGGAAGCCATAATAGTAATGACTTATCTTCTAATATTAAAAATGAAATAGTACTTATGTACTTGAATCCCTTTGTGGACAATTTCATAGTAGGTAATAGTAAAGGTAAGGTATTTGTTATTGATATTTATTATTGAATTATATGTTAAATATGAAGTTGAATTATATAGATTTAGTATCATTTACATCTCAAAATCTAGATTCACACGTGATTCATGATTACTTGTTAAAGAACTATAATTGTATTGTTACAAGAGCCTTTGCATTTTTCACGTAAAGAAACTTGCTTTTGGCTTATTATATTAAACTTAGAAAAACGTGTACATGTTAAATTTTATTGCTGTTATCAGTTGAGTCTTTCTCCCATAGGAGTATTTATTTGTTTGTTTGTTTGTTCATTTATTTAATGTCCTCTTATTTGTATTCTTGTGTAACTCCATAGGAATCAAACTAGAGAAACCTAGGAAACAATCCTCTAAAACAATCACTAACATATCCCCTACCACTTTTATATACGTTTTCCCAAAAGGAAAAGCAGATGGCATCAGTTGAGACTACAGAGTGGCAATCTCTCTTTTACATTTTGCTGCAATGGGAAGGCGGAGGCAAAGCCAATTAGTTCATCTGCTACTGCTCATTCAAATAACCTACAGGAAGATAAATGTATGGGCTGAGAGCTAACGCACCCTGGAGATATAAGTAGAAGACAACTTCATTGCCACCCCATAAGTCAAGGCTTATCCAAACCCAGCAGGAAAACAATGCAAGTCTTGCATGTTTTTTTTTTTTTTTTTACATAACATGAGCTGGCAAAGAAGCTACCTAGTGAAATATATTATTCACATTTTCCTGCCATTAATTGTAATTTTTTAAGGTTTCTTCTGTGACTGAGTTTACCAAAAGGAGTAAAGAACCACCCATCATTAGCTTCATAGATCAATATGCATAGGGACTACAAACCAACTTGAGTTGCTTCAAAATAGAAAATATCACAGGGTGTCTCCTTCCTCCCTATGGAGAGCAAATTATGCTATTGATTGACCCACAGTATAACTGTAAATTTAGAGATATTAGGGGCATAGCTAAGAATCCCACAAAGCCATTCTCCTTCTGGGTGTAGTGTACAGTTGCTGAGAGACCTCCTAAGCATCCCACTGTGGATCCTTCAAAGACATGGCCCCAGTCCATCCATGATGAGACCAGGGAAGATGAAAAGACTTAAGATCAAAGAAATCATTATTCTATAATTCTATTTGTCTTCTTCTTTATGTTTTTCATAATTTGCCAAATATTTTTTAAATCTAGAAATTCAGAAATCCTAAGAAATGATAATAACAAAATGAATATATATATATTCAGAATATATTTTCAGAGACCACAAAAAGAGAATCTATGCTACATTATAATCTTAGTGTCAATGAATGAGACTATAATTTCTATAATTTAAGGGAGGAACAGGAAAATACATGTAAATATCAATAGTCTGTTACTCCAAAACTCGAATCAATGTTAAAGATTAGCCATGTGAGGTTTTATTATTATTGAAAGAACCAAATCTGTCTTAGTACAAAAGCTGAATGCAAAAAAGGAAATGAAAGAAAAATATACCTCCCAAAATACTGTAAAATTTTGTTTCTTGATAGCTATTTTTAAGTCAAGTTATAACTCTTAGAGTTTCATGAATAGGATGTTTCCTATACCAGTCACTGGAAAGTGTAGGACCCAATAGCTTCAGCATCCAAAAATTAGAAATGCATAGTTTTGGACAGCATAAAGAATCAGAAAATAAGGGTAAGACTCGTTCTTCTGTGGTACAAAAGTCTTCTAAAGGAGCAGCCAAGGAACCAGTTGCTTAGACCTTCCTTTATTCCATGGAGCCATGTGTACTAGCGAAGTGACAGACTTAGCAAAACACTTGGTAGATAGTTACACAGGAACCTGTGTAGAATTTTGAAAAGTCCCTTCAAGCAGTAAAGTGACAGGTTCAAAAATTCTAATTAGAATGTATTAGGATGTTGCATGTTATTGAATATGAACACATTTTAACAGTGCGTTTCTGAAAATAGTTTCAAAATGAATAAAAATCAGATTTGATCTCTGAATTTCTGAAATGACAGCCAGCTCTGAAGTTAAGCATATCATATTTTATGAAAACTGTTAATTGTTTCTTAATTTAGTATAAAAGTTTTTCATTATTAATATCTGATGTTGGATAAGTTTTTTTTCCTTTAAAGTCAAGGTACCTAAGTTTTAGCTAGCTCTCCTTGACTAGGATTGCAGCAACATTTACTCTAATGTCCTGACCTCTATGCAGAAATCTTTTGACTCAAGTGTGGCTTGGATGTACTTGAGTGCTATTGGTCTCAGATTCTTAAAATGAAGAAACTATCCAGTGTGCTCATAGCAATTGCAGTGATCTTCATCAATAATGATGGCTCAGCACTAAATAACTTAAATTGTAACGTTCCAATGACTTTCTAAGATATAATAAGCTATAAGTGGCTAGAAACAACACAGTGTTGAAACTATATTTTCTAAATATGTATATATCAGCTGGACACGATGGATTCATGCCTGTAATCCCTGCACTCAAGGAGGCGGAGGCAGACAGATCTCTGTGAGTTCGAGGGCAACCTGGTCTACAAAGCAAGTCCGGGACAGCCAAGCCTATACAGAGAAAGTCTGTCTTGAAAACAAATGTGTATGTCAGATCTAGCAGAAAGCAGTGAAATTCAGCAGCTTGTATTCTGACAGAGAAGACAGAGAGCACACACATTGGAAGTAAAATGAATGAAGAGAAAACTGTATCAGGCAGTTGTCACCTAATCTGAGGAACACTGAAGCAATTCTGCAAACTATATGTGCTTAAACTGAAAATAGAAAAGAGAGTTGAGGTGAGGAGACGAGAATGCTTATTTTTGTTAGAAGGAACAGCCGGATGATATAACAAGTTGCATCGACCAACCTAGAAGAGTTGAAACAGAAAAACAGACACAGGCAGGGGCAAAGCTATGCAAAAAAAAAAAAAAAAAAAAAAAATCAGGTTCACTTAAGCAATGGAAAGCTTTCAAATCATTTAGCTTTTCTATTCAGAAGAAGTAGTTTGACTGAATTGGTGAGAACGTCACGGGAGGAGAAGGCAAAGTACAAGGTCGAGGCGGTGCATTCATTTTGACTATTACAGCCTGGACAAGGGACGCTGGTCCTTTACAATAGACTTTAGAGTTGTAACAGATAGTGAGGATGAGAAGGACTGTGTGAAGGAGAGAGGGGCAGTGGGTGAGGTAATGCAAGAGGAATCGAGAAGAAGGAAAAGAATAGGGAAGAAGGCTGAAACAGTCAAGGACGATTAACTGTGTTTTCAGGAGGCTGGCTGTGGCAGGGATGGCTATATTTTTGTACTGTGACTTATCTGAGTTGAGTCACTGGGGTGACTGCAACTCTTTTCACCAAGATGGGGAATTCTAGGTTTGTTCAGGAAGGTGGTGAATTGAGATTGAACATTGTCTTGGTGGCATCTGTGAGATACTCCAAAGATATATCGCCAACGATTATTACAAGTTTGAAACTCGATGTCTCATTTCTCAAGGTTGTTAACTGTCATTGCACTAAAATTAGACTTTAATGAGTGGGAACATATTGCTGCCTATCAGAACATTCGGCAACCTCAGTCACATTATTTATACTTCATAATGTCACTTCTAATATTTCACCTTGAAGATCACTCAGTGCCTCTGAGAATAATTTAAGTCGGCTTGCATTGTTACATGGTGCATTTTATAACACTGGCCACCATCAGTGATGAAGGAAATCTTACAAATTCATCTCAAGCTGAAGACACTTAAATGTCTTTTCCTATGGTGCGGTATAACATTAATTATAAATAAAAAGCAACAGACCGAGTATTTTAGAAAGTTGTTTTTTATTTTCAAAGATTTAAGACATACTCTGACTTTCAATTTTATCTTGATGTGTTTGAACATTTGCTACCCCCAGCGGCTCTGTATTTTGGAGTTCAAATTGACAACTCAGATTGCAAAAAAATACTAACATAATTCTTTAATCTTTTGCTGGAGGAACACATTTTCTCATGCTGTCAATTGTGTTAATAATAAAATATTTTGTGATAGGTCTCATTAGTAATAACTTCTGAGATAGTGATTTTTAAAAATAGTAGAGCAAACCTTACTTGGAAAATAATATGAGTATTTGTTTGAAAATATTCCCTATTTTATTTTTGACCATCAATTTAGTTTGCCTAAAGAATTAGCAAGTGGTAGGAAGCATGGAAAGTTAGAAATTCAAAGATGCTAGACACTCTCTTGCTCTAGGGTGGGAACATTGAGTAAATTTTCATTACAATCAAATAAGAAACAATTTACTTAGATTAAGAGTCTAATATATTGTTTTTCTCTTCATAAAAGTATTCTATTGAGTCTTCAGTTGTATTTACTAGTAAAGCAGGTCCAAAAATAAGCGAAATGCAATGAAGACATATTCCATTTGAATGGCTTAAATATGAGATGTCTTGTTGACTGAGCCAGTTATCTGGCTCTCCAGCTAAATCAGCTGGGACAGTTAAACCAGTTTGTAGGAGGACACTTCATTAATTCAGAACGCCAGGAACTAGGGTAGTTTGGCAAAGATAGCACCAGGGCAGTTAGACATATGCTTTAGATGAAGTCTTTGTAGCTTGCTGGAAGCAAGGTTGGACTAACTGACCTCTGGAGGCACATTCCAGCTTAATGTCCCGCATTTTATCTAATTGTAACTTTTAAGTTTACATAAAAGATTCAAATCTATTTTATTTCAGAATGCCTTGGGTTTTGTTGGGAAACAGGCTATTAAACCGATTGTGTTACTTATAATCAAACATTTGAATTTAACATCAAAATAGATTTTTCGATCAAACAAAATTACTTTAAGTTTTAGGATAATTAAGTTTACTATTTAAACATTTGTTAGATGGTTTCCTAGAAAGTGCAATGTATTCATTTGCATTTTATAACATACAACAAATCTATAAAATATTTATATATGTACTTATAGTCAGAAAAAGCAATATTTTTCTAAATATATTTATACTTTGTGAATTAAATGTTCTTCCTCTCCCAGACTCCCATACCTGATCATTACTTAACAAAATGTTTTATTGTTTTGTTTATTTTATATAGACTCAGCAAAATTCCTCCCAAATTTTATCAGTTTTATTGAGTGATTTTACTTCATGTCCCATGGTACCTAGTTCCCAGGCTAGTTTCATTCTCTCAGTGACTATTCTGTGCCCCATTTCAAGATTTCTCATGGATATAGTCAACCCTGTTGGCTATGATAATTGAGTTATTTTGAGCTGACCATCGCTCTATGATTACAATATTTTTAAGAGTGTTGGTGATATATATTTATATTTTCTATTTTTTTGGTATTTTTTTAAATTTTATTAATTTATTCTTGTTACATCTCAATGGTTATCCCATCCCTTGTATCCTCCCATTCTTCCCTCCCTCCCATTTTCCCCTTATTCCCCTACCCTATGACTGTTTCTGAGAGGGATTACTTCCCCCTGTATATATATGCTCATAGGGTATCAAGTCTCTTCTCAGTGACCTGCTGTCCTTCCTCTGAGTGCCCCTAGATCTCCCGCTCCAGGGGACATAGTCAAATGTGAGGCACCAGAGTACTTGAGAAAGTCATATCCCACTCTCTACTCAAGTGTGGAGAGTGTTCTGACCATTGGCTAGCTCTGGGTAGGGGTTTAAAGTTTACCACCTGTATTGTCCTTGGCTGGTGCCTTAGTTTGAGCAGGACCCCTTGGCCAAAATCTGCCTATCATAATGTTCTACTTGTAGGTTTCTAGGACCCACTGGATCCTTCTACTTTGATATTCTCACATGGTTCTCTCATCTAGAGTCCCAATAGGATGTCCTTCCCTCTGTCCCAGTTTCCTGGTAAGTGAAGGCTTTCATGGGACATGACCCTTGGGCTAGTATACAGATATAAGTGAGTATATACCATTTGAGTCTTTCTGCTTCTGGGTTAACTCACTCATTATGATCATTTCTAGCTCAATCCATTTATCCACAAATTTCGGGAATTCCTTGTTTTTAATAGCTGAGTAGTATTCCATAGTGTAAATGTACCACAGTTTCTTTATCCATTCTTCTACTGAGGGACATTTAGGCTGTTTCCATGATCTGGCTATTATGAATAAGGCTGCTATGAACATGGTTGAGCAAATGTTCTTGTTGTGTGCTGGAGCATATTCTGAGTATATTCCCAGGAGTGGAATAGCTGGGTATTGAGGAAGCCTTATTTCCAGTTTTCTGAGATAGCACCAGATAGATTTCCATAGTGGCTGTACTAGTTTGCATTCCCACCAGCAATGAAGGAGTGTTCCTCTCTCTCCACTTCCTCGCCAGCATGTGGTGTCACTTGAATTGTTAATCTTATCCATTCTGATGTGTGTAAAATGAATTGTCAGAGTTGTTTTGATTTGCATTTCCATGACCACTAAGGAGGTTGAGCATTTTTTTAAGTGTTTCTCAGCCATTTGATATTCTTCTGTTGAGAATTCTGTTTAGTTCCAAGCCCCATTTCTCAATTGGGTTATTTGGTTTGGTGGTGTTTAATTTCTTGAATTCTTTATATATTTTGGATATTATACCTTTGTCAGATGTAGGGTTGGTGAAGATCTTTTCCCAGGCTGTAGGCTGTCGCTTTGTTCTCTTGACAGTGTCTCCAGCCTTACTGAAGCTTCTCAGCCTCATGAGGTCCCATTTATTAATTGTTGACATTAAGGCCTGGGCTGTTGGTGTTCTGTTCAGGAAGTTGTCTCCTGTGCCAATATGTTCCAGGCTCTTCCCCACTTTTTCTTCTAAGTGACTTAGTGTCTCTGGTTTTATGTTGAGGTCTTTAATCCACTTGGATTTGAGTTTTGTCAAGGTGACAAATATGGGTCCAGTTGTATTTTTTTACACATAGACCTTGTAAAACATTTCTATGTATTTAGAAAATTGACAACGTTAATTAAATTGTGGTTTTCAAGTGATTTCAAAGATGACAATGATGTGACAGGTGTTATATACATGTGTGTTTACATGTGTAAAGTGTGTGTATGTGTGTTTGTGTGTGTGTGTGTATACAGACAGAACTATGAGCTAAGCTGTAACATGCACATCCTTGTTAATCTTGTCATTTTGTTTTGGTGAAATTAGATCACAAGGACATCTGAAAGGTGACTTCTTATGAAATTACCATGACTCTGTTTGTTGAAGCTAACTATACAGATTCTTGGATCTACTACTGAACTAATATAGAATTAATTTGAAGGTATTTTTGAAATGCCTTGGATTCTGAATACCAATGATTTTTAAAAGTGCAATACTATGTTTTCCTAATCTATCAAAACCTCTCTTAAACTAGAAGAGCAAGATTACAATCTTGACAAAACATGAAAGTGCCAGCCCTTCTTCTTCCCTGCCATGCAAGGCATCCGTGCACGTTTCTGAGGGGTTCTAAGCTATACCAGGCAAGTACTCCTACCTGACAGTGACAGGAAGTGGCTGGGAGAATGACGTTTGGAAAGATAAATAAGCATTATCCCTTTCTATGCAATTCAAAATTCCTACTTACAGAGCTTGAAAAATTCAACAAATTCACCCAGTTATATGAACTTAGTACTTAAATATGTGGTTAAGCTCTGAGTCTTTGGAGCCAAAAAATGGCAATAGGATAATTAATGATAATTGAAAGAGTCACTGAGCCCAACTCTTTCATGAGTGTTAGAAACTGATGCACCTCACATTGGGCTAGGAGAATAAGCCCATACATTTTGGACTATATCAGTACTTAAGTAGGATATAAGCTAGGAAATGGATGCCCAGGCGGCAGCAGGGAACATTAAGAACCTCAGCCCCCTGATGTGTTCTATTTCTTTCCATATGACGCATAAAATGTTTTATTCCACTTCAAAATGTTCAGTCCACTAATGACCTAAGGCAGGAGGAAACATGGTTATCAAAATTGCTAGTGATGTGTTTGGTCAGTCTATAAATATGATTTAATGATTCTGAAAACAGACTAGTCAGGGACAGTGGGAACTGAAGGCAATAATAAGGCAGATTTTAAAAGTGTCAGGTTCCAAACTCATAAATTCAGAATATAAATATGAATAGACCTTTTTAAAACATGGTTGATCTATAAAAATATCTTTGTGAAAATAGAAAAGTGGCTTATTTTCTGATTGTTCCTAACCAGTAATTGGAAAATTATGTGTAAATGAATTTCATGGTCACTTGACTTTGAGAAGTTTCCTGTTGAAAGAAATTTTAATTTCTTTGTCCTTAAATAATACCCTTTCCTTTTAGTCTGATGTACTTTAGACATCTTGTATAGTCTACTTCTATAAATTAAAATTTTATCAAAATTATTTTTTAAAATCTCTTCTTCAGTGTATTTGAATGGAAAGTACAAAGGTATATATAAGTTTGTGATTAAATTCTTTTCAAAGCTTCAAATAGAGTTTCTTTGAAGAATAAAGTTCTACCTCTGTTTGTTTCATACAGTTTAATGTATTTAAACCATTGCTCTTCTAGGAAAATGAATAACCATCATTAAATGTTATTTAGAAGTTAAATATCAAGTTACATACTAGGTTACCTAAACATCCTCCCAAAGGTGATCAATGCAGTATATTAATAGTGAAATCTGAGCATTAAAATACTAGATCAATTGCAACTTGACCTGTTAGAACAATTATATTGATATCCAATGCATTCTATGAATTTCCAACACCACTTCTAGTTCTATGCTCATTACGTTACGCATAATAGAGTAAATTTGAAATAAAATAATTGTCTATAAATATGGTGGTATAGAAACACTGGACTTACAGTCCAATATTTGGCTCGAAGCAGTCACCATTAGGTTCACATATCAAGTCTAGCAATGGCTGACCCAGGGCACTTGTGAAGCACTAATGTCATAGTGTCATTGTTTGGCCTGAGGAGTTGAGTGCTGTTAGGAATTTAGAATGTTACAGGTCAGTGTGAGTGCTTAAGGTAGTTCAACCAATATTACTATTATAATGTTTCAGCTATCCATTTAATGAGTAATATTGTTACCTAAGTATAACTTTTCCATATTAATCCATAACCATAAATCAGACACCAAAATTTGACAAGAATATACGTTCATAAATATTTAATTCTACAAGCGGATTAATCATCATGGTTCATTAGCTGCCCCCCCCCAAAATATTTCCAGCCTGTGTAACCCATTGTTAGCGGATATGTTCACCATGGGTTTGTAGCAACAGTGAATGCCACTTCATGGGTAGAGGAGAATGTAAAGAAGAAAAGAGTTGGTTAGCTTCCCCTTACCCTCAGGAGTTTGAGGAATCATGAGTGTTGATTCTAATTGGAAATCGAGTCCTTTGCTTGTGTAGGTCTTTTCATAAAACTCTCTCCTAATTTGTTAAATCATTAAATGAATCTAGCAGGTATTCATTTTGATTTTTATTAATTGTGACTTGTTTTTCATTATGGCATAATTTTCAGTCATGAAACATTACTGCCACACATTTGGAGCCAAAGCAGAAGACTCCTGCTGAGCCAACGGGGGCTGTCTAATTCAAGTTGAAACTCTGGGTCAGAAAACTTACATATATTATTAGGAGCAGAGTACATGTTGTTATTCAGGCTTAATACACTTTCACAATTTAAATCACAGGCCTGTGGGAGTAACTGATAGAGATCTGCATGTCAATGAATAGTAAGTGCTATATTATTTTGTGTGTAGTTTGCACACTTTTCACAAATTATTATGCAGACAGTGGGCATGTAAGTAACGCATGCATACCTCTTATTTAAGATCATCAGCCTGACAGAAAAATGTGATGGTTATTCAGCATAAATATTGCTACATACTTAAAATGGGAATACCTACAACAAATCAAGATTTCAACTTTTCTTTAAATCAAAGATTATTACAGAACAAGAGTATAGAAGTGTAGTAACAGGTGGGCGATTTAAAGAAAGATGCCCTCAGTTCAACCTCTGGCACCAACACCTAATGATACAGGCTCTGTGCAAGTACTATGTTAAAGTCCTATGGATCTCTATCTAGTGACCTATAGAGCTTCACTAATACTATCTCTGGTCTAATCAATTGTTTGTGGATGAAATGATTTGTTCCTTGTAAGCTTCCTAAGACAGAGCCTAAATTATACAACAAAAGTTCCCCATAAGTGCTCAGATTAAGCACAATGGTGTTATTATGTGGTGTGCCACAGCAAAAGATATGATTATAAGCTTATCATAAAACTTTACCTACCCCCAGGAGTACACTCTAAGAATCGTAGGAAATGCATAAAATTTAATTTGTAAATGAGGCAGAAGACAATGCACTTACAAACACATATTTCTAACTGAATAGTGTACTGTGAAGAAATAATAAATCTGAAGTGTTTCAGTTTTTATGTGCTGTGACAAAATGCTTGCTTAAAACACATTAATGGAGGAAAGATTTATTTTAGCTTATGCCTTTAAGAGTTCATGTGCATTAAATCAGGGAGGGAGTGGAAGAGCAGAGTGACATGTGTCATGGTGGGAGAGGAAGCAGAGACAGAGAGAGCAAATGCCTGGGCTATCTGGCTCTCTTCTTTCCCCACTTTATTTCATATAGACCCCAGCAGATGGGTTGGTGTAGCTCACATTCAGTTAATTTTATACTTAAGTACACTCACAGACATACCCGAGACATGTTCCTTACTAATCTGGTTACTTCACGTTTCACTCAAGTCGAGAATCAAGACTGACCTCCACAGGGTATTCCATGGAGAGTGAGTCTTTTTGAAAGTAGCAATTAATGCTGTACTGAAAAACCAATGTTGGGGCTAAGACATGGGGCTGTGGGTAAAGTCCGTACCCTTCAGGCATGAAGAGGGACATTCGGATAACCAACACCCATGAAAACATCAAGTGATTATGCTGGCCTGCTTGTAGTCTCAGAGTCAGGAGGCAGAGACAGAGGAGTCTCTGGACATGGAGGCAAGCGAGACTAGCCGAATTAGTGAGTTCTGGATCCCAGTGAGACAACTAGCCTCAGTAGATAATGCCGCAAATGCAGTAGAGGAAGACACTCCAAATTCATCTCTCCACTTGAAGGCACACAGAAGGGCCCATACACATATAAATATACATACACATATCAAAGGCAGAAACACGGGCAAAAAAAGAAAGATGAATGGCCACAGATATCCTAATGTTCTGTTTTAGGTCAAGGTTTTTAAAAGAGTGAGAAATCTTTGATGAAATGATCTATAGATATAAACTGCCACGTTAGAAATGAGATAGCATTGGTTTTCAGCATCACTGGCTAGGAAGGAGGGCTTTGAACCCTGATTGTCCTGGAGAAGATGCCTTCAGTCTGTGTGGACTTGCTTCTGCGATTGCATATCCACTCTGACTGTAATTCTGTGGCCTTGAAATGATCCAGGTGTTCAACTCACCAGCCATCTGTCGAAGGAAAACTGCGTCTCTGGAACTGACAGGATATCGCATGTATTTAGTAAAGTTTATCCTCACAGTTGGGCAGCAATAAATAAAACAGCAGTGGATCCCCTGTGAGGATATGCTGTATACTTCAATAATTGATGCATTATAACAGTAGCAGATGTTATATTTTGGTCCCTAATGGGGATTTTTTTTTTTCGATCAGCAAAACTATTTTTGGGCATGTTCCAGTAATTGTCACCAAATTTCTTCTTTAAGGTGAGCTGCATATTTATAGATCTCCAAGATTATTCTGTTTCTTTTACTGCAACAAGCCTGTTACTATTTCTTATACTCAGTGATTTACTTTCCTATAGCTATTTATGCCATTAAACACCATTATGTGGAGGTTTCTCAGCTCATAGAAAATAACTTGAGAAACGCACATAGCTTTGTGAGGTAAATCCCAGTAATACAACAGGATTAACCTAATGACATATTTCATCATGTTTGTTTACAATTGGTACATTTTCCATGCAGAGAGCTTTCTACTTCAAATATCTATCATCCTTGATTTATGATAACATGATTTAAAATAATTCATATTTGCATCCATATTAGCAGTGGCAAACTTCAGTGTACAAATTAGCATAAGTCATTACTCATTTTTAGGAAATTAATCTAGGCACAAAAACAGCCTGGAGGCCACAACTGGATCACTAATTCCCAATCCCATTAACCATGTAACATTTTCCACTTCCATATCATAATCTGTGGCTATCTATCTATCTATCTATCTATCTATCTATCTATCTATCTATCTAT
>OU015743.1:27745955-27792426 GCA_907169655.1 Acomys percivali | reverse complement strand
TGTGTGTGTGTGTGTGTGTGTGTGTGTGTGTGTGTGTGTGTGTGTGTTAGGGAGGCAGGGGGATGGAGTGGAAACAACAGAGGATGAGGTTTTCTAAAAAAAATAAAACTATATATTCAATAGTGTGTCTTTATCAGACCCGCTCCTGAGTTCTGGAGCAGACTGTGCTTGGCGTCACGTACCTGACTACAGACACAGACTCTGGACGACTCTATCCTTTTTCTCTCTTGTCTGGGTTGGTGTCTTCAAATTAGAGCACAGCCTGTTGTGTTGTGTTTCCTCTGCTGATCTTTGCGCTGTTCGCTACACAACAGAAGGTATGAGATGAGAATAGCAGTAGATGTTATAGCCAGAAGTGTCCATCATGTCTACATTGTGGAATGGTTCTCAGGCCTCTTGCCGCTAGTACATCTTAGACACCAGCAACTTTAAATGCTTGCCATAGCTTATCTCTGCTCTAGGGTGATATTCTTACTCTAGTCTCTAGCTTGGACAAGATTCCTTATTTTTTTTGAATTTTTTAAATTAATTTATTACTGTTACATCTCTATGGTTATCCCATCCCTTGTATCCTCCCATTCTCCCCTCCCTCCCATTTTCCCCTTATTCCCCTCCCCTATGACTGTTCCTGAAAGGGATTACCTCCCCCTGTATATGCTCATAGGGTATCAAGTCTCTTCTTGGTGACCTGCTGTCCTTCCTCTGAGTGTCCCTAGGTCTCCCCCTCCAGGGGACATGGTCAAATGTGAGGCACCAGAGTACATGAGAAAGTCATATCCCACTCTCCACTCAAGTGTGGAGACTGTCCTGTCCATTGGCTAGATCTGGGTAGGGGTTTAAAGTTTACCGCCTGTATTGTCCTTGGCTAGTGCCTTAGTTTGAGCAGGACCCCTTGGCCAAAATCTGCCTATCATAATGTTCTACTTGTAGGTTTCTAGGACCCACTGGATCCTTCTACTTTGATATTCTCACATGGTTCTCTCATCTAGAGTCCTAATAGGATGTCCTTCCCTCTGACCCAGTTTCCTGGTAAGGGAAGGCTTTCATGGGACATGCCCCTTGGGCTAGTATGCAGATATAAGTGAGTATATACCATTTGAGTCTTTCTGCTTCTGGGTTAACTCACTCATTATGATCATTTCTAGCTCAATCCATTTATCCACAAATTTCGGGAATTCCTTGTTTTTAATAGCTGAGTAGTATTCCATAGTGTATATGTACCACAGTTTCTTTATCCATTCTTCTACTGAGGGACATTTAGGCTGTTTCCATGATCTGGCTATTATGAATAAGGCTGCTATGAACATGGTTGAGCAAATTTTCTTGTTGTGTGCTGGTGCATCTTCTGGGTATATTCCAAGGAGTGGAATAGCTGGGTCTTGAGGAAGCCCTATTCCCAGTTTTCTGAGATAGCACCAGATAGATTTCCAAAGTGGCTGTACTAGTTTGCATTCCCACCAGCAATGAAGGAGTGTTCCTCTCCCCACATCCTCTCCAGCATGTGGTGTCGCTTGAATTTTTGATCTTAGCCATTCTGATGGGTGTAAGATGGAGTCTCAGAGTTGTTTTGATTTGCATTTCCCTGATGACTAAGGAGGTTGAGCATTTCTTTAAGTGTTTTTCAGCCATTTGATATTCTTCTGATGAGAATTCTCTGTTTAGTTCCAAGCCCCATTTCTCAATTGGGTTATTTGGTTTGGTGGTGCTTAATTTCTTGAGTTCTTTATATATTTTGGATATTAGACCTTTGTCAGATGTAGGGTTGGTGAAGATCTTTTCCCAGTCTGTAGGCTGTCACTTTGTTCTCTTGACAGAAGCTTCTCAGCCTCATGAGGTCCCATTTATTAATTGTTGACATTAAGGCCTGGGCTGTTGGTGTTCTGTTCAGGAAGTTGTCTCCTGTGCCAATATGTTCCAGGCTCTTCCCCACTTTTTCTTCTAAGTGACTTAGTGTCTCTGGTTTTATGTTGAGGTCTTTAATCCACTTGGATTTGAGTTTGTGCAAAGTGACAAATATGGGTCCAGTTGCATTTTTTTACACATAGACATCCAGTTAGACCAGCACCATTTGTTGAAGATGCTATCCTTTTTCCATTGAATGGATTTGGCTTCTTTGTCAAAAATCAAGTGACCATATGTGTGTGGATTCACATCTGGGTCTTCAATTCGATTCCACTGATCAACCAGCCTGTTGCTGTGCCAGTACCATGCTGTTTTAATTACTATTGCTTTATAGTACAATTTGAGATCAGGTATGGAGATTCCTCCGGAGCACCTTTTATTGTACAAGATCGTTTTTGCTATTCTGGGTTTTTTGTTTTTCCATATGAAGTTCAGAATTGAACTTTAATGTCTTTAAAAAATTGTGTAGGTATTTTGATAGGGATTGCATTGCATCTGTAGATTGCCTTTGGTAGGATGGCCATTTTTACTAAGTTAATTCTCCTGATCCATGAGCAAGGAAGATCCTTCCATCTTCTCCTGTCATCTTCAATCTCCTTCTTCAGAGTTTTGAAATTTTTTTCAAACAAGTCCTTCACTTGCTTAGTTAGAGTAACTCCTAGATATTTTATATTGCTTGTGGCTAATGTGAAGGGTATGGCTTTCCTAATTTCTTCCTCTGCAAGCTTGTCATTTGTGTATAGGAAGGCTACAGACTTTTTTGAGTTAATTTTGTATCCAGCCAAATTGCTGAAAGTGTTTATCAGCTGTAGGAGTTCTCTGGTGGAATTTTGAGGATCGCTTATGTACACTATCATATCTTTTGCAAATAGGGATAGTTTGACTTCCTCCTTTCCAATTTGGATACCCTTGATCTCCTTTTGTTGTTGGACAAGATTTCTACAATACAGTATATTGTGCAGTTTCTTCTTAAATTTTTATTTCTTTTTTTGTTTTTAAAATTACTTTCCTTTTTACATATTCATTTTTATCATTACAGATATATATAACAAACACTACATACAGCAAGAAGAATCACGAAACAAGTTAAGACTGAAAGAACTCTCCTGATATTTAGCTAGAGCTAAGAGTAGGTTGCTGTGGAAAGGCCTTTGCCTCCAGAGATTCCTAGCCATTGACTCAGGCAGTGTATTCTTTTCAACTCACTGAGTTCATTTAGTTTTGCTTGTATGTCCATGTGTTATAGCTGGCCACTTGGGACTAGAAAACCTGGACAAACTATATCACCACTTATCATATGGTATTGATTGCCTATAGTTCTGCAGTCATGTGTCTTTTGGAAATGGATTTTTCTGGTGCTGTGATACATGCCAAGAAGAAATGGTATATTTTAGTACATCGTTTTATGTGGGTTGCAGAGTTCTGTGTAATTGGACTTCAGATTGGCTCAGCAATTCCTCTGTTGCTCTCTGTGCTGAGGTGGCTGCCACCAAACTTTTATTCCATGTACGACTCCATCTCTCTTTCCCCACACCCACATGGTGAGTGATCTGAGATTAGAGTGGAAATTATCTGATGATCTCTTCTTTTAAGTTGTGGTTCCATTTCTGGGGTGACATTCCAGAAGTCGGAACAAGACACTCCCTAGTTGTAGCAGAGCCTCCCAACATGGAACCAGAACTTTTTCGTTCTTTCCACTTTCTAAGCAGTACTGTTTTCTTTTCTTTTTAAATTATTTTTTAATTTTATTTTTGTTTACTTAACAAGCTCTTTATTATAAATAAATCATAAATAGCAATTCATGTCTTATCCAATGAATCATATTTAATATAATTGTTTCCTTGAGCACTTAAACTCATCCAAAAACATAACTCACATGGAAAGATTATGCAGCTCATGGTTATACAGAGTCATCATTGTTTCAACCATTTTCAAAATAATTTAAAAACAAAAACAAAATACAACAAGTTTTTGGGCTGGAGAGATGGCTCAGAGGTTAAGAGTGCTGGCTGCTCTTCCAGAGGTCCTGAGTTCAATTCCCAGCAACCACATGGTGGCTCACAACCATCTATGAGATCTGATATCCTGTTCTGGCATGCAGTCATTACATGCAGACAGAACTCTATATACATAATAAATAAATAAATAAGTAAATAAATAAATCTTTAAAAAAAATACAAGTTCCAAGCTTATTTAAAAAAACAAATAATATAACAGAATAGTTTAATATTTAACTCTCAAGAAGCATGGTGGTTTGAATATAAGAATGGCACCCATAGGTGCGTATATTTGAGTGGGTAGACACTGGGTAGTAGCACTATTTGAGAATGGTTAGGTGTTGGTGGGCCTTGCTGAACAAGGGGTCGCCTTGTTGGAGGAAATGTGTCATTGAATGTAGACTTCAATAGTCCATCCCTGGCCTGAGAGTGAGAGGGAGAGGGAGAGGAGCAGCACTGTGTTCCACTCTCACCTATTCTGTGGGTCAGGTTCTCTCCAGTTACCCCCAGTTTTTTCTCCAGAAAAATCTAGAAGTAAATGTGTGCTTCATCCTGTCTCCTAAGTCTTCACTGATATTTTTCTATGAGATTTTGGCTCTCAGAACAGAAAATAGATTATGATCTTTACTGAATAAATACTTTAATGTTTTATTGAATATATAAAAAAATATTTACATTTATCATGATTATCTTTCAATACACACACACACACACACACACACATATATATATACACACTTTAGAGAGTGCCTATATTAATGGATGAATAACAACTATAGAGGTGGTAATATGAAGTAAAGGAATTGAAAAACATTAAAGACTTACTTAGGAAATTTTATGTAAAGTATTGGGAAAGCAGGTCAGCATGACAACCCAGTGATTAAAGGCACTTGTCTCCAAATCTGACCACCTAAGTTAAGTACTTAGAAACCAAATGATAAAAGCCCAGAAACAAAACCTGAAACCTGTCTCTAATTGCCACACGTACTCCATGGCCCACAAGCTCACCCATTTATGCCCTATGAGGTACTGTGATGTATTGGAAAACTCACAGAAATCAAACCAGTGAAACTCATTCATATCCGTATTCCCACACTATGATGTCTAATGTCTTCATTCCTTACTCATCTAACTGCTGTGTTTTGTAATCAAAACTATTTCAAGACAGTATTTGTATAACCAGACAGAGTGGCATGGGCCTTTCTCTCATCACCTGGAAGGCAGACTCAGGCAGATCTCTGTGATTTTAAGGCCAATCTGCTCTACATAAAGAGTTATAGGACAGCAAGGGCTACATTCAGAGGCCCTGCCGCAAAATAATAGATCACAGAAAAATCACAGATGACGTAGAGGGAAAAATAGTTCTTGTGAAAAGCTAAGTCAAGAAAATTATACTGGTGAACCTAATCTCTGACCCTAATTAATCCAAGGATGATATGTGGGAGCATGGTTCTTCAAAAAAAAATCACTCATGATAAGAGTTTCTTACATATAATAAAAGGATTTGAATGTGTCTTTAAAAAATAGCAGAAAATAGATGCAGGTCTATTTGAAAGACTAACCCTATTCTGAAACAGTATTCATTTATCTTTTTATTTAAACTTTCACATGCCAGTTGCATTGACTTTTGCCTGCAAGAGAGATTTAAGGAAAATATTCACCCGTCATACAGCCTCATTGCAGAAATTAGCAGCTGCAGATAATTAACAATGAACATCTGCCAAAGATAACAGAAGACACGGAGAAAAATAGTAAATGAGTAAATGTGGGTATTATGAACATTCACAGATGTCGGATGTTAACAGCCTAGTCTACTAAACCTTTTTTCCTCCTTTCCCTGAAAAGTGTCTAGTGAGTGCCCCTGACGTCTGTCTCTCACTCACTAATTCCTAGCTCTCCCTGAGGTTTTCTATCAGTTCGGCTACAGCAGGGATCTGTCCAGAAGCAGACCTCGACTGAGACAGACAGTTAATGGGAACAGTAGCAGCCCTGAGGTGTGTTTATACAACGGACCCACTTCCTCTGCGTCTGTGATATATGAACTCCTTCAGAAGTTTCCCAGATCTTTCAGGAATAAATCACGGCAGTGGGAGCTTGTATTCAACCTCCTCTATACTGGCTCTGTTCTCCGTGGTCCTTCCTTTTCATCTCTCTGGATCCCTGGAAGAGATTTCAGACAGGCTTCTCCATGTGCACAGGACATTGTTCTTTCCACCTCCCATGGCCCAGTTCCTTTCATCGCACCAGAGAATTCTCAGTCTCTTACGATTTGCCTGTATGTCAGTCAAAATGAAACCAATACTTCAGTATAGTCAAGTGCTTTATAGATTCATTTCCAAACATGCTCATATGTGTGCGATCATGTGTGTTATATAACAGAAGCCTCTGTCATATAGTAGTCATTATTACATAGGGGAGTTTCTAGTATTTGAGGCTGCTTTAGCTAAACTGAAATGTGTTTCTTGGCAGTAGCTCCCTTCTCTTTCCCTCCATTTTGGCTCTTTGGTTCATTTGGCATTCTCAGACATTCGTTCTGATTTTGGCCAACAGTTAATTTTGCTGTTATCAGTTTCTAGGCTCATTTATCCTGATGCCTGCTGTGTGACCTTTCCAGAGCAGTGTACTGTACGCAGTGTCCAATCTGTCCAATATAGCATTCTCTTATTTCACTCTCCTTGGGTTGTAGTGATGAATTACAATTTCTAATTTTGTTTATTTGCTTTCTTATCTAGTATTTGGTCCCCCCCCATGGTGTTCCCAGTACATAGAGGACTAAGCTTATCAATATTCATTCATGGAGGAAGAACTCCTGTGACTCTGCCTCTTTCTGGTGTTCATTGATGCACACTGGGGGAGTGAGAAACCTTGTCTTCAGTTGTGTACATGTTAGTGAGATCACTAGGCTTGCATAGGTAGTAACACACTCATGATCATGGAAAAGTCAGGGTTAAATTCAATGTGACAAGAACAGAAGATTATCCTAGGAATTGAAAGACACTTCTAGGTGGGAGGACAAGTTGATATTTGTTGGGGAGGTCGGAACATTCAGAATATATCATATACCTGCATGAAACTGATAAAGAACAAATTTTATTAATAAATATATTTTAATTATAGTCTAACAAATAATATCAAGTTTTCTTTTCAGTCAGAAACAAGTTATTGACTGTATTTGGTTATCACATTTATATCCTCATCCACAATTTTCAAATTTTAGTATTTTAGAATTATATTGTACTCCCAGCACTCAGTGAGGCAGAGGCAGGTGGATCTCTGTGAGTTCAAGACTTGCCTGGTCTACAAAGCAAGTCCAGAACAGCTAAGGCTAAACAGAGAAACCCTGTCAAAAAATAAAGAATTATATTGCATCTTATTTTCTCAAATTAACTGTAGTTGAGACCTATAACTCTTAATTCTATCTTCCTAACATGTATACTTACATATTACATACTTACATCCTTATACGTTGGCTATACTACAATCACACTAGCCTCAACTTCTGTTATTCATGACAATGACCTCCTTCAACATGGCTTTATTAATAACAAAGGACTTTGATTGTTTCCGTTCTATGCAGTGTCATGGTACTGGAGTATTCTTTCTCCATCACCCTTTTCTGAAACCCTCAGCAACCTTTCAATCCAGACTTCCTTGCCATGTGCAACCTCAAGTGTTTTGGGGCAATCATGTTGAAGCTATTTTTTTTTCTGCTTTCACTCAAATGAATTTATTGCTTCACCAATGGTGCTTCCATCCAAGGATTGTGAAGAATATGAAATAATGAAATGTATGTCTTGCGTTCCTACTCCTCTAGCATTGGGGCCTTCTACTAACAATTGGGTTTTGAAAGAATGAATGCATGCTTCCATGTCTACCACTGCCCCATGTATAAACAAGCATCTCAGAGGAAGAAGAGATGCCACAGCAGCAGAACAATTCCAGTGAAGACAAATTGGCATTCATTTACTATAACATTGTGCACACAAAACTCATTTAAATCTCTAAAGAGGAAGATTGTGGGTGTTTATTTTTCCCATTTTCTCTTGGAGGAGTCAACCCTAAAATTATACCAGTACATTCCTCAGAATTTTTGAGAATGCAAAAATGAAAGAATTTATTTATAAAAATATAAACAGACTAACTGGCTGCTGCTCAAATAGAAGTAATTTTTATGATTTGGTTTCCCAGTAGTTGGATCTAGAAGAAAACTGAGGAAGTCTTTCTGTAAGTGCTTACACATGTAAAACACTAAATGAATCATACATGATTACATACGTCTTGACATGAGCATCGTCAACATATCATATTTCTGACCAGGAAAGTTTGGTGTCATGATAGCTTACAGCAATGATAAGAAGAATGTCCTTAAGATCTTCTACACTGATGAATTATAAGATAGCTTGAGACTACCTTCAAACAGTGGCCTTACCCGATGTCCAAATTATCAAAGAGCAGGTGGTGTTTATAATTTTTTTTACAAAAATAAGTGACTGCTCAAAATAGAAAGAATATATATAAAGCATAGGTTGTTTATAAAATAGATTCTATTTACAAGTATAATTTAAGATATAATTTTTATTATGTATATGTGTGAATGTGTGTATGAGTATACATGCCATTTGTTATTTGTATATATATAAATATGGAGGATAGATGAGAATATTAGTACCCAGGTGCTGGAATTACAGACAGCTCTAAGCAGCTGCTCTCGGGTGCTAGGAATATAGCTTGAGTCCTCTGTAAGAGCAGTATCCTTAAACGCTTGGCCATTTCTCAAGCTACCAGAAATGTAAGTTGTTATTAAAACCGAAATTAGAGTACTTTTAGAAAAACCATTTAAAAATTATTGGAGATTTTGGTTGTTTGTTAACTGAGTTGTACTTGGTTCTATAGAGCAGAGCACCACAACTACAGAGGTATGAATCCAAAGCATTATGTGTTTTTCCTAATAGGTAGTGCAACACTTATAGTCCAGGGTTGAAGTTATTTATTTTTTTATTTTTAGTTTTAAGCTTAGGTACTTTTTTTTTTTTTTTTTTTTTTTTTTTTTTTTTTTTTTTTTTTTTTTTACTATTTCTTTGCACTGACTTCCCCCTTGAACGGAGGATGTAGGCTTGTTGTACATTCAATCTGATGCTGCTATTGATAGAATGAAGATTCAGGAGGGTTGGAAGGATTTGATGGCTATGCTAGGCAATTCTCTGTCATTTTATCAGGAAAAGAGAGGGGAAAGCAGCTTTCTCAGAAGCTATGAAACATCTTAATGGCCATAGGAGTGACAAAGGGCTGATTTGTTGGAACAGTCACTATTTGTCCCATGGGGCAAATGAAAAGATTTACCCTCTCTGCCAGGCATTGTGCCTTTCATTATCTGCAGGCCTGAGAGGAGGTGAGGCAAATGACATATTTATCTCAGAGATAGAATTTGTGGTGGTACCAAAAATAGAGTAATAAAAATAAATTAATTTTATTGCAAAATGTTTAAAAATGACATATTTTTTAAACCTATGACTGACAAAATATTAAAGTTTAAAAAAAATTTTTTAAATGTCTTTGGTTAACATGATTCATCGGATTTGTTTTGTCTTCCTTGTAGCTGGTCATCTGATCAAGTTCATTGATTAGGGCCATAAGGAAGAAAAATTGAATGGAAGATTAAAAAAAAAAAGACAGGAAAGATGGATGGAGAAGGCAGTGGGTAGAATCCATAACTCATTTGATCTGCCATAATTTCTCAACAACACACTGTGTGGTCCTTATAATTTCTTAGTTCTGAGTCCACTGAAAATAAGACAGGACCAGTCTCTAAACACCCAGGCTTGTATTTAAGTGTAATGCTTTCTTAAAAGTAGATCAATGAGTTATTTAAAGTAATAATATGTACTCAGTCACAAAGCAATGAATTCAGAGTGTTTGATTTATTCTAAAGGATAAAGATATATACACATGGAAATAGGTGTAGCTGGAGATATTTGGATATAGAGAGTGACAGATGTTACTAAACATTGTGACTCCTTACAAGAGATTGTTAACGAGTAGGAAAACACTTTATAATTAATTTTCCAGTTGTCCAACAGGATAGAAGTCCTGCATATGTCAAGTGGACAGAGAGCCATCATGACACAACCACTCAAAAGACAAAACTCAAAAGAAAAAAAGAAAAAAAAAAAAAGGCACAAGAAAAGCCCAATCTTTAATGAGTTGGGATACGATGCTCAAGATATAAGTTCAACAAAATATTGACAAATATGTGTGCCAGCCAGAATTTTTGGCATTTCTGTGCATTATATCTCACTCTCTACTTTTTCTAGTTTTATGGCAAATCAATGATAAGGCATCAGTATATTTAAAGTTTTAAAAATGTCTGTTAAATGACAGGTCTCTACATTAGCACTTCAGTTACACAGAGAGAGCTGTAACTGTAATTCTAAATTTTCTAGTTGTCACAGTGAAAAGAAAAATTATCAACTGAAAAAATGATTGTGCTGTTTACTGTAATTTGACACATATAAAATTTCAAAAATGAAAATCATTTGCATGTGTTCTTTTACATAGTGCAATTGGTTTGTGGTTTGCGTATTAAAATAAATCCGGTGTATAAGTTAGAATTAACAGCACATAGCACTTCAGTCTTACCATATGCCAAATTCACACTTGGCTAGTGGCTAATTGTATTGAACAGGACAGCTCTACGTGAGTGCAGATTAAACTCCTGGGATATATCTCGTATTAAGCTATTTTATATAATAATGTCCAGCTTGTAATGTAAAACAGGTGTCATACTAAAAATATGACATTCACACAAGGTTGGAGAGCTGTAAGCTGTTGACAGGCAATAATGGATGGCTTGTGTGCTGGCTTCCGTGATAGGATCCCATGACCAAACAGTCTGGCTGCTGAGGTCGGCTGGTTTTTGTATGCCTCTTCATATTATGTCAGCCTTTACTATTCCGCTTCCACTCTTCATTACTTTTGGTTCATCTGTTGGGCATTGAAAACTTTTGAAAACAGAGCTTAATCTTTTATTCCTGTCTGAGAGAGTTCAGTTGAAGAAATTGTAGACTACCAGCAAAGGGCTTTAGGCTTCGCAGCAGTGAACAAGTTAATTTAATGGGAGACACTACTGCGTTTAACTTCACGTCCTTTTCGTGAGTCATTCTACCACTGATCCTTTTGATTTTAATATTGTATAAAAAGAAAGAAACCTGAGAAATACAGTTATGGGATTGGTAGAGGAAAGAAAAGGGAAGGGAAGTTGATGTGAATGGTGGGTAAAAACACACTATTTAAAGCTGCCTCTTTTTTCCCAGAACACTGCTGTTAAATATGATGGAAAGGGGGAAAGAGAGACAAAAACTTGCTGGAGAATTGGTTTTAGTTTTTTTCTTATGGATAAGAGATTTCAAGAGAATGAGACAAGCTGAACCATCGCCTAGTTTGTAGGTTGTTTGTAGGAGAATGTGGATGGAAGTGGATGTTTGACATTCCTGCCCTCACATACTATGAAGAAATAAAAGAGGAACCTTTTGAGAAAGTCCAGGGAAATGAGCAAAGAGCTATTGTGTGATTGTAACTATAAAGCCATTCGGTTGGAATTTAAAGTAATTAAGTGCATAATTCACCCAATCAAAACTGTTGCACCAACCAAGGTCAGTGCGTAAGTAAACCTAGACCCCACTGTTCAAATGTAGCTGACGGACAGCTCATTCCCCATGCATGTGGGAGAGTGGAGACTGCCTCTGACAGGAACTCTGGTCTGCCTGATTTGATCACTTTCCCTTCCTGGAGGCACACAGAGGAAGGAGAAGCAAGTTATCTGAATGAGACTGATAGGCTGAGGTCATATGGTGGGAGAGGAGGCCCCCCTCTGTCTGAGGACCAGAAGGAGGGGAATAGGGCAGAAGAGGGAGGAAGGGTGGGAATGGGAAGATACAAACTAGGGGATAACAATAGGATGTAATCTGAATAAATTATAATAAATTAAAATTAAAAAGTAGGTAAGCGTTTCCTCTTTCTCCTGAAAAAGCATAATTAACATAAAAAAGGAAGCCACAGTGCTATTTACTCTACCTTGGTACTTAAAAATGTTTTTGTGCACTCCTTTAATCCCAAAACACAGGAGGCAGGAGCAAGGAGATTGCTGTGCCTTGGAATCCAGCCTGGTCTACCAAGAGAGTACAGGACAGGCAAAGCTATACAGAAACACTGTCTTGAAAACAAACAAACAAACAACAAAAAAGCAAAAACAACAAAACAAAACAAACAACAACAACAACAAAAGGAACAAACTGGAAATATATATCTACTGTCTGCATTTTGCATTAACATTTTGTTAAACTGGCATTATAATATTTCTTTTGCATATTGTACACTTTTATTATTAATGTTAGGTTCAAAGGAAACTCCAATTCCATAAACTCCCAATGGCGGCGCATATATCCATTAATGAGCTCAACCTGGACTATAGGAAGATTTCTTGTGGTTAGATAAAAAGGAATTTCTAAAGTTGATTCCCTCTACCCTAAAGAGTCATTTTCCCTACCTCTGGCAGCAGGGACACGTGGCTACCCACAGTGCCTGCCTGTAAGCACACCAAAGCACACACTGGCCTCCAGGCTTCCTCAGTACCACAAGCACCTGGTACAAATTTGAAAATCCATGCTGGCATCTCACCCCTCCTCTGCTCTTCCCTACCGTAAACTCCCTCCAGCTCATGAGTTCCTCTCCCCACAGCTACTCCCCACAGCCTTATAAACTTGCTATTCTTCTGCGTTCTGTCTCTGTCTCTGTCCCACTGTCTCCTCCTCTTTCCATCTTTACTATGCTCCAGCATCTCTCGCTATGTTTTTAATTATTCTCTATTCCCTGCTGTTCTCCTCTCACTCATAGATAGCCCTGACCATGTCCAGTCTACTGGCATGTTCATTATTCTCTTCTCTTTCTGCTTTGGACATTTCGAGGTCTGGCTTTTCTTTCTCATAAATACAATTTAAAAAACCCTCCCCCTTAGTTATACCCTGGGTCAGTCATGTTGTCGGCTTATATAAATAGCATGCTTATATAATTAGCATGAATATTTCTGTATTTTTGATAATTATTGGTAAAAATAACTCTATTTTCCCGCAAATATATTACCGTACATAATGAAAAAAGTCTAGTTTTTGCTTCCAAGTATCTGTAGCCAGGTTTGGTTTCACACTTGTGTAATGCTACCATTTGGAAGGCTGAGAAAGGAGGACTGTCATGATTTTGTGGGCAGCCAGGTTTATTCAGTGATTCCAAGGCCAGCCTGGGGCCTACAGTGAGATTTTGCCTTAAACAAATAACATAACAACATTATGGTACACAATATAACTTTTGCTTTTGTACAGATTTCTAGGGTTGTTTTCTAAAAATAAGTGAACTGTTTTGTCATGTTTGGTTTTTTTAAATAATGAGTGTATTGTGTGGATTTTCATGTGGCATATACGTCTATGTATTTGCATGCGTGTGAATGTGCATGTATATGAATTTCAGGAGATGTTGGTGTTGTCTCAGTGGCTCTATGTTTTTCCATAGTACACCTGTCTCTGGTCTGTTTCTCATCTGTACTGAAGTGAATGGTTCTTTCTCAGGAGGTGGACATGTTATTTATTGAGACAATGTTCTCACTGGGCTGACATTCCTGGAACAGATGCTGGTTGGCTGGAGAGCCCCGGCTATCCTTCTCTATCTGTTCCTTTTTAGGTATACTCACACCCAGTTTTTAAATTATAAAATATAATATAAGATAAAATGAAAACTACAACATCAGGATTGGACAAGAAGGAAAAGGGCTCAAGAAAGGCACGAAAAGGAGACCTACTCTTTCTCATATTCAGGAATTCCATAAGAACACTAAACTGGAAACCATTATGTAAAAGCAAAGGGCCTGTTGGATAAAAGGGAGAAGAAAAGAAAATATAAACAGGTTAAATAAATGGCCCTCCAATGTAGCTGTCTCCCCGTGTATTCCCTCCACCAACTGCTCTTTAATCCCTTCTCTTATTCCATCTTTCCCATGCATCCTCGGGAGATCTATATGACCCCTGTCTCTTACTGTACACCTAACACCCATGGTTCTATTGATTGGAGCTTGGATATTAGTTACTTAATGGCTAATATCCACATATAAGGAGTCTATGCGATTTTGTCCTTTTGAATCAGCGAGACCTCACACAGGATGATTTCCAGTTCCACCCAGTTACCTGAGAATTTCCATGATTTCTTTTTTAAAATCCAAATAAGAGACCCAAGTTTAAATTTATCACATCTAGATTGTTCCCAATTCATGGCTGTTAATTCCCATCTTCCTCAGGAACTGCCACACTGGTTCCCATGGTGGCTGTCCGAGTTTGTACTCACACTAGCAATCGATGAATGCCCCCCACCCCAATTCCAGTTCCTCTTCAACATGAGCCGTTAGTTGTTTTGTTCGTGGTAGCCATTCTGATAGGTATTAAGATGGAATCTCAAAGTAATTTTAATTTGTATTTCTCTGATGGGTAAGGATGTTGAACATTGCTTTAAGTGTTTCTCAACCATTTGCATTTCTTTTCAAGAATTCTGTTTATATCTGAACCCCATTTTAAATTTATGTCTAGTTTTTTTGAGTTCTTTATATGTTTTGGATATTAACTCTCTAACAGGTGTGTAGTTGATAAAAATTTGTTCTCATTCTGTAGGTTGTTGCTTTGTTGAGATGACAGTGTCCTTTGCTGTATAGAAGAGTCTCAGATTCATGAGTTCCCATGTATTACTGTTGATTGCAGTGCCTGTGCTAATGGTGTTCTCTTCAGAAAATCTTTTCTTGTGTTTATGAGTTCAATACTATTCCGCACTTTCTTTTCTTTTATGTGCAGTTTATCTGGTCTTATGTTGAGGTCTTTTATCTGCCTGGAATTAAGTTTGGTGCAAAGTGATAAGTATGGATCTATTTAGAGTTTTCCACATGCAGTAATTCAGTTTGACCAGCAGTGTTCATATGTTTGTTGAAAGTGCTGTCTTTTTTCCAGTGTATATTTATGGCCTGTCAAAAAACAAACAAAGAAACAAACAGAAGCTAATAGTTTGTGGAATTACAGTTGCAGTCTAGCTTTTTTAAAAATTTGAATTCAAGGCAACTACTTTATAGCCTCATGATTGCATAGCAAATATTTGTCCTAAGGGGCAAAGGAGGAATTGCGGATACTGATAAATTATCCTGACAATCTCATTTCATCAGGTGGCCACTTCTGTCTACAGGCAAAGATAATTGAAACTTAGGCAGATGGGTGTGGCAATAATTTCTCACGAAAGTAATTATGATAATGCTAAAACTCTATGTGTAATAGGATCCATAAATGAAATCAGACAAAAACCTCTTTATACACAGTGAATATGAAACATGAAGATAAATGATGAAGGATATACAGCTATGTCTTGATCAGATCCTAATTGCTTAGCAGATATTAAAGAGTTTGAGTTGTTGTTATTGTTATTTTCATTCCTGTTTTAAGCAGCTCTCAATCTTTAAGTCTTAAAACTCCAAGATTACAAGCTCCTGGATATTACAAATCATGAATATTCATGGCATATTAGACATATTGCTTTTTTCCATAATATACGTATTTCCTCTTTTGATTTTATTTTGTTCCATTTCATTAGCATTTGCAGCACCTCTCCAAGAATATAGCAGCATGACTTTTGAGTATATACTTTCAAATTCACACATACATTAGTGCTACTTTCACAATCAGCTGTTTCTTCCTCCTTAACTTACTTAGCCTGGGGTTCGGCTGCTGCAGGTGTTCCCTAGATGTCTAATGAAGCAGAAGTCCTTAGTTAGATACCAGGAAGCCTTCAGTCTCCACAGGAAGAAATGGGGAGAAACTTTATTTGAGACTCTGTGACCCCCATCTTCAGCTATCTGAGGGAACAGGAAAGCTGAAGAAACACTCACACACTTCCAGGGAACTGGGCACCACAAGTACCTTTTCCCTTAAGAGGAAAATGTAGAAAGCCAAGATGTAACCATTACAGGGCCCAAGGTAATAAGAATGAGGGTGTAGTTACCAAAAGACAATAAACAGGGCTTGAAGTACTATATTGAAGAGAATAAGCAAATTTTATATACTTATATTCATACACTTTAAATTTTTAGTTTGTAGATACTTTTTTCTTTCTTTTCTTAAAGAAAGTGGTGTGCAGCCATCTAGGACTAAATAGTCTACTGAGTTTGACAGGAAGTAAGTCGTTAAAAGAGAGGTACAGCAGTCCACCAACTGAACACAAGCCTGCATTTAATTAGTGCGTGTGCGCGTGCGCGCATGCGTACACGTTTACTTCTTTCCCTCAACCTATGTCTCAGCGTTTACAACTGTGATGCAAGGCCCTAGAGCACAGGTAGGATTCCTGAGCTCTCACAGGGTTCCTTATGTTTGATATGATGTTAACAGTTACTTGTATCATGTGAATTAGAAGTTTTCTCCTGGCTGCAGAGTGGGTTCCTTTGCGAGAGGAAGATTAAGGAGATGGCTCGGGGTGAGATGAAGAAGAGAGGAGAGCCTCCTCTGCATACTTTCCGGCGGTTTGTCTTTTACCTCACTTCGGTAAAGTGGAGTCTGACTTAAAGCATTTTCGCACTGCTTGGTAAACTTTCCATGTTCTCATTTGATGAAGTAATTTAGACATAGCAATTAGCCATTTGTTGCGACTTGAGAGGAAAGACTTGACTCTGTAGAACATTCTTAAGTACGGAGATGCAGGACATTTGTGCTCAGCTTCTACAATTGCTAAATTGGAAATTACTGCTAATAAAAGTGATTTTGATTTTATCCCCTTGCTTAAACTGTTGCCTTTCCTTCTTCAAGTAGTACGGTCTTTTCTTTAACTGTGCAGACTTTTATTAATGCACCAGCGAGGGTGATAGAAAACAATTCATTTACGTAATTGAAGCTAGCCTGTCATACACAACTTGGGAAAGCAGCAAATCCCACAGCATGGGGTGCACTTTATGCGACAGTGCCTGCCGTTTAGAGGAGTTCCTTTTCATTTGATAATATATTAACTTTAATCCTTTTAAGTGAATAAACAATGCGTGTGTATCTCTACATTGTGCAAATGTAAGACCCGGTGTCTAACCTTGCTAATTTTAGTTAAGGAGCAAATCAAAGTGGCAATTAATTTTCCAGCTTAGCCACAGAAGGAAAGTGTCATCATCTAGAACACGGAGATACATGAAAAACCAAGATGCCAGAGGGGTATAAAATATATACTGTGCAGGTCTGTGTTATCTAGTTTCGTATAAAAGTTCTACTGAGGTTAAATGTGTTAAAATAGCAAACACTGTCCCAGAGGAGTAGATTGGGGCTCAGAGTCTGAGAGTGGCTTAGCAGAGTTATGCTAAAATGCATTGTGTCTCTGTAGTAAACACGTTGGCTGGATTGTGCTCATGTCGAACATTGGCCAGGGCTGGAAAATGCAATTACGTGCTTGCATTCTTCAGAGACCTCACCTTCTAGTTGGCTCTTGGCCAGAGTTCTAATTTTCTCACTACCTGGACATCTGTAAAGCTACCTGAGTGTTATAATGAACTGGCAGCTTAACTTCATTCAGAGCAGACAGAAAGGGGGAGAGAAAAGGGTACTCAGAATGGGAGCCTGATACTTCAGTCTGTTTTTTTTTTAATTATACAATTTTAGGAGTAAGCAAGTATCACTTCTACCACATCAAAGTCGCAAAGATGATTGCTAAGTCTAGCGGAACTCAAATGTAAAATGGAGCTATCTCTTCTAAGAACACCTAGAGAAGCTGGGCTCTATGGCACGTGCCTGTAATCCCAGCGCTTGGTGAGGCAGAGGCAGGCAGACCTCAATGAGTTCTGAGGCCAGCCTGGTCTACAAAGGGAGTCAAGGACTGCCAATACTACAGAGAGAAACCCTGTCTCGAAAAACCACAAACAAAACCCAAAAAGCAAGCAAACATGAAATCATGGAGAGATATGTTTTAAGCCATCATCTGTGCATGGGATTATTAAGATAGACATTCATTTCCTCTATATTCCCGGGTGAGAGATCCGAGGCCTAGGAACGGGTGGCATGAGCAAAGAAACATAGCCACTCGAGTCAGTAACAGTATTTCTTGACTGCCTGTGCAACGTGTGTGTACAAGGCTACAGAGAGGTCTCATTTATCTAAGATAGTTACCAGGGAGTAAATGCTTCATTTTATGAAAGAAAGCAAACAAAAAATATCATGCTAAACGTATTAGATTACAAACTTTCCAAGATGCAGTCTTCTTATCTGCTTGCTAAAATATTGAATCTTTATCACAATACAGATGATGACTCATTATTTAGTCAATATTATTTATATTATTATTGGATTAAACAAGGGTGTTGTCTTGCCTATTTTACGCACCCATTACTGACTCCAGCTTACTCATCACAGTAAAGTGTGTCTTCTGTATACCGTTCTTGCGTTCTTAGTTTTATGGCAGCCATTTCTTACTCTTACCATTATATAATTGCTAAGCTAACTCCTCTCCACCCACACTGTTTAACATTATCAAATATTTATTGAGCCAGAACTGAGTTGCAGATCTAGCTAATGAATTGCCTCTCCCCTCACAGATCCTACTGTGTGTCTTATTACAGACAATGGTGGCTGGGACAGATAAGATTGTTCAATGAAGTAATTAATAACGAAGTATAATGAGGCCCAAGAGTTTGATTTTTTCTTGGACTCAGACTAGCCTGTTCTGAGGATTGATATTGGATCTAGAACTTGAGCCAGTGATGGTGTTTGATGTTGGGAAGAAGGGAATGGGACATAAGGCAAAGAATATAATATGTGCATTTTATACAGAGCTCAAAGGTACTGTGTTGATTAAATGTCTCATGGTGTGCGTGCCAATAAGATTTTGTGTGCATGCCCTGGAATCAGATTAGTAACTGACTATTTTCATCACTTCATTTGCTCCCTCTGTACCGTTGGATAGTTTATTTAATCTTCGCTTTTCTGTCTTTCAAGAATAGGAATCATTGTATGGTTGCCTACTTGTTAAGAGGATTTAGCGGGACAAATACAAAGCCCAGAGATTTCACTCGGTATCACCAAATAGTCTACTTTGTGGATTAAACCTCTATCCTATAGTTTGGAGGAATGTATCATAGAAGCAACATGATGACATAATCAGCCTGTTGTAGCTCAAGACCCAGAAAGCAGGGGGAAAGTACAATGGATGTGAAGTCTATGTAAAGTGAAAACACTAAGGCTAGGCATTTAAGTCAGATCATGGTGGAAGGCTATGGCATTAGGCTAACAGTATTAGAATTCAAGATTTTTTTTTTGTCTTTTTCCCCTTTGTTCAGGGAATGACATCCAGACTTATATTTAGTGTTTATTTTGATAAATAGATAGGAATATATAGGATTAAAGCCCAGGAGCCCTATTAGGAATATATTCCTGTAATGCTAGCTGCATTGTATTGGCCTGGTAACAATGAGCCTGAAGGAAGTGGATTATTTCCAGCACTGGGGATGCATAAGATCTAGTGCTCTAGTTGACAATGGATGGAAAAGGAGCCTGTGGGTCTTCATTCTGAGCAGTGATGGGTTAAGGCACCCAATTGGAAAGCAAGCATGTATAGTGAGGAAAACACCCTATTAACAAAATCTTGTACTTGCTCAGTTTCATCCAAAAGGACAATGAAAAACATACTAAGCTACACAATCAACATTGAATTTTCTTTGGTCTGGTGTTGAGAGTAATATTCTCTAGTCTGCAATATTTGAATACTGCACACAATTATAGGCTTGGTTGGCTATGTGTACATGTGTCAGGCTGACAGATTCTGATGTCCGTGCTGACTGAGACAATTTGGAGGGATGGGCTAAATTATTTTCCTATCCACCACTTCTATTTATACAGAAATTACACTTGACTGTGGTGACACTAATCAGAGCAGAGCTGATCAAATTCAGCTCCCCCGTGGACGAACTCGGCCAAGAAGCCATTCGTGACTGGCAGGTGTTTCTTTCTGTCTCCTGAGCTTTTTTTTTTTTTTTTCCTTCTCTCTCCAGCACACCTCCATTTCAAAATCATTTTCCTTCCTACCCCATATCCATGTGCATTCAAAGGAAACAGCAAGTGTGTTTGTTTGATTTCTGGACTCAACTAGCCTTTAGCTCTCTCCTTCTTTTCATTCTGCCTTTGCATAAATACAGGACCAGGAGAAACAGGAGAAGAGGTGTTATTAAAAACACTTATCATATAACATATGTGACTGCAGGAACACACATGCCATGGCACGTCTACGGAATAGATGCTAAAGCTATTCGCAGCTACATATGTGTCTGAAGATCAAATTTAGATATCAGGCTTCCTAGAAAAGCACTTTACCAACTTAGCCATCTTGCATGCTTCAGGACTAGGGTTCTTGTGTGTGTGTGTGTGTGTGTGTGTGTGTGTGTGTGTGTGTGTGTAAAATAGACTTTAATAGTAATCTAGTGCAGCCTGTGGGTTTCATCGAGAATCACATTCCAAAGTACATTAAGTAAAATCATACAATTAAAAAGGAATCCAATTATATGGAAATACATCTGTCAAAATATTTTCTATACAATATATATGATTATTTTCTAATTCATTAAAATAAGAGTTGTAGCAAAGAGTATAATAACTAACCATTTCATATTTGAGGCCAACTTTAATAATATTTTGAGACCTATAAATGTAATAAACAGGAAAATATCTCCCACTTTTAATGATGATATATTCATCGATTGCTAAACCTATCACGATTTTAAAATATACTCATAATTAAAGATAATGATACATTTTAATCAGAGTATAGGAAGGGTACATATTTACTCCACCCATAGTTTATGGATTCTTTAATTCTGTGTCTTTCAGCTTAAGAAATATTGGTATAGGACAAGGCATCTCAAGTTTTAGTGTGAAAAAAAATTATCTGGAGGGCTTATTAAATGCGGATTTATAGGCATTGTCTTAGAAAATACTGACTCAGAAGTTCTGAAATGTGTGCCAAGAATAACAGTTTTAAACATAAATTCAATGTGGTTCTTATAAATCATATTCCAGAATCATCTTTTGAAAAACAAAAGCCTGATATAGAGCAAGTTTCATAAGGATGGTTTAATATGACGGGGCTCCTGTAGGTCAATACTATCATGTGAGCTTTCCAGTGTCTGCATCTTTCATATTAATATAGGCACAAGTACTATTATATTACCCAATAATATTGTATGCAGGTTTATAGATAGAATGTTTTAAATGGGTATAGAACATGGAATAATTGTTATAGAACTCATGAAATTATTGTTGCACCAACATTCTTCTCTGAAGGATACAATGTTTTTGAAGAGAAGTTTTTAGATATTTGACAAAATATCACCAAGGCATATGGCATGGGGGTGATAATCATAAATGCAACACAGTGTGGCTCTGTGACTTTGAAATCATTTCAGTAATTTTACAGTACATTTGAATTGCAGTGCCATCCATCCGCTGAGTTTCCATTAACTTTGCTGAGAATCTCTCTGTCCACAAAGAGGCACAAGTGTCAGGTTTCTCTTTCATGCTCACAGAGCTGGCTTAGATTATGATGCTGCAGAAATAATTGTTATTAATTAAAGCATTCCTATCAGTCTTGATTTTTGTTTTAATGCATATTGATCACGTTCACAACCTCTGGTGTCTCTATTATTGGGAAAGAAAAATACGAGAATCTTTTTTTTTTTTTTCCTCTGCTGAGCTCTTCTGGGTATTCCCTGGTGTCATTGAGCAGCCTTTTTGATTTGGCTGGTACCTTTCTGAAAAAGACGTGAAGCCTCGATATTGTAACACATTGCACTGCAAGCTCATTATTGTCAAATTAGAGTCACTGACCTTCACTGCCATGGACCAGGATCAAACAGGCAGCATAAGAAGGACCGTTTGCCATGAGTAAATGCGCACTAAGTGCCACTCAAAGATAACTGACCGGCACATAACTTCATGATGTTTTACCACGTCAGCTTTTAAACTCAGTATATTCAACACTCTGAAACATAAATTTAAGTTAGTGATGTGCGTAGAAACATATACAGACATTTTTTTTTATTTATATACTTCACCCAAGGGAACCTACCATGAAATAGAAAACAACACACACACACACACACACACACACACACACACACACACACACACAGACTCACAGGAGCACAAAGAACTTATTAATAAAATCCAATGCTTTCCTAATATGTCAATAAAAGTAATGATTTCCTCATACATTCAAGCAAGCAAGCCTTGCATGGTCACAGTGTGCATGTAGTGCAGCTTCTAAAACTGTTTCTCTCATTGAAGCCTTATGAATTTCATTCTATATTTCCTTTTATCTGAGCGAGTAGATAGGTGAGTACTCTTGGCTGAATTACTATGGTTGAAAGAATTCAATTTCATCCACCTATTTCATAGCAATGGTGTGTTGCTGTGACTAATACACACACACACACACACACACACACACACACACACACACACAGACAAACACACACTGGCCAGTAAACAAAGTTCCTAAGTGTAATTCCTAGGCAGTCTCCAGGCAGTCCAAGATTGTGATTTTCCGTATCTAATGAAGCCCTCTTGTTGCACCATCCCATGGTGGCAGGTAGAAGACTAAGAGCAGCTACCTGCATATGTGACCTCATCTTTTTATCAATTGCAAAGTTCTGGATACATAACCTATTCCACATTAAAGAGTTAATTCAGTCATATAGTCAGGGCCTTCATGATCTCATGTCTTCTTAAAGCTTCCACCCCTCAACATAGCTGAGAGAAGAGTTAAGCTTTTAGCCCCTGAAGTTTTGAGGACAATTCTTTTAAAATTTTATTAATTTATTCAGATTACAACTCAGTTGTTATCCCATCACTTGTATCCTCTCATTCCTCCCTCCCTCCCTCCCTCCCTCCCTCCCTCCCTCCCGCTTTCACCCTATTCCTTTCCTCTAGGTCTGAGACTGAGTGGGGCCTCCTCCCCCATAAAAGCCAGAAGGGCTTGATGACAATAACTATAGCATCCATCAATGGTATACCTTACAGCAATCCTCATCTACTTATTGAATGGGATAGAGCACATATGTTAGGTTTTCTAAGCAATAGATTACTGATACATCTTGAGTAACAAGTAGTAATGTTTTACAATGAATTTTTATTTATGTGTAACCAACCTCTTAAATGATGTCAATAGTTGCCATTTTGTAGTCTTCACTATTTTATTGAGATCTGTCCTGGTATTCCATCCCCCACTTTTGCTATGCTTTCCTATATAAGGGAGGTGATATTCAGTACTCTATCTTGGATTATAAAGTATGCCTTTTTTTCCCCCTTGGCATTTTTATAATGATATCCTATGTGTTTCAGTATGTAACCAGATTTTAACAGATTATATATGAGAAGAGTAAGGAAAAGATGGAGACTGTGAATCTAACTTGTGATCATTCATTTTCATTATATACTTAATGATGGCTCTATTAAAAGTAAGCCACATGGACTGGAAACATGGCTCAGCAATTAAGAGTGTATGAGGCCTGGCAGTGGTGACACACATCTTTAATCCCAGAGGCAGGGGTATGTGTGTGAGTGTGAGAGGCCAGCCCAGTCTATAGAGCTAGTTCCAGAACAGCCAGGGCTACACAGCAAACCCCTGCCTTATAACCCCCCGCCCCGAGAGAGAGAGAGAGAGAGAGAGAGAGAGAGAGAGAGAGAGAGAGAGAGAGACAGAAGAAGAGAGACAGATAGACAGAGACAGAGACAGAAACAGAGACAGAGAGCTGGAGGCTTCAACTCTGGATACCAACCTCTAGGATCCAATGGCCTTTTCTGACCACTGAAGTGTGTTCTACATTAACTTCTCTAATTTAGGATTTGTTTTTTTTTTTTTTTTCTCTCCAAGTTTTGGTTGCCTAATATGAGATCATTCATTTTATTTTGCACAAATAAAAATAAAGAGAATAAATGTGTGATTTCTATTAAGAAAAACAAAAACAAAAACAAACCTGATCATGTGGTCCTTACGCTTGTTCCCCTGTATTAGGGCAGGGAGGCATCAGGCTTTGCTCTGTGTTCAGCCAGGTAACAGAGAGAATATTTGGCTCACAAATCCAGAGTTTCCCTTTATTCTCGCTTTTAGTTGTGACAACTAAATGCAACCTACTCTGTAAACTGTTCAGTAAAGAGCTGGGAAACACAAGAGCTCAATAAATGTTATCTATTGTTAACTACATTCACAACCATTTTGACTTTGATTTTCTTTATAAATAAGATGTATACGTTAATAATGTGTTTTTCCTGCCTTGTTAAATTTTGACATGCAACAATATAAACAGCCTTATTTTATGAACCAGAATGTGCCACAAAAATATGCAATTAAAAAAAAAAACAGTGAGGGCTTGGAAACATGTCTTTTTCATGCTGTGTACATATATTATGTCAATCGTTTAAATGAGTAAAATATAGTAATATATTATATTTATTATTACACATTATATTTTCATTTCTATAGAACTTATTGATTCTACCTCAAGCATGTCTAGGTATCTTACTTCATCAATGACCCTATACATTTCAGTGAACACGTATTTTATTTCACATTACTCAGGGGTCATTAATGAATTTTTTTTTTGGTAAGAGTGTAGTGTAAAGGCCTTTTTTATGTTTCTTTTTCATTCTTGTGTTCTTTTCATTTATTTGTCTTTATACATATTTTATTATTGATTAATTTTGTTACTTGGCATTTTTATTTACATGTACATTGTTTTGATTACTCGCCCAACCCTCTCTTACATCTCCAGTCCCTATTGATCTCCACTGCTCCCTTTCTCAGGCTCAAGGCTGAGATGTATCTGATTTCACTTTCTCGGAGGACTTTTGACTAATGAAAGTCAGTGCAGATATAAAGTGTAGAGTCTGAAAAGAGGAAAAAATATGGATTTTCTTTGTCAAAATTTATGTGTAGAATTTCCAAGATAGAGTTTTATAAAACAATTAAGTGAAGCTAAGGATGTTCACAAGGCTCCTGCCAGGTAATATTTTTTATGCAACCAAACATTCTCAATATTCAGTAGCTTACAGCAATAATTTTAGTGTCAGTGTTATATTTGTAAATTGACTGGGTTTTATCTGGCCTGGTTCTCCATAAGGGACCACCCCTCACTCTCTACCTTTCAACCTTATTGGGTCTGGATATCAATTAGAGTATTGAAATGTGGGGACTGTAGAACATATGGCCTGTGATGACTCTGAATGTCTGTGCTAAAAGGTACTGCTTTTGCTTCTGGGGATATGGCCCAGGGAGGATCACAGCATCCTAAGTTGGGAAAGACAGCTATTAGTTGTGTAGAGAAATGCGCTCTATCTTTAATTAGAGGAAGCATAAAGCCATATGGAAAAGGCATAGACCTTGAGTGGGTAAGTAACAAAGAATCGAACATCAAAAGCAACCCACATTTTCCATTAATAATCTAATGCACCAGGACAAATGAGGACAAAATCTAGAGATAGGAAAAAGAATAAGCTCAGCTATAATTTGTTCCTTCTGCCCTATATACCAGGGTGTGACTATAAAAATTCTTAGGACTTGATCTAGAAAGATTAGGGAGAAAACAGACAACAAACAGTCCACACTTACTTCTTTGCTTCTACATTTCCTTTGGTCTAAATTCCTTTAAAAATCTAAGGTTCTCTAACATCAATTCTAGTGTGTTGGAACCTTCAATCTTTTTTATTTCTTTTTTGGTTGTTTGCCAATGGACTTTCTAGAAAACTAAAACCAAAAGAAATTTGCTATGATCGATATACATATGTATATATATTATCACTAGTAGCAAATAAAACTACAAAGTGTACTAGAGTCATACAGAGTAATTTAAGTCTTCCTCACTGGAAGAAATGGTAATTAAGAACTTATCTGATGATCAGAAAAGAGCACTCAGATCAAATGTCTATCTCACAAACAGCAGTTTTCTATAGTTCTTACTGTATGGGAGCCTAGAAACATCCATCAGCTTACACCTCCTGTAGTTTTCACAGTTGCAGAATGTGTTGAAACATGTCATCTTGGATCCTTTCTTTCCCATCAATATGTGTTTTTTCACACCTGAGATTCCTTTTCAAACCACAACTTGCTAGGTAACTCTGATTTTGGAGATATATATTTTTTTCATGTCAAACAATGGAGAATAATCAGTTAGACTGAGTTAATAATAATAGCAACAACAACAATAATAAAAATACATTATAATTATTATTATTGTTGTTGTTGTTGTTGTTGTTGTTATTATTATTATTATTATTATTATTATTATTATTATTATTATTTTAATAGAGAACCATGCTACAGTATATAATGTGCTCAATGTAACACAAAGGCTCTTAAAAATAGATTTTTCTTTTAAAATATTTTTGTCATCTGCTGGCACCTGAGGGAGAGTAGGAAGTGAGTTTAAAGCACCCTTGAGATAAGAGGAGTTTGTGTAAAGGGCATAGGTGAGAGGAACTGACACAGGTTCAGGATTGCTGGAGTGAGGATTGTTAATTTGAAGAGGTTGAACTGGGAGCAGAGGATTCTGAGGTGGAACACTTGGTAGGTAGCAGAAGGTCGTGTGGTACATAGCCTCACAGTCTCTCATCATACACACTGAGAGGCACTGTTGACTTTTTTGTTGTTGTTGTTGCTGGGGATAATATATATTCAGATGCGTGTTTTGAAGACAACCACTTGACGTTGTGTGGGCTGATTAAAATTAATTTTATTTAGACAGATGTTACAGTAATCTAGAAAAAAAACCAACAGTGGTGTAGATTTTAATAGTGACTGACAGTTTATTGCTGAGAACTGAAGACACAGAAGCTGTTTAGGATATGAAACAGCAAAGCTAGAAGCAGAAAATAGCCCAGCCCTGGCCAGGGGAAACTATCTGTACTTACTTGGTGGTCAGTCACCAAATGAGGGGGCTCAAGAGCGGGGGCTCATTTTGCAATTAAGTTTTGTTTGAAATTGCCAGAATCGTCTTTGTTTTGTTTTGTTTTTGTTTTCTTTGCTTCAGAATGGAGCTGGATAATACATATTAAAATTTCTGAGTGAAAAAGCTTAGAAATGTGCTTTGGACTCTCACCCCACATATCCTTTTAGTTAGAACATGTGTAAATTAGGAGGGCCTAAAACACTAAGTATGATATCCCACTTTTATTCATATTTAACATATGAAAATTTGATTGTATCCAGTCTACATGTGACTGCTCTAACCTTTCACAAGGTGGATACCAATATTTCTCTTGGACTGGGGAGTGGTTAGTGTTATAGCCAACATCACAAATGATGTTTAAAAACCATTAGTCAGGAAGGTTTTTAAACCTCACTATGAAGGCTAAGCAAGCATGAACAGACTTTAGTGGTCTAATCAAATAAAACTTATACTTAAGCTTATCTCGCAGGAATTTAATGATATGCATAATTGTTATTCTAGTGCATGATAATTAGGCAAGCAGTTCTTGTAAATGATTATAATTTGTGTGGATTTCACCACAGCCAAATGAAGCATTAGACGAAAAGAACTGGGAAAATGCTGAGAAAGCTCAAGGGGTCAGAGGCGAGAAGGGAGCTGTGTTCCTCAGTGCATTGACTCTATATAGATCCACGGGCTGGTTCTAAAATGAAACCTGCTGTGGAGGAGAACAGGTGGAGGAAAATTAAGAAGCAGAAAGAGAGAAAGTTAATACTAGTAGCTGTTGTGGCCCCGAGTTGAGTCCCCCTAAAAGGCGATGTTGGAGCCTCTATCTCTGTGGACCTCAGCATGTGGCCTTATTTTGAAATTCATTGTGAATGTTAACTAGTTGAGGCAAGGTCTCAGTGGAGGGGTGGAATCCGAGCAGGTGTAATGATTCTCTAGGAAGGCAATTAACCTGAAGGGAGAAAGAGAGCAGCCCCAGAAGATGGGAGGAGATGGCAGCTGATTCAGCCATGCACTAAGGAATTCCCAGAACACAGGCAATGGAAGGCTTGTTCTAACACCCAGGGTGGACAACTTGATTGTCATAGCTCTAGGTCCTTAATGCATCAACTCCTAGGTCTGGCTTCCCACTCAGCTTCCAGCGTAATTTGAATACTTTAACATAAACAAATATTTGCTGCCGGCCTTCTGCTAGCGTTCCTTTTAAGGCTGAAGTTAAGCATCGCTGATTAAGACCAACACAGCCCTGTCCTGAAGGGTTTATTGTCATGGTCTTCTGACTTCCTGCTCTGAACATCTGATTATTTGTGTTTAAATATTTTCATTTACATGTCTGTCTACTCTATAAAATAGTGAAATATTAAGGACCAGGAATGATACATTTGACAGTAAATGGTTACTAAGTGAAAAATAAAAGAAAGAACCAATACAGGCATCTTGAGGGTGAAAGAAGCGGGATCTATGAGAGAGTTAATAGAGGAACAGATGACGGGATGGAATGCTGTTTACATGTTAAGCACATGAATGTCCAGGCATCATTACACATGAAGAAGGCCATGTTTTAAAAAACTCTGAATTGGCAGCCAGGCATGGTGGGACAAGCCTCTAATCACAGCACTCAGGAGGCACAGGCAGGAAGATCACTATGAGTTCAAGGCCAGCCTGGTCTACAAAGTAAGTCCAAGACAGCCAAGGCTACACAGAGAAACCCTGTCTTGAAAAACCAAGCCAAACCAAACCAAACCAAACCAAACCAAACCAAACTAAACAACCCCCCCGCAAAAAAAAACCTCTCAATTGGACTAGAGTGATATTATTTGCATTTTTACATTCCTGTAAGCTGACTAGATCCTCTCTCTCTCTCTCTCTCTCTCTCTCTCTCTCTCTCTCTCTCTCTCTCTCTCTCTTTCTCTCTCTCTCTCTCTCTCTCTCTCTCTCTCTCTCTCTCTCTCTCTCTCTCTCTCTCTCGTATTGTAGCCTTTGTTGCTAGATTATCAGGTTTTTATATGTTGTTTATTTTCATGTAAAACCTGTAACACCTTTTAACATTTTATGAACCATTTTATTTTATGGATCTATAAAACCCAGTGCATTGTTTTTTTCATAGAAAGAACACGTAATGAGGACTATGGCTTAAAAGTTCTGTATCAATATATATGCAATTTAAAGATGATAATCCAGGTGGTAATTAGATAGTTATAGACAGGTATGCCATAAAAGTAATTCATGATAAAATATATGTGGACCCACACTTCCTGTGGATTTCTTAAATTACATTCAAACATAAAGTATTATAGTTTTACTCTTCTCAAACATTTGTATTATCTGCCACTCCACACCTTCTGGTATTTTAATAGCTATTTGGCATAGTTTAGAAGTGAGATGGGGATGCATTATAAATCATAAGAAAGGTATAGCAAATTAAGTCATCTACCTCTTTAAAACTGGACAAATGAATGTGGTGGCACATGCCTATAATCCCAGCACTCAGGGAGGCAGAGGATCTCTGTGAGTTTGAGGCCAGCCTAGTCTACAAAGCAAGTCCAGGACAGCCAAGGCTATACAAAGAAACTCTGTCTCAAGAGACAAAAGACAAAACCAAAAAAAAAAAAAAAAAAAAAAAAAAGAGGAAGTAACTTTAAGTCATCATATGTAATTGGCTCCTCCTTTGAGAATTATCTGTGAGCTCATAAACCAGAGAACCAAAGCAAAACTCTGTGAAACTTTGCAAACCAACAGATTTTTTTCTTATTTTCTTTCTTTTTAAAAATATACTTTATTAATTTATTCATATTACATCTCAATCGTTATCCCCTCCCTTGTGTCCTCCCATTCCTCCATCCCTCCCATTTTCCCCTACTCCCCTCCCCTATGACTGTGACTGAGGGGGACTTCCTCCCCCTGTATATGCTCATAGGGTATCAAGTCTCTTCTTGGTAGCCTGCTATCCTTCCTCTGAGTGCCACCAGGCCTCCCCATCCAAGGGACATGGTCAAATATGAGGCACCAGAGTTTGTATGAAAGTCATACCCCACTCTCCACTCAACTGTGAAGAATGTCCTGTCCATTGGCTAGATCTGGGTAGGGGTTTGAAGTTTACTTCCTGTATTGTCCTTGGCTGGTGCCATAGTTTGAGCAGGAACCCTGGGCCCAGATCTGCCTGTCATAATGTTCTTCTTGTAGGTTTCTAGGACCCTCTGGATCCAATTAGAAACAAAGAAAACAGTCCAAAGAATCAACAAAACCAAGGGTCTTTGAGAAAATCAACAAGATAGACAAACTGTTAGCCAAACTAACTAAAAGGCAGAGAGACAGTATCCAAATCAACAAAATCAGAAATGAAAAAGGAGACATAACAACAGACAGAATTTTTTTTTTTTTTCGTCTTAGTAGAATTACTTTTATTCTGAGAAGCTTTATATCCTGAGGGAATTTCTCAGTGTGTCCACCTACCTTCATTTCATTCTGCCCGAGAATCTGCTTCTTTCTCTGATGTTCACAAGGAAATTTCTATAGTATCTACCATGGTAGTGAGTACTTTTGGATAATTCATATTTTTTTATTTAACTTTAATTTATGTGCATTGGTGTGAGGGTGTCAGATCTTAGAGTTACAGACAGTTGTGAGCTGCCATGTGGGTGCTGGGTATTGAACCGGGGACCTTTAGGAAGAGCAGACAGTGCTCTTAACCACTGAGCCAACTCTCCAGCCCCCATGGATAATTCATATTTTTTCTATGTTTCAATTTTGGCCATTATCATATGTGCTTGAGAATGTAATAATCTGCAGTTGACCGTCTGTTGCTGGGTACTACTTAGGGTTACTGCATATGATACTACTGAAGGCACAGTTTAGAATCGGTAGTGACCTTAGCTCTGAGTTGAATATCCGTCTTTTGTATCATTGAGACCTCATCATTTCAGAATTATATTCTAATTCTTCTTTGAAAGTGCACCAAGAGTAGCAATAGGATTTCTCTGCACCAGTACCCTACTCCTAGATAATCCTTGTTCTAATCTCTGGGACAGATTTCTCCCATTTTAATCAGTGCTGTCTTAAACAAACCCCCATGTCTTGATGGGCAGCCGAAATTGGGGGAAAAAAGCGTGGCCCACTCAGATCCTGCGTTTTCAAATCTGCTGAGAAAATGAATTGGAGGGCATGCCCTGACTTCCTTGCACACACTGAATTGGTGTTTGTACACTGTTAATTTAAAAACATTAAATAGAGTAAAATGCCTGCAGAAGTCAGGAGCGTCTTTGCAGAAAGCCCCCTAGGAGTTGAGAGATAAATATGTAGGCTCCAATAGTTTAAGTGTTGCTGGCTTTGCTATGGAATTCTAGTGCTTTCGAACCAACATAATGTTTTATGCAACTTAAATGTCCCCAGGAAACACTTGCCAGTCAAGTGTGCTGACTTTTTGAAATAAGAAGTAGAAGGCTACTTACTTGGCTAACAATTGCTTTTCCAACTACACTCACACCATATGATTCCTGCCTTGTTTCCTCAACAGTGTTTGGCACTCACACGTTTGGCTATCTATTTAATGTTAAGGTTGAAAACAGGGTGACATCAACAGAAGGAAGAGATTAGAATAATAACCAACCAGGCAGTTCTTAGTGTGTGATCATTCAGGACAGCTTTCATCATAGGAGTTAATGTTCTTGAGGAACTCAGCCTAAAAACATCTAACTGGAACTGAGTGGGACATTGAATAACTAATTCCTTACCTCAGCTAAATTCTTAGGCTTAGAGCAGAAGATATTGGCCACAGCAATATGGCCAAGAGGAAAAGATTATCTGAAACTACATGGAACTATAGGTTCCCATCCAACCTCGGTAGGACGCTCCAGTGTGGGCAGCACACCTCCTCTCATGGGACTTGGGGTGAGGTGGCATGGAATGTAGACTGAGAACAGGGTCACCGACTCAAGCTTGAGTACTGTCAGGGCAGCCAGGAGTTTTCAGAGCAGTGGTGAGAAGGGGAAATAGTTTTTGAACAATAAGCATGAAGGACAAAGAAAAGAAAAGAAATCACAGAGTTACCAAATGGACTAATGAGAATTCTTAGAATTATAAAGTACACTGGATGCTGCCATGATTTCTACTTACTGTGTACTAATGGCCTGCATCAGGTAGGGTTTACAAGACAGAGTTGCTAACATGGCTGGTGACGTTAAGCTGTCAGATCCATTAGACAACAAACTAATAATATCTTGTAATATGGAGTGGAGCAAGTATCTGTACAGCTGCCTGGGGTGGATGAGTACTTCTTCTATCTTTTTAAAAAATTCATCCGTTTTTTTTTCTGATTTATGTTATTGAAGGAAACCTTGGTATCCATATTTAGGAAAGTTTTAATTACCATTTTTAAGCACCCCCCCCCTTAAAAAATTCCCTAAGTTTTTTTAGGGAAATTCTAGAATGACCTATAATATGCTTTGGTACTAGAATAGAAATAATTTTGCACCAGACAGTTCTGAAATCGATGAAAACTGATACCAAAATACTATTAGCTAAGGATTACTATGGAATAATCATGACATAACCAGAGATTATGATATCCAAGGAGTTTATAGTAGGCAAATGAGGCCTAGAGAAAAAAATCCAACCCAAACTTCAGAACCTATCACTTGAGAAAAGCTCCTAAAATTTGAATACTGTGAATATATTTATTCTAATTACAATTTATTTTTAGACTAAATGTACATCGACAGCATAAATGTGTGTTTGTACATTTATTTTTCTTTAAACCTTCCAAAAGTTTTGGAATATGTCTTTAAAGAATCAAACTTTCACATTAATACAAACCTGAAGACTAAACATTCTATACTGTGTAAAGTGTTGTTTTTCATTGGACAATTTGGTTAACGAATATGAGGTACCTATCAACTATTAAATAAGTAAATCAAGCCTATATTAAAATGGAAACTAAAAAGTAAAAATATTCTGGATTTTAGATATATGAGGATTAGGTCTATTGTCTTATTTATTTTTCTTCTACTTTGCTTAATTATGACTTTTTCCTTGCCCAAATCTCATTATTCACAGTAATGAGTTAGTATAGGCTGAACTCCTTTTCTACCAAATGTTGGGATCATTAGCCGTATGTTCAGTCTTTAAACATATACGTGTGTTTGTGTGTGTGCATGCACACATGTGTGTGTTTGTTTTCTGAGAATGAGATAAAGCAAAACATAGACAGAGAGAAACTATGTGGTCTACCAAGCCAGAAGTGATAGAAATTACACCTATGTCTTTGTGAGTAGCTCTTTACTTGGAGAAGAATCCAGGTACATATGCTAAAAACTGAAAATGAAAAAGGAAATTCAGAGAAATTTAAATTGAATATACCTTTCTGTACCATTGTATCAAAAATTAAACTTATTTTATCTCTATTTATAAAATTCTATACCAGTGAATTAAAAATAACCTTGTAACAATTAAGGCATTAAGCTGAGGAGCAGATTCACTAATCGGCTTCCCCCTCCTCCATCATCCCTATATATTTCTATATTCACCTTTCTTTCTTTTCAACCCCTGTCTCCAAACCTAACAATGAAAGATAAAGTAAAAGAGAAACATCCCTCATTCCAACCTTGTTTTCTCTCTAAATAAGAGCAATAGTAACTTATAAACAATTCCTAATGTAAGTAAACATCTATCGCCAAAGAAAGCAACCAAAGACCTACCCTAACCCCTTAAGGGAAATGGGGTGTTGTTTTCTTAAGTTTTTTTTCTATCTGATTTGTGATGAATAATACTTTTATAGGGGACGTGGTTAAACAATCTAGGAATAGTATTTGTGGTCCAGCCTCTAAATGTTGGCAAATTCCAGACTGAGTTAGAGTCCTGTGTGAGACAGTCTGAAATGCTGGACCAATTGGGATTGGGAGCTTTCTTTGAAGGTGTTCAGGGAGCTGCCCTGTTCTGATGAAGAACATCAAATGAAACACTTGGTGCTGGAACATGAAAGATGACATCCAATTCTTAACTTCAGACTTCAGTTAAAATTCTCTTGGGAATGTATAATTCAAGCCAATGTTCACATAGTATGTGATGCTCTCATAACTAACCCTTAATGCTGTAGAGTTAGAATTTACTTATAATAAGACCATATACTATATTTGTGATACTATAAATACGTATTATTGGATCTTTAAATTAAGGAAATGAAATTCAAAGGCAAATTAAAATGTGTACAATTATATGCACCAAATTACTAAAATAGGAGCTCAGCTCCCAGCCAGTCTTTTAAAAAATATTTTATTAATTTATTCATATTACATCTAAATTGTTAGCCCATCCCTTGTATCCTCTCACTCCTCCCTCTCTCCCACTTCCCCTCTACTCCCCTCCCCTATGTCTGTGACTGAGGGGGACCTCCTCCCCCTGTATATGCTCATAGGGTATCAAGTCTCTTCTTGGTAGCCTGCTATCCTTCCTCTGAGCGCCGCCAGGCCTGCCCATCCAGGGGACGTGGTCAAATATGGGGCACCAGAGTTCGTGTGAAAGTCAGTCCCCACTCTCCACTCAACTGTGAAGAGTGTCCTGTCCATTGGCTAGATCTGGGTAGGGGTTCGATGTTTACTGCACGTATTCTCCTTGGCTGGTATCATAGTTTGAGCAGGACCCCTGGGCCCAGATCTGCCTGTCATAATGTTCTTCTTGTAGGTTTCTAGGACCCTCTGGATCCTTCTATTTCCCCATTCTCCCATGCTTCTCTCACCTAAAGTCCCAATAGGATGTCCTCCCATCTGACCCACTTTCCTGGTAAGTGAAGACTTTCATGGGACATGCCCCTTGGGCTAGTATCTAGATATAAGTGAGTGTATACCATTTGAGTCTTTTTGCTTCTGGGTGAACTCACTCATCCCAGCCAGTCTTACAGGAAGTATCTTAGAGGAGTACATCTAATGTTTATCTACACATAATTGATTTCTTCTTTTGTAGAGGGGGGGGATTGAGTTTAGAGTCTTGGACACGAAAAGCAAGTGTTGTACACCCCAAACAATATTGACTTGTCAGTTAAGACAAGTAAGGAGAGCTAGTATGACCTGGCTAAGTATGTATAATTATTTTGATGTACACATTCTTTTTTATTTTTTCAGAATTTCACTCCAGACTATATTACCTAATTTCCACCCCAGTCTGTCCACACCAAAGTCCACGCTTTCCTACCCCCTCTCGAGTTCATAACCTCTTCCTTACTACTGCTATATGTGCCTGTGTGTTTAGGAATGACTAACTGCTGTTCAATAAGCACTTGGGGGCATGTCCCTGGGTGGGGGGAATGCTGATTGTTCCTTTCTCAGAAGATATCACTTGCTGTAACTCTTTATTTAGGGACATAATACCACTTACCACAATCATATAGAAAAATCTTCTAGAAAATTGCTTCTTATTAATGATAGCTAATTTTGTAATATTAAATGATATATATGTGTATAGATTGGAGAGGTAGTATGTCTGTATTTTTTTTAAATGCACAAGGTGACTTTTTGCATTGAGTTTCTATACTGTCCAATTGTGATAGATCAAAGTCAGGAATTTTATCTTTAAAAGAGCTTAAATAAAATTGAGTACAATTATTATATCAAAAGTTATGTAGATTTTATAATCAAATATAAAGTACTATACTTTTGATAACAAATGTTATATAGTTATCGCATATTCCATATTTAGCCTAAAGCTTCATATAATATATTTGCCTAGTTAACAATTATCAAATAACTGCATGACAAAATGAATTACTGAATGGCTGAGTGTGTCCTTAGTGTATACATCCTTATCAAATACTCAATTTCCCTTAATACTTAGAAACCCATTATTACTATAACTAGAAGCATTGTAATCACAAAATGCAACTGCTCACACACTTGTCATCTAAATAATTTTTAGAGTAATCATGGAGATTTTAGACTCTCATCTTGACTAGCAGACTTTAGGTTATCAGAAAACAACTTAAAATAAACTATATAATATAAGTTTATGGTATAGTAGATTTCAGTACCAGGTGAATATTTTGTGCTTTTCATCTGTTTGAGAAAAGAGACTAAGATCTCTGTTTGAAAGCAGTCTAAAGTGTATTGTTAGAAAGATGACTAAGACTAGGTTTTACATGTAGCTACTCAGAAGATGGAGTTAAAGTTCTTGGGCAAAATACCACCTAGTTCATCCCTCCTGTCCTAAAGTCAATGTATTATCAGGCCTTTCTATCAAATTGAAGAGGCATTTCTTGCTTACTACTGTGTCATTACCAATAATCAAGCTTGGATGGATGACCTGAACTTTGGGTAGACTTCTACTTAGAATTGCACACATTCATCCTTTGCAAGCACATGGATCCAGACACAAAAGAGGTACAAAGTACAAGCACACTGTAATGGCCAGAGCATGTGCCTCAGGGTGAGTTTATTTCATCCAGGAGAATGACGTTTTAGTGTCTTTCCATACTGTGACCCATTACCCTGATACAGTCTTTTTCTAATGTCTTACGGAAAGAGGGGCATGAGCTTAAAAAGCAACGTGCTTAGGCAGTCATGTTGTTAAGGAACACACAGATGGGTTATTCAATACCTAATATTCAGTCCTGAAAATACACATAAAAGTAACATTACATAGACTGAGCATGTTATGTATACATACATATAGATATTATATTTATGCATATATAGTATATTTATACATATGTGTGTATGTGTTTGTGTATATTAAATATATGTACATATATATATCAACAAAAATGTAAAAAGTGAGCCTGAATTTTTTTTAAAAAAGCAAGGAGTGTCACATGGGTGTGTTTGAGGGACAAAGGTGAAAGGAGAAGTGTTGCAATTCTATTATAATATCAAAAAATAAAAGACATATTTTGAAGCAGTCTATTTCTCTCTTGATGTTTTTCCTGTTTCCCATCAGTGTTGAGTCTGAATATCTCTAGAACCTGTCTACAAGCTGCCATCCAAGTAAACATTTGTCTAATGCAAACAGTGAAAAGGAACTATTAACTGAGACCAGTGCAAGCCATCTAGTCTCAAAGTATGACATTATTGATGCTCAAGAAAGCAGCCTTGGTATGTGAGCAGAGCAACATATTAGAAACATTAAAGCTATAGCTCTTTCATTGATTTCTAGCAGAAAAAAGGTCTCCCAGGCTGCCACTTTAATTACAGTGGATGGCAAAGGTCTCTCGGTGAGAAGGCAGCACGTTCAGGCTAGTTTTTATTACACAAAGGGGGATGGTTGAAGGTATGATGATCTGGGGAAGAAAGATGTTTGCTAATGTTTACATACTTAGCTCCCACTGGCATGCCACCAGGTTGGAGACTTGCACTGTCCCTCTGATTCTGAGAAAGTGCATCCAGATTCTCAGCAAGACTTCAAGGAGCACCAGATGACGGGGCAGATGGCAGATGACTAATTTGGCAAGCCTTGATGAGTGGAAATTGTTTGCTTTAATTGCTTGTCAAGTCCAGTACCTACATTAAAGTTAAGGGCCCAGCACTTGCACAGAAGACAAAACACTACAATGTAAATTAGGACCGTGCTTTAGGGGAGAGAAGGAGTAAGGAAAACGATCAAGAGTGAATTCTGAAGAGATGGTGGTTAATACTATTTAAACCAAATGTAGGTTACAAATATGATTTCTAATGATTGAATAGTTCTATTATATTTTCTATCTATAAAATAAAAATCTTGTAAAATATAAATTAATGAAATATATTTGAAGACAGGAAGACAATTAAAGACCATTGATGGACGTTTGCGTAATTATTTCTATTAATAGTTAATGTTTCATATCGTGCATTTAAGCTTCATTTCTTATTCATTAAAGATTACAAAGCTAGTGTTTGAAACATAAAGTGGCAAACAGACACACTAGAAAGATCAATATTTGTTTTGTGAAAACTAAGTTAAGGTAGACTATTAAAGAAGCATCAACCAGAGACTAGAGCAATAGCTTAGTGATTAAGATCACCTGATGGCCAGTTGTGGTGGCACATGCATATAATCCCAGCACTATGGAGGGAGAGGCAGGCAGATCTCTGTTAGTTCAACGCCTGCCTGGTCCACAGAGTCCAGTACAGCCAATCTGACATAGAGAAACCCTGTCTAGAAACAAAACAGAATGAAACAAAACAAAGCAAAACAAACAAAAGAACACCTGATAGTGAAAACCAGTGTTAGGATTCCAGCCCCCACGTCTGGTCTGCCTGTAACTCCAGCTTCAGAGATACCACCTTCTGACCTCCCAGGACACCTTCATATATAATGCATACACCTATATACACAAGAACACACACACACACACACACACACACACACACACACACAAACAAACAAACAAGAATAATCTTAAAAATAACATCATTCATAGCTGAGAGATTAGACAAAAACAATACTCTGTGTGTCTGTGTGTGTGTGCGCACGCACGTAATTTTCACAGTCTTTCAATATGAAATAATAAGGTGGAAAACAAAAGCTGTTCTGAAAGGTTGATGTTTCTATGAAGACAATACTGATGATCTTTAAATCTATGTTAAGACGCTCTCATTATATATTAAGCATGACCAGAAGCTAAGAATTTTGTTTTAGTAGAGAAATGATAAAGATAGTTTGGTATTTTTTTAAGAGTATATTGTTCCCTGTATGAAGACATGGAGAATAAACTTAAAAATCACAAGGAACTTACAGTTATTAGTTAGGTTGCAGTCTAGGTGCAGAGGAGAGATAGACGTGACTTGAAAAGACGTGACTTGAATCAAATGACCACAGTAGCTAGAGTGAAAATTTTTGATCAGATTCAAATACTGATTTTGTATGTTGTATTCAAAATATTTTGATATTGATTTGAATGCAAAATACAAATAGTTTGTATTCAAAAGATTCAAAAGTATTTTGAACTAAGCTGATGAAGCTTGCCATTTCTCTATCATCATCATCATCATCATCATCATCATCATCATCATCATCATAACACTCAATAATAGTCACATGAATTTCTGCTGCTGCCTAAATTTTGCTTTATCTTTTGTATTTTAAAGTCCTCATTAGCTATGTATTTTAAATCTATAATAATAAGCATAACATAAATAATTTTATATTGATATTTCTAAAAGAGAAATACATGTTAGTATTAAAAGATATGATCAACAAACCCTACTATAGAGAAAGTCTCACTTATCCTGTGCTAGCTGCCTACTTTTTATCTAGTCAGGATGGCCTCAATCTTCTAATTCCTTTATTCCTACAGCCTGAATACTGGAATTGTATTGCGAAACCCAGCTCTCTGAATTTCTGGGATAAACCAGGATTTCTTGAATCCTAAGCAAGCACTCCACAAGTGAAGCTGCACCCCTAGTCTTTGAAAAAATTATATTTAAATTTTTTTCATTATAGGAACCCATGTTCAAACATACACATGTCTTATTTTCTGAATTATGAACATATAATATATGCATGGCACAAACATATGTGTGTATATATACATATATATAGTATTAAAAAGTTTTACATCTAAATTCTTTATTATGATAGAAATTTTGATATGGCATTTAAATTTTTTGACTTAAGTTCTTTTGTTTTCTCTTTTAGTCTGCTTCCTTTGCAAACTGACATAGATCTGAGGTCATTGTCATAACAGGCATAAAGTTACAGATTGAGCTATTTTAATATGGATGTCGACAGGGTATTATTTTATTATTTTGTACACCTTCCCAGGAATCGTATGAAAGATTTTGCTAGCTAAAGGTTTAAATTACTACAAACTTTTGGTTTCTGATCTCCTCACTGGGTGGGGATTATATTGGGTGCCAGCTGTGATTCCAGAGAACCCTGTGTCTGAAGATCCAGCCACACTCTTAATTGAATCAATACGAAATAGAATAATTGGCAATTGTATTAGGGCGTCGCATAGATTTTGACACCTGCAGTTACATTGGAAATGATACTCTGGGGAGTGTAGGTAAATTAGGATTTCTGAAGCTGCAACTGTTGTGAGTTTATCATTCAAAGACTTTATAACAGTGTTGGCAAAGGGGGTTGGATGTTGTTAAACTTGTTTGAGCTGCCTGAAGAAGATTTTTCAATTCTGCTTTGATAAACAGCTTTGTGAAATCAATGAAACTTGATGGCTTAAGCATTGTCTTGTATACATTGCCTGATTGTAAAATCGATTGACAAATGAACGTTGTGAGGCATTCAGTCAGAGCTTCATGACGAGAACCACAAATGATTTTTATACTTCCATCCAAACTAATTCCTTAAAAATCACGTCTGCCTTTCAAGATGAAAGCTACACTTGGTGTACTATTGATTCTACTCAGTTCAGATCAAAGCTAAATATAACACATAAAGCCTTCCTGTGATAAGAATATTTCCTTAATTGAAAAGCATGTATGAAAATTTTCAAGTATGGGAGTGTTTGGAAAAAGTTAGTTTGATGAATGTGTGACTGTCCATTTATTGGAATATCATCATTTCTTTGAGAACTATTTATACACATTTATGGTAATTTTGTATTTGGATAAAGTATTTTCTAATACAAGTGATCTTCATGGAGTAGTTGAAACTTAGTTTAAGGTAGAGAACAGTTTAAGATATTTCATGGGTCTTTTTAAAATATCAGCTAATGGGTATTATTTGAAGATAATTTATATTTTAAGTTTTATTTTTATTTTATATGTGTGAGTGTTTCACTAGAATTTATGTATGTGTACCATATGTGTGCAGGTGCTCACAGATGTCATAAGAGGGTGTAGGCCTCCTCTAGAACTGGAGTTCCAGCTAACTGTGGACCAGTATGTCAGTTCTGGGAATTGAACATGGGTCCTCTGCAAGAACAGTGTGCGCTCTTAACTGCTGAGCCATCTCTACAGCCTTGAAGATAACTTATGGAAACACACTCTTATATATTTAACCGATACAAAACTATGACACATGTCTTATAATTATCTTCAATGAATTGGTATCTTGTTCTCCATATCTTACAGATTATACTGTTCTATGGAGTAGTGTACGTCTATTATGAGAAGTTTTAATAAAATTTGAAATACTTAAACTCTTCAGATTATTTTAATGACAATCTACACCAAATTTAACATGAATTGTGCTGACTAGTTTTGTGACAACTTGACACAAGCTATAGTTATCTGAAAAGATGGAACTTCAGTTGAGAAAATGACTCTATAAGAGCTGGCTGTAGGGCAGGCCTGTAGGACATTTGTTAATGAGCCACTGTTGGTACAGCCATCCTGGGCTATGGTCCTGAGTTCTATGAGAAAGCATGCTGAGCAAGCAATGATGAGCTAGCACATAAGCAACGCTCCTCCATGCCCCTGCATCAGCCCTTGCCTCCAGGTTCTGCCCTGCTTGAATTCCTCTTCTGACTTCCTTCAGCGATGAACTGTGATTCAGAGGCATGAGCCAAATAAACCCTTTCCTTTCCAACTTCTTTTTGGTCATGGTGTTTCATCCTAGCAAAAGTAATTCTAAGATATGAATTAAAGCTATCCAAATTAAGTGAGTTTTTCATGTTTTGTGTTTTGTTTCCATGAGGAGAAAGTTGGGAAGATGCCACGGTATTTAGGTGTTGTAATTAGAGTAACAAATGTGAGTCCTTAGACGTGCCACGTAATTTAGGTCAAAGGTCAGAATGAGCTAAGTCTTCAGGAAATCTTTTCACTTAATCAAGTAGCATTCTGCCTTTCCTGTTTCTAGCTAGTAACACTGGCTGTCAGTCCTTGGCATTTCTTGAGCTTCAGGTGCATCACTCCAGCTTTGCCTTTGTGGTCACAGAGCTGTCTTCCTATGTAACTGCACATGTATACTGTTTTCTCATATGGATGTGTGAACATATGCATCGATAATATATGCACATGTGTGTGGACATGCACTAAGTATTTATTATTCTAAGACAGAATCTCTGTCCGAATTTGTCTAGATGGTCTGACCAGTATATTCAGAGATCTATTTGTCTCTGCCCTACTCAACTGCATGTGCTGGGGACACAAATGTGTATAATGACACTTGGTTATTTGTTTTTGTTATTGTTGTTTTTACATGGATCCTAAGGGCATGAACTCAGGACCTGTGCTTGTGCAACAAACACTATTCATTGATCCATCTCCATAGCCCAGGTGCCTTCCTTTTGAATGGACATAGAGTACTTTGCATTAGGAGATTTACAAAGATTGTATTTCTAACAAATGTCTGAGATAATCAGCTTTTAAAGAGAAAGCTTTGCTCTAGTAAAAGTTTTTGAGGTTCTAGTCCATGGTTTTGTATGCCTGTGGCTAGGCATTGCAACATGGATGGATCATGGGATAGGTCAAGACCTAGATTGGATATCCTTCTGTTGGCTTTGCCAACAATTCACAGTTTTCACAACCTCTGAATAGTGTGTGGATTAGGTCTATAATAGTCTCAAATATTTTACATTAAATGTTTATTATTTTTTATGTTCTTACAGGAAAAAAAAACAAGCTCTTAGATATTCTTAAATATTAGGAAACACTCCTCCGGATTATTTTCTCCCGTCTTCAGTATTCCACCCTAGTGGAACACCAAGCACAGTTATTTGTCAGTTCCTTATATAGGGAATGTGTTGTGTGTGTGAACTTTCTATGAATATCTGTCCACTGCATCTTTGAAGTTTCTGTACTCTATGCAGGCACACAATGTAACTTACTTTAAAAGCACATAAATAATACAGTATTTAAGTTAATCACTAATATTGTAAGATGCATATTCCAGTGTTTTAGCCTACTGAAAATTAGTCAAACATTAAAAGACAGACTCTCTACAGGTAGATGTGTTTGTGTACTGTAACAAACAACATCCAAATCTAAGATTGAAAGACAAAATAGATACCATTACACAAAGAAACAGATGTGTGTATGTGTACATTCATGGTCCTACATATGAGTAAAAACAAGACCCCACCAACCTTATATGAAAGTCTAATATATACACCGTCATGAATATGCATATGGATGACTCAGTTAATGTAAACATTTTGTTATATATTTTTTGTAGTATATTTTAAACAATATTTCAAGTCAAGTTGTTCAGCACATTTTAAAGATGGTATTATTGAAGTTGGTCTGAATGCATATGTTTTTATTACATACATAATATAATAGAACAGCTTATTGTATGATAGATAATAAATTTTTAAATGTTGTTGCTCTCATCTTTCAGGTTTATTTATATGGAGATAATTATTTTATCAGAAAAGTGGATAAACTAAAAATCCCAAAGAAAAGCATATTTATATGAAATTAGATATTTTGCTCACATACTTTTGTTTAAGCACAGCAAATGTGATTCCACATTTATCTCCTTAAAAAGTTAAGTGATTACATGGGACGCAGTCTTTGTTCTCTTTGCTTGACATGTGTGAATAAACAATAAAAAATTAAGATAATTTATCTCTTAAGTGCTAGTAGTCTATGAGCCTTGATTACGTTTTAAATAACGTGATAAATTGAGGTAAACTAATGTAGCATTGCATTTTGGGTAAGAGAGTATTGTTGTTCATGTCACCTACAGGTTATATAATTTAAAGGGTATCTTTCTATTTTCAGTGTGCGCAGGAACCGAGAATAAACTAAGCTCTCTCTCTGACCTGGAACAGCAGTACCGAGCCTTGCGCAAATACTATGAAAACTGTGAGGTAGTCATGGGCAACCTGGAGATCACCAGCATCGAGCACAACCGGGACCTCTCCTTCCTGCGGGTACATATCTTTTCTTTCTCAATTCTTCTTTGTGAGCGGATATGATGTCATGATGTGCAAAGGGGGCCCTGCTTGATTAAACCTGTTAGCTCTCCCCTTCTGTCAGACAAGGTCTGCGACTGTAGGCAGGAGATAAGCAATAGAGAGGAACTGGTGGAGAAATAATAGGAAGAGCAATGCTGAAGTGATGTAATGTCCCAGCTTAGAGGAGCTGCTGTCGCCATTAGATTGATAGAAAGATTTTATCAGTGGTTAGCACAGGACATACTGCAAGTCAGTCTTTTTTTCTGACAGGAGGAAGACTAGGAGAGTCAGAGGACCAGTCAGATAAGAATGGGTGGTTTTAGTCATTCATCCATTATCTTCCTCATTCCTGTCACTTGGAAAAGAGGACTATGGGAGAGCAATACTGTCTTGTCTCCTAATTCAGGTCGATGAAATTTCCTTTGAAGTCGTACACAATGTAAAGTAGACTCAGAGCAAATCACATGTATATGTTTGCATCCATGTATTTATTTATTAAAATTACATGACAAACATTACTTGAATCCTAGAAAGAAATGACCTTAGTAGCACTCAATGTTTGAGTTCTTTGATCTTGTTTCTAAAATGTAATGCACAGAAACCATCCTAGGCCACAGAGGCGAGAAAATAAAAGATATTGTAGCAAAGGGAAAGTAAAGGAGAAAGCTGGATACTGGGGCTGTGGAAATAAACCGAGCATTAGATCCCCAAAGTGTGACAGGTAAGGAGTGCACTCTAATGACAACTGTGCTTTCCAGTTAATGGGTGATTCACTTGACTTTTCCAAATCACTAGATTTCATTGAAAACCCAGTGTGTATTTGTGTACATATACATGCTTATATCATATATAATTTTAAGTGATGTAATGTGAAAACATTTATAGCTTGAGCCCTTATGATCTTATAATACAATGATTAACTAATGATAGGGCATATTTAAATTTTAACCTTTAGAATATGGAAGTCATGCCCAACTTATTTCATAACTGAGCATTTATAACTGAGTATTTAGAAAAGTATCTAAAGTGTACTAGGTTGCTTGTTCACTACAAAACTCAATGGATGTACTTTTGTGTGGTATAATACATGTATGTGCAGATGAACATATGCACATATGTACATGAACATGAAGCAGTCAGAGATTGACATCAGATATCTTCCTTAATTGCCTCTCCATAATATTTTCTGACCCTCTTGATGTTTCCTCTCACTGAGTGGGAACTCACCAGTTTGGCCACACTAAGCCCCAGTGATGAACCATTCTTTCGCAGCTTCCCTGGTGCTGACCACAGTCAACATTTTATATGGGTTCTCAGGAAGAAACTTGGGGTTGTCATGCCTGCCCAGCAAACGCTTTACTGACTGAGCTTCTCCCCATCCCCAGTGCATAATTTTGAAAGCTTTTCTTTAGGAGAATATGTTCTCTAGACAAGACAAAAGTGTCTCTTCGCAGCCTTGTTATTTCATTGCCAATATACCCATAATGCCAGTTATGTGGAGGAAAACCTCAGGGTGTGTCAGTTAGAAATTTCACCCAGGAGTATCTGATATTGTCACCACGAGACTTCAGGTTTTGAATCAGTTAGTTTCTTCTCCCCATTGATCCTAGAATGCAGCCATTAAAGTAAAATATCATGAACACAGTTATTCCCCTTCCTCTCTTCCCAGTCTCTCCTCCTACCTCTCCCCTCTCCACCCCACCCCCATATACTTCTCAGTTTCTCTTCAAAAAGTGGCTGGCCTTGATGGATATCAATATGCTGTGGCATTTCAAGTTGCAGTGAGACTAGGCACCTCCTAGAAAGGAAATCTGTAAGAGAAAAGGTCTCAAAGGCAGGCATCAGAGTAAGACACAGCTCCTACTCCAACAGTCAAGACTCTCTCAAGAATACCATGCTGAGCCCGGAGTGGTGGTGTACGCTTTTAATCCCAGCACTCGGGAGGCAGAGGCAGGTAGATCACTGTGAGTTTGAGGCCAGCCTGGTCTACAAAGTGAGTCCAGGACAGCTAAGGCCATGCAGAGAAACCCTGTCTCGAAAAACCAAAAACAAATGAATGAATAAATAAATAAATAAATGCCAAGCTGCACAACTATAACATATGTGAGGAAGGCCTAGGGCAGTTCTATCCAGGGTCCCTGGTTGGCACTTCATTCTCTGTGGGCCTCTATGGGCCCATGTAATTTGACACAACATAACCACCTTTGTCATGTGACTTGAATGTCAGAGAGAGAGAGATAGAGATACAACCAGCAGATTTAAGCCAGCACCATGAAGTAGACACAAAGAACAGAGAAAGAGAATACTTCCCTAAGTTATTAATGTGAGCAACATTCTAGTTGTCTTCTGATGATTGGTTGGGCTGAGCCATGTCATTCATTTGTGCCCGTGGGATACTCTGGTGACCATAACTGTAAAATTTATACCTTTCCCCCCTTAACTAGATAAGAGTTATTTCCTTCAGTATAACCGAATTACACTTTCTAGTACCCATCTGGAGATCTCAGGAAGAAAATACAAATAGGCCTTTGAAGATGATCGATAATGGGTTATGGGCATAACTTGGTTGGTGGAGTGCTTGCCCGAACACACAAGGTTCTTAGTTTGATCCTGTGCAGCTTGCTCATAGTACTATCTGGATGTAGGGGAACATGAGGAGTGGGAGCCATAGGAGAAGAACATCAGGAATTCAGGGTCTTTCTTGGGTACGTAGAGTCAAGGCCATCCTGGGAATCAAGAGACTCTATATAAAACACACACACACACACACACACACACACACACACACACACACACACA
>OU015743.1:27726580-27745945 GCA_907169655.1 Acomys percivali | reverse complement strand
ACACACACACACACACACACACACACACACACACACACACACACACATACACACACACACACATACACACACACCCTCAAACAAACAAAAACGTAAAGAGTGAGGAGGAGGAGGTGGAAGAGGAAGTGTGGGAGGAGAGAGAGGAGGAGGAAGCAGAGGGATTGAACTTCACTTTGGTCTTTTAAGAAACACTGAGTTGGTTTGGAGAAACTCCATTTTCTCTGTTAGACCAACTTCAGTTTTGATGAAGTAGGTTTCAGTGCATTGTTTTCAAGAAGTTCTCGTTATAGAAAAGATACTCCTTTGGCCACTACCCATACATCATCCTTTTTTTTTTTTTTTTTTTGCCTTTTTTTGGAAGGAAAAATAATCTAGTTGACTGTTTTTAACACTTGACTGCTAAGCAAGCACATAGTTGGCTAGAAAAAAAAAAAAGGCTCTAAAACGTACTTACTCTGTACTTTATCACCACCACAAGGTTAAGGCATAAAATAGAAAGCAGCAAGGCATAAAACTCACAGATTTTTGTGTCATTGTCCTACACTTTGTGGACTCTCTAAAACAAGCCACGGTGTAGCTAGTAATGGGAATGAGCCATTAGACCTCTACCCTCATTAGAATTCTGGCCAGCTTCTCCTCACTTGTCATCACATTGGTCTTCCTGCCTACTGCAGGCGTTTGGTAGATTAGCTCTACTAAAAAGGTGCCTGACCTACCAGCTTTTATATCTTAAATTTATTTTCCTTTTTTCATATATCCATGGTAGCAAATGGCTATTAATTGTCAGCTATTTGTAAAACATTGGGGTCTGTGCTGAGCTCGTAATACACTCCACCCTCTGCTGTAATCTGTGGCTTCATTTAGCTGTATGCACATGGTTTAAAAATAGTCTACATTAGGACTGTGAAGGAGTAAGCTTAATACTTGGCACATTGACCTAGAATGGTAACAGTGTCGCTAATTCATTGGGTCCGTGTGTGCTACCGCCCCAAAACTTTAATTCTTAATCACTATACAGGAAAATGAATATACTGATATAAAACATAATTTAAAATAACAGCACCTATTTATCCACATACCTATCTGTAGGCATACTATCTAGCTATAGACATTCTGTTTGATAACAATGACTTTGAGAAAGTAAGAAAGTATAATATTATGATATGCTTCCAATTATGCTCATTAAGAAATCTGTATAATTGACATCATATAGATATAAAACATATGTAATAGTCAATATATTAGAGAATATATGTATAGATATATGAGAATTAGATGCATTCTTTTATAAGTGTATACCAACCATTAAAAAGCAAAATCTGTTTTAATCATATATTTGACAGAACTGTACACGCACACGCACACATACACACAAACACACACACACACACACACACACACACACACACACACACAAGGAACAGTGCCATCAAAAGATATCTGTCAAAATAGAACTTCCTAAAAATCTTTTAATAAAAGACATATTCTGTTCTTAAATTCAAATATAGCCTTTGAATTTATTCTTTTCCTTTTAAGAGGAAAAGGAGATAGTTTATTATGAAGCCCAATATGAGTGCCCATGGCCTGGAAACACAAATTCTGGCTCTCCTCAATATCGTATTACAACACTATGATGGTTTCTAGAAGTGTTACAGGCTTTGGGGGTTTTACTCTCAGCTTGCTAGGCCTCGGCCATTCTTGAAAAGGCTTTTCTTGTCTTGACAAACTGTTCCTACTACAATTTTAACCATGAATATTTGCTCTAATTCTTTGCCATGGGATAAAAAAAAACCGGATGTGTGGTTGGTTTGCTAACCTGACACATATATTTGGAAGAGGAATCTTAACTGGGAAAATAACTCCATCCAGACTGGATTTAGGCAAGTCCATAGGGCATTTTCTAAATTAATGATTGATGAGGATGGGTCAACCAATGGTGTTGGTGGGGGTGGGGAGGGGGGGGGTGAAGAAAGCATATAGCCATTGAAATACATTCAACACTTTAATTAGTTCTTCATAATAATGTGGGCCTATCATCATCTTTTTATGATATTGTGTATTTTATTTGTGTATGGTTGTGGTGTGTGTGTGTGTGTGTGTGTGTGTGTGCGCGCGCTCGCGCAGGAGGCATTGGGTATCTTTCTCTATTGCACTTGACTTTTATTGTTTAAGGCACAGTTTTGCCTACAGTGGCTGGCCACTGATTTCCTAGGATTTGCCCAATTCTGCTCTGCAGCACTGCCACTCCAACCTTTTACATGGGTTCTAGAGATTTGAACTCAAGTCCTATTGCTTTCACAGAAAGTGATCTTACCCATCAAGCCATCCACATCCTTCCATCATCCCCTAATAATAATACATACCCATACATATATTAGAGATAAAATAAAGCCCATGTTCAGAATTAATATTTAACATGGAATATACATACATACATATATATATATATATATTACACATACACACACAAACACACACACATATATACATATACAATATATATATATACATATATATATACACACACACACATGTTCTTCTTTGTCTTCTGACATGTATCCCTCTACTGCTTAATGACTTGTTATTTAGAAAGACAGAGATGATGTACCTCAGAGAATCATGCTGACTGGATTGCTGTTACTTTGTTAGAATAAAGTCTGGAAATATTTTTGAGTTGCATCTAGTATTTGTTTTGACCTATCCCTTAGCAATCCTGAGTAAGGACAGCAGCCATCCAAATATAATTTAAGAAAACAACATCCTGAATTCTTTTCATTGTACCTTATGTCAAGATTTAGTGCCTACCCTTTGCTGTCTTTGGCAACTCAAAGAAAATGGCTATAATTTCATCCACCATTATGGGGGTAGATTTTACAATTGTCTGCATTTCTTGTATCCTTCACACAGATCTAATTCTTTTTTTAAAAGATTTATTTATTATTATGTATACACAGTTGTCTGCTTGTACATCTGCAGGCCAGAAGAGGGCATCAGGTTATATACTAGAGGGCTGTAAGCCACCATGTTGTTGCCGGAAATTGAACTCAGGACCTGTGGAAGAGCATGCAATGCTCTTAACCACTGAGCCATTCTCCAGCCCCTCACAGATCTAATTCTATTTCTAGGTGTTTAGGTGAAGTTCTGTGTCGTATAGCAAGAGTTAGTAAAATCCTACATTTAAGAATTCATTTTCACTCAGTGTTCATAATGAAGCCATAGCCTCAGTGGGACACTCTTAATAAAAAAAAAAGAATTCATTTTTACACATAAACAGATAACTTACAAAGTATTTCTTTGGGTGATAAAATGGTGCATTGAATAATTTGCTTAAGTATTGGCCAGCCCTGCTAGCTTGTGTTTACTTTATTGCTTATTATATATCAAACAGAATGATTTGTGTGGGAGAGACTGGTTGAAATAGGATGAGAAAAGTAGTCTTATTAAAAAAAAAAACACTATAAATTGAAAAGAAACTATCGTTAAGTGGAGTATAGACAGCTTCATAAAGTGGCCCTCATGCGTTTCATTCTTATGCTTATTTAAAAAGATTATACAACCTTTTCTTGTGATTAGTGTGTGTCTTTGTGTGTGTGTGTGTGTGTGTGTGTCTGTCTGTCTGTCTGTCTCTCTCTCTCTCTCTGTGTATGTTTGGGTTGTAAAATAAGAGTGAAAAAGCCTATATTTGTGTTCCTCAAAAGGTTATTGAACCGAAAAGATATGCATTTAACTCTGTTAAGTAGGTAAATAAAACTATAATATCTAATATTGATATTTAAGTATTTTTCACTGATCACAATGCTCTGTTTTTCTTGCTGGTTGTTAATGGAGACACATTGCAAGAGAGTGACATACAAATCAACATCCAAATATTCAGAACTTTCAATCATTGAGTTAGAATCAGATATCCATTCAAGGAATGCAAACAAGAATTAGAATCAGATAGTGTCTGCTGTTTTCTTTAAGTTCACTTTGTTGGCAGTACATGAACAAATTGTCTTTGTGGTGTAATGGAGCATATTTCCTGTATTTTCGGTGGTGATCTCTTAGCTTGGTGAGATGAGAATGTCAAAGAACAAGTAGAGAGAATCAATTTATAACTTGGCAGTTGGGTCAAAGCAGACACTCTGGGTTAAATGAAATTTTCATAGCTTTGAGAGTTTCTGCATGCTTTTTCTAAGATCATTGAGCATAATGCACATGCAATTTTATGTATGTATTTAAAGCTGGCTTTTAAATTGCAATTTGATTTTCTACGAAATCTAATCATGAAACTTGTATTACATTTGAAAAGGTTATACAATTTACAGTTGGATTATGAAAATATACTTTTCTTTTCTCAGAGGTTAGGTAACATGAAATCTGAAAGTGTAAGTTGACTCAAAATCCTGGTATTATTCACAAATTTTATAAGAAAAAATCCATTTTATTGTGCTATTACTTAATAATCTTAAATCATTTTCTAATCCACTTTAATTATATATTTAATAAACTATATTAAGATTTTTCTGTCTCAAAATTATTAGTAAATCTAATGACCTGAGTTCAGATTCATAAAACATATGAAAAAACTGTCTAAACCTCACAAGGTGGATAGAGACAGGAGGACCTCTGAGATAAATAAGCAAGCCAGCATAAATGAAAAATGTAGAGTTCCAAATATGGGAGGTTAAATTGTATACATATAAGCAAAAAAACATGCACACCTTAAGGAAATCACTCAGAAATTCATTTATCAGAGCACCTCATCGCTTCATTTGGTCTCTGCATGTATGTCTGTTCTTACACATGTGTCCAACCATTTATAAAATATACACATACAAACAAATGATAGATAATATAAAGCCCATGTTTAGAACTGATGTTTAACAGGAAATAAATATTTTATACAATATTGGAAGGGAAAATGGTAGTTATAAAAAAGATGAAGAATTACAACTCTGATATTTACTCATACAGAAATATATGAATGCAAACAAATAAGCATTTATGTTTATATAAGTAATTGCAAATCACCAGCCATTCTATATAAGCAAGAATTAAAGTATCATAAATTTTTAACTCTATAAATATGTCTATAAAATTAATTAATTTATTCTCTGTTTGTGTGTATGCAGTGCATGTCTAAATGTTAGTGTATGGGTGGTAAAGATAGATGTTTAGAGGCCATAGCAGGACATCAGGAGACTTCCATAATTATCTTCCTTATTACCTTCAGACTTGAACTGAAAACTTGCTCCTATGCTTAGGATGGCTGCCAGGCAAACCATGCTTTCTGTATCCATGTGGCTCTGGGGTTACAAGCACTTGCTCCATGCTGAGCCTTTTACATTGGTGCTGGGAATTTGAATGCAGGTCCCTGGTCTTGGGGAGCAAAGGCTCCTTCTCACTGAGATATCTCCACGGTCTTATTGAATATTTTTATAAGCAGATACTTTTAAAGATACAATTACTACTAATAAAATATAAATCTCAGGGATCACGGTAGGATCAAGTATCCTATAACAATGGTACTTGAAGGAAAACTTTGGGAAGCATAACATGGACTGGGTCTAAAGACAATAAATGGAGAGGTGGTGAAGTTTATGGCTATGTTTATTTACATATCATGACCTTCAGAAATCCATCTCAGATTTTGCCTAGATGCCAGATTCTCCTTTCTAAGTCAGGGCTCTCTCAAGTAACAGAACCAATAGAATGACTATATATTACAAAGGGATTTATTAGATTGAGTGCATGATGCAGGTTTGGGAGTCAAATGGTGGTGTCAATGATGGGGAGGCTGAAGACCTAAGAACTGCTTAGTCCTCCATGAGGCTGCATGCCATAGCAGTTCAATCCTGGTGATGAATGCCAAGAGGAGTCCTCAAGAAACACTGATCCACAGTCAATGTTGGAAGATGGAGGAATTGGATTCTGAAACCAGTAAAGTGGGACAGCAAGCATGGTACCAGCTGGATAGATGCATTCACAGGCCAAGAGGGAGAATAGGCAGATAAGAGCAGCACTGTTTTTGTTCTCACACCTCTTTATATCTGGATCTCTACAGGAAACTGTTGTCCATTGTGTGAGAGAGCCATCCCTCATCATTCAATCCTTTAAGGAAATATGATCATCCAAAATGTGTGTATTTAGTTAATCCAAAATACCACAAAATTGACAACTGAGGTTATTCAGTAACCCCATCCTAGGTGGAGATCACTGTAAACTTGACTGAGCCCAGAGTCATCAGAGAGGAAAGTGTGCAGTAGATCAGACTTGCCTGTGGGCATGACTGGGGATTGTCTTCATTGTAAATTGATGTAGAAAGAACTCATTAACTGCAGGAACACTCTTCCCGGGGAGGCAAGTTTTGACTATACAAAAACCAACCTACCAAACCAAAGCAAACCAAACAACAGCAGCAACAAAAGCAGCTAATCTGAGCTGTGAAGACAGCCACCAGCACATCCTCAAGGGTCTGCTGTATCCTTATTTCTTAGGCTGTGAATGAATCCCTTGCTCAGAGGCAATGCTATGTGGAATAGCTAGCCGGCTGGCTTGCCTTCTAATTCCTGCCTTGAATTTCTGCAGTGATGGGCTATGATCTGGAATTGTAAGTTCAAGTAAATACTTTCTTCTTCTAAGTAGATTTTGGTCAGTGTTTTATCACAGCAACAGAAATGAACCTAGGTTACACCTTCCATCAACAGAATCCCATAAACAACCTGACTTTTAATAAGTAAGTTTTTAAAACTGTCTGGACTTTTCTTCCATGTGCAATGACTTTTCTACTTCTCTGGATGACTGCACACCCTCTAATAACTCAGTTTAGCCACTTCTAACTCTGCAAACATTAAAATGTACACCCAATTAGATCATATCCTCATCCCTACCCTTACAAAATGAAAGCCTCCATAGTTTTAAGTATATGTCTACATATGGAACATTGCATAGGATTATATTAAATGCAAATTAATTCTTCAGGTATAGAGAACATGCTGATATGTGTGTGTGTGTGTGTGTGTGTGTGTGTGTGTGTGTATGTCTTTTTGGGGAAGGGGTTCAAGACAGGGTTTCTCTGTGTAGCCTTGGCTGTCCTGGACTCTCGAATTCACAGTGATTCACCTGGCTCTGCCTCCCAAGTGCTGGGATTAAAGGCGTACGCCACCACACCTGGGTAATATCTTTATTCTCTATCCATCCACAAAAAAGTATCTTGTTTGACACATACCCACAAATTGTGACATATATAATGAAAGAATGAATAGTATGCATACTGAAGGTGACAAAAGGGGCTTATATTATCCACAAAGCTTGGTTTTATTTTTGAAAAAATAGGGATTTTTTATTATAGGATATGGAGAGTATTCCTTGGAGACAAATGAAGAGGTTAATCTTAGTATATTTCTAACTAGAAAATACTTTCCACTTTTAAATTCAGTTTTCAAATGTAGTGCTAAGAAAAATAAAAAAGAAATGATGTAGTGTAAGGAATAAAGAGTTGAGCTACACCAGAAATGAGGACCAGTTAGGGCATTTATGTATGTGAGGGATGCTTGGCTTCTGGCAAGCTTTTACAACATAATAATCTAGTTTTATAATTACAAAAGTCTAATATTTTGAAAAGTATTATTTGAACAATAATTAATTCTGCAATAAGAGCATGGAATTGTTAGTGAGGAAGCCTGGTGTAGGCGGAGACCTCTACCCAATGCTTTTGGGTTGCTGTCTCCATTAAAGGAAATGCTGACAAAGAGACTACATTAAACATTTAAGAGAAAGTTCATAATAGGGCAAAGGTACACTTTGACTGTAGACTTCTTAAAATAGTGAGTTACTTATTAAAATATATATACATATATGCATATACATAATATTTATGGGAGGAATTTAACAGAGAGGATTGTTATTTATAAATTAAGGTGGAAATGAGATGATAAACAGGAATCTGTTGGAATTTCTTTCAGAAGAAAGCTTACTCACATCTGTGTTCATGAGTTGTTTGATGTGGCAGGAGTCAGATGCATGATGGGAAAAGGTGATTTTTTGCATGATTAATGGTGAGGGACTGTCATTATAGTGAAGCAAACTACATTGATGGTTATGCTGGTCAGCCACGGTGGTCCTAACAATTTTGGGGTGGTCTTGCATCAGTCTGTAGAAGCTTGCAATTTGCCTGTTCCTTTTCCTATCTCAGAGTTAGAGATATTGAAATTACAGTAAAAATCAAAGGATGTCTTCATTAATCATTGTGAGAAGGAGCCCAAAAGCTCACAATTTTAAACTGAACATACAGGCTGTGCATGGAAGACATTTATTTTCAGCTTTGAGAGTTTTGGTTCTAGTTTTGTTGGCCCCATGGCTTTCGCCTATGACTAAGCAGAGATAGGAAGAGGCTGGACAGTCCTCTTTGGAGGTATGACCCCAAAGACCAAAAGATTTCCCAAAGGTCCCACCTCTAAAGGTTATGACAGCCTCCGATACAAGCATCCTAATTTGAATGTGGAGGATATTCAGTACCAAAGTTTTGACAGACTATGAAATACTGAATTCGAGCAGTTGTCCTGACAGTCACCCCTTGAAGCTAAGGAAGTACTTTGTTGTCAAGGCTGCTCTCTTGAACGTATGTGACTTCTGAGTGCTTCCACATAGAAAGTGTGCCTTGTGTTCTACATAGGATGCATTCTGCTGGTTCAACCACATACCGGGCAGAGGATGACAGTGAATGGAAACAGCAATACAGCATTTTAAGCATAACTACATTAGAATAGACTAAATGACCACTGAATTACTTTAAAGTTCCTTATTAGATGCAGCAAACAATAGGTTAAGCTTCACAAACAAGAAGGTGTGCTTAAGCCTTTTGGAGTCAAAAACATAGTTGTCTTTCCAAGAGATGTAGTTGCCTAAAGAGCTCGGCTTAACCTTTTGTTTGCAGAATGTAATTGCATCACATTAGAATCAAGAGAAGGAGCTTACTTTTCATTTACAGGGATTTATAGAGAGAGCCATTCTGGTAATAAAATATACAGTAAAGTCCCACCTGAGAAATCCCAATAGAATAGCATCCCTTTCAGTTAAAGGACTTTATGTATGTCAAGGGACTGTGAATAAGTTTGGTGGTTTGCCCTCCACTCTCATTCTGTATCAGTGAGGCCACAGTAGCAACAGTGACTGATTGGTGGTTGCTCATCATAGTGTAGGCTGTGGGAAAAGTCACCACCCGTGGGGGCATTATGCAACAGTTTCTCTCAGAAAGTAGAAGGCACTAGTTAAGAAGCATGCAGTGCCCACGGAGAGGACTTTGATAGCAGGAGAGAAGCTGACTGCTGCAGAGAAGACTAAGCTTGGAAGGAAGAGCAAGCAGCAAGTATGCTGGGGGCGTGGTGGGTGTGGCCAGCAGAGAGGAAACTGAGGGTACAGAAATATGCTAATAACCAAAGTACGTGCTAAATGGCTCCATAGTGTTTTCCAAATAGCTTACATCTTCTTATATTTTGAGTGGGATATAGTCACCTTGTCAACCTCTGACTCCTCCATTCAAGATTTATAAGGCACCTTTTGCCATCGTGTCTTGTATTTTTATGTACAATTTGTCTTTTTAATTGAGAGAGTCTCTCATCTCTCTATCCTTGTAAAGCAATGGACTGACTGCATTTTGCTGATGATGGGACTAAGCTGCCAAAAGGTTAACTGACTTGCCTTGGGTCATTCATTAATAGCTGGCAGAACTTAAAAATCAGGACTTTCTAAAGCTCTTCCTGGAGATCTCATAAAAAGCTCAGCATTGAATGAAATTAAGATCAGTTTGTTTTCATTCTGTTTCCTTGTTGTAGGATCCAAGCTTACCTTTGTGGCTTACAAAAATGAACATCTTCATCGATTGCAGTAGACCACCAAATAAAAATATTTCCATTGTTCATTAACATTTCATTATTTGATCATAAAATCTACTACTTCACAGATGGTGAATATGAAAAAATTCACATATTGTGACAGATGAAATGATGCTAAAAGGGAACGCCCATCTCAGTGGCCCAAGACTCAACAGCCCTTCTCAAGCCACATTTTGCCCATGTGTTCAGATAAAGTCATAATATTTAAGGACTGAATGAGTGACCGGAATGTGTCTATAGTAAGCAACTGGGACACTGTATTTCCAGAAGTCATGCCTCAAAATAACAGTTGAAAGAGTGTGTGTGTCGGTCCGGACAGAGGAGAATGGAAGCAGCCTTAGTGTTTGCACATGATTGAAAGACTCTCATAGAAAAGGGAGTGGCACAGTTTCATGTTGTCCTAGAAGTTTATAATTAGGCAGACATTTAAAAGAGGCAGAATTTGGCTTTAAATAAGGATTTTGCTAACAATTACAGCATTCTAGTAATATAATGGAGTGCCTTGTGAGTGCAGGAAAATGGACAGGAACTTGTAATTGAACACCTTGTATTTTCTAGGCGCTGAGCCAACAGTGCTATAAAATACCTACGGAAAAAGACGAAATTAAAGTGTCTAACATATTATAGGCAACCTCTTGATACTGGTTAATTCTTTTTCTAAGTGTTTCATATGCATGCATATACTCATGTATGTATGCAGATACATATGTATGGATACATACACTTGATGACAATGTTAGGTAGAGAAAGACCGAGTGTTCATGAAGTCCCAGAATGACAAGACACCATAGCTAAAACTTGAATGTACCTCTCTGGATTCATGCCACGTTCTGCCAATTGTTGCCACAGAAATTTGTTCTCTAACTCTGAAACGGCAGCCAAAGCAGTGCAGGAGAGACAGGAAGGACCATGGTTTCATTCATCTTAAAAGAAGTTGCTTAGAAAGGTCTGAACAACTCTTGGGTTTTTTTTGGAGAGTAATGTTTCTCTGCAGCATATATTCTATGTGCTATTACTTCTAAAAGATAGACAGGCTTTCTGACCTTCCAGAGATAGGTGCAGTGGGAAGTTTAGGGGTATAAAGAACTGGCTATTTTCAGTTTTTCCAAAACATATACCAGATCTTCCTTTGTGGTTCATCAATTTATGGAATATCTTACTTAGGTTGTATTTTTGGAGTGTGGTTAGTAAGATGTGGTATAGGAAATTCTGTCATAACCTCTGCACACACTATTTATTTTTCCTTCTTTCTTTAGAGATTCACTTCTTTGCACTTGAAGTCTTGGCACTTACAGCAGGGGGCTGGGGCTGTTAAAATGCTAAGAAGCTTGAGTGTTTTGACAGTGCTGTGTTGAAGCTTATTAATCAGTGTCTTAGCTCAGTGTCTTATCTTGACTTAGGGGAGTTAGCATTTCACTGATCTCCCCTGAAGAACAGTTTTCCTTATTAGATGATATCAAAGGATGCATCTTGATCTACCCTCTGATATCTGGGCATATTCTACCTAGAAATTTCCTGTAAATCTTTGCTGTGCTGTTTCTTATTCTTTCTCTCAAATAACAACATATATATTAGTAACTTAAGTCTCTGTGCTGATCTCAGATCATTAATGAGAAAACAGAAAATCTAGATTTTTATAACCTCTACCCAATAGTGCAATCTGGGATGTACTTCTTTAAATTAATATAGTGTTGCCTAGGTGCAGATGACATTTAACATCTTCATAACTGTCACATCCTTATGCAACTATTGATTTTCATTTTCATTGCGGAATTTTTTCTACATAAATAACACCTTTAAAATAAAACTTAATGTTGTTGTAACAAAATGATACTCTTGAATTTCAACCAGTTAGTATAAGGTAATAAAATATTAGTGGAAAGAAAATACATGAAAGCCCATGTCTCAGACCCTGAAGATTTTATAGTTTCTCTCTTTAAAAAAGAGAGGTTATCCACAGGTTCAATTAGGTGAGACTAATCCACTGAAAACGTTAGTAAGGGGTGAATATCATAGGAAAGAAGGCCATTTGATACAAACTAGCACTAAGCAACAAGATCACGGCATGGTACCTTGTGTCCAAAAAGGCACCAAGATCACTCATTGGCACATCTTCACACCTTCAAACAGCTACTGAAGGTGTGTTTATGGAAGACCAACTAGCTAGGAGTTGTGTTATTATGGGACTAGGAGAGAGATTATAGCCAATAAGTAGGGTATTGGAGACTTTTATAAGTCTTTGTTTTTCAATTTGGATATTCCTTTCACTCAACTTTGTATTATAACATATTCTGGGCTAGATTTTTCTAATATAGATTAGTTGTTTGTTTGTTTGTTTTTTGTGGTATGTGAGTTTCATCATGAATTTGAAATATTATATAATAACATTCCCATAAGAAAGCTTAGAAGTCTTTGATACAAGGTTAAAAGAAATATTGTCTTAAATAATTTGTGTCTTGTGTGTGTGTGTGTGTGTGTGTGTGTGTGTGTGTGTTTAAAAGCACTTTGAATTAAAAAAGAAAGTTTTTCCTCTTTACCCAGAAACATAATGCATTCCAGTGAAGCAATGTCTAATCTTATTCTTTTATATAATTTTCATTTATGTTAAACTTCCCTTAAACTGGTATTTACCATAAAATGTATAATTGTACATAATAATGGGCTATAATGGAATTTATCATAAATTAGGCATTATGTAATATTTAAATATGGTTAAAAATAATTATTTTCAAAATATTTATCATTTTTATGAGTAAAACTTTAAAGATATTTTTATAGTTTTAAAATGCATTCAGTCTTACTGTCATGCATATTATTCCTACTGTGCATTTACTCTTACCTGACCATAATTTTCCTCATTCCTTAATTATATTTTTAGCAGGTACTATGACCACACAATGGAATGTTATTTTATTTTTTAAATTTTATTTTATATAAGCTATTACTAGCCCTTAATACCATTAATACAAGGCCATACATTAACATTCTGTATATAAGTTTTCCATGTCCAAAGTGCTGATTTTCTAACAACCTAACCAATCAGGCACTTGTCCCTTGGCCCTGTAACCAAATCTAGATAAACAAATAGTGATTAAAAATTGACTCACCCACAGATCTCAGGCATAGTGCTAAAATGTCAGCAGATTTTGTAATAAGATGATTAGCAATGCAAATGCCTCACCTCTACCTGTGGTTTACCTTAAGCTGAATAAACAAAGCTCAGGTCTCCTGAGAACTGAGGCCTCTCAAACTCTGCTCTGATGACTGTTAAGGACTAAAGACCTAGCTCTGTAAATGCTTAAGAGATTCTTCGCATTTGCTCAGGGCTTATGCTCCCTATTAAATCCTTCTTTACACTCATTTAAGCCAAATGATTTCTTCTTTCAGCCTTCCTTGCCCTTCATCAATACCAGTATTTACCTCTCACATTTTGTTTACGTACTGTATTGCAAGCATGAATTTGGTTGACCATTCCCATGAGTATCACAACTGGAATGTTAGTGGACATTTGAGGTTTGTGAAGTAGATTTAGTGAATCTATACAGAACAAGGGCAATCCTTTAAATATTTATGTGAGATGCTTTAGGGATGTATGTTCTCAGTGAGAATAATAAAGGCTAAACAAGCCCATCAATTTAAAGACAAAGGAAAAAATACTATACTATTCTTACATCAGAGAGCAGTAAGGAGGAATAATGTGGCTTAAGGTACTAATGCAGAATATTGGGCTCAGTACTAGGAATAGAACTAGGTTGAGGACTTTGGCCTCCATTGTCCCTTTGCTGTATCACCCTCTTTTGTTTGGACACTGATTACTATCATAGAGTTCACTGATGTAACAAACATCCATAATGAAGACAGTAACATTGTCAATTAGACCTACTATAACAGAAACCTTACTAGGCCACACAAGCATACACACACACACACACCAAGCCAAAATTTATAAAAACAGCAGTGAAAACTATTGATGCATAATTTGTTGCTAGCAGTTCACTTTCAAATGGAAATAATTACCCATTTTTAATCACACAACTGTTTCTGAAGTTGAAGTGCTTCCCTTCCTCTCACCCCCAATTTATGGATTTTCTGGAGTTAGGAATAGGCTTGGTCACACTTAGTTCTGAAATAGAATTGTCATGGTGTACATACTGCTGTAACTGTAGCTAATCTTCTAACCCTTCTCTGCCTTACTGCAGGTAAGTAAGGCAAGTAAAGAAACAAAAGTACACAGAGACAGGGGTGTTGGAGAGGGAGAGGGGGAGGGGGAGGGGGAGGGAAAGGGGGAGGGGGAGGGAGAGGGAGAGGGAGACAGACAGAGACAAACAGAGAGAGAGAGAGAGAAAGAAGGGGGTCTTTAAAATGTAATTATAGTGTATCCAGAAAAAATACACTAAAGGAAGCTATATAGGGTTGTCTTCTGAAATAAGAAAATTCTAAATTGGTTGTGCCCTAGAGCTAAAACTAATGTTTTGAGATTAGGCAGAGTTTGAGAGAAAACAAAAACAACATATTTTTATGTCTCTGGAGAAATCATCACTTCCTACCCATGCCTGTAACATGCAGATTGGAAATATGCTATTATTTGAGTCTTGCTACCAGGGGCAGTAAAATAAATTTGTGCCAAAGCACTGACAAAAATAAGTAGTTCAAATAGCACCTTTGTTCCTATGCACTAAAGCTATTATAAATATAAAATCATCTTTTACTTTGTAAGATAATGTAGTGGTAAGTTTCTTTTCTTTTCTTTTCTTTTTCATTTTTATATAAAATAGATTCTTTACTCAAACAATGCATTCCCAACAACAGTTTCCCCTCCCTACATTCACCCCAGGGCCCCCACAACAACTTTCCCCCAGCTCTACACCATCTTTTTCTCTTCAGAAAAGATCAGGCCTCCAAGAGATGACAGGCAAACAAGACAAAAGAAGACACCATAAGACAAGGTAAAAGCCCACATAGCATCCTTGACCCTTCTTACTCCTAGAATCTTTTTCCTCCTCCTCTTGTGCATGGTTCCCTGTTATATAAAGGGAAGGACCCTGTGGAAATCTCCAGTTTAGACTGTTTCTCTGTCTGAGGGTCTCTGCACTCGCTTACATCTCTGATGTCGACTGGACAAGGCACTGATGTATGAGTAGAGGGGAATGCCATTCAATCAGTTCATTGATTTTTTTTTAATTTTTAAAATTTATTATTTTGTGTGGGCATCTTGCACATATGGAGGCCAGAGGATAGTCCCTAGAATCTTTCCTCATGTGCCAGCCACTCTTATTTTTTGAGATGGACCTCTCACTGTTGAAGAACCTGGCACATACACTAGACTGGCTAGCCTGTGAGCCACCAGACTCTGCTTTCTCTGCTTTGCCAGCATTGGGTTTGTAAGTACAGACAAGTACATTATTACTAATGTAGGTTCAGGTCCTCCAACTTGTAGGGTAAGCAGTTTATAAATTGAGCTATTTCCCCAGTCAGGATTTTTAACTTTATTGTTATATATTACCTTATTAACAGTTGACATGTAAGTTTCCATTGACTAATGTCAATTATAAGTGTATTCCACATCTGAAGAGTGCTTTCATGGTTAAGAGTTGAATTGAGCAAAAGAATTATAGTGTGAATAGTCTACTGGCTTGAGCCTGTATAGGTGGCTTCAAGAACAGTGCAGTATCAGAGAGCTGTTTACACTGCATACCGAGGTATTGTTAGTTCTTCATCATTGATTGAACCTAGAGGTCATTCTGCATGCACTCTAACCATTTTATAGGACACTAATATCAAGAGAAGTTTATTTGGTTGAAGTCCAAATTCGCTTATATAAATATTCAAATTCTGCATATTCTTCTTGAACAACCTTTAAATGGATTTTCTCGTCACATCAAATGTAAGTATTATATCCCAAAGATATTGGAAAAGAATATAAACCACTTTTACATCAACCCCAAGGGCTAGAGATATCACTAAAAACCAACCATTCATTTCTCATACCTATAAAAGTAGTCACTATTGTCAAAGTGAGGTTTTACTGTCTTCAAACCAATCACGGTTAGCCTGAACTGTGGGCTGCAATCCTACTGATCCCTCCTAAAGAAGTAAGGGCCATGAGGCAGGAGTGTTCTCAGTACTGGCTTCACTGCTTCCTACAAAGTATCTACATCAGGAATCTTCTCACAGGCTGGATGTTATAAAGTCAATTTACTTGAAACATTGTGGGCTTGAAATCTGCACTGTTTTAGGATGGAACTCATCCTGTAAAAGATAGAATTGAAATGAGCAAAGGGGTTTTAAGTGGCCTTATGGAGAGGGAAGCCCTGCTTTCAAGGTCAGTGTCTCTCAGGACCAAGCCCTGAAGGAATGGTCTCAACTCCCCTTTGCCCTACACTGTGTACGACCCTCCTGACCGTCATAAGGTCTCTCTGATGCCTATTGCTACAAAGTGTTTAAGTATGATCACATACCACTACAGACATCAGAACTTTGCTTCCTCCATCTCCACCTCCAGCTAGCATCTATCTCCCAGTAGGCTCCATGCACAGTCTGCAGACTGGAATGTGCATTCTCTTCACAACAGAAGCACTCTCTGCCCACCACAGCATTAACTCTTTCAGCCCCGAGAAAATGCATAGAAATGCTGCTAGTGAAATTTTGTGATACCCCCTATGTCTGTCCATTTCCCAACCATTATTTGGGGAGGGGGGGGCACTTGACATCACTGATTTTTCTTCTTTGTTTGATCTGTTGGGTACCTTGTTTTTCCTCATTAGTTCTTATCTCATTGTCTCCACCTTCTTAGGTTTCTTGTTGAGCAAGCAGCCTGTCTCTCTGAATCACCATTACAACCCTGTTCATGCAGTATATTGCGCCTTTGCTTGCTGGCATTGCAGAGCATATTTTCTCTTAGTAATTCAAACCTGTCCAAACTATTTCTGGAGAAGCTGACTATCTAAGGCAACCTTTATAATTGGGATAATCACTCTCTTTCATCACTCTACTCATCAGAGTTGAGCTAGGGACCCAAGCCTTTGTTCAAATTAGTTCCATTGTTAACCAAGGATTGTTTTACAGAGAGGGGGTTCCTTCTGTGAGCCCTGTATCCGTTTCCTTCTGTCTTCGAGTCTATCTAGTCTCCACTTCAGTGTAGCTCCATGGGGAGGAGAAAGCAGATATTCTTATACCTCTGAGAGACATAAAGAGGGAAGATTGATTTTGACTACTAATCTCAGAAGTTTCTATGTGTGGTCACTTGGCCCTGATGTTTTCGACCCGGAGCAAAACTGTGTGACATGATAGGAGAGACAGTAGGGAAGACTTGCTCCCCTTTAATGAATAACAAAGAGAAATGAAGATCAGAAAGGGTCAGAACATTCCTGCAAAAGGCATGTCCACAATGGCACAACTTCCTTGTGTTGAGTGGTGCCTTCTGAAGGTTGCACCACTGCCAATAGCAAAACTGCAGGAACCCAACCTTCAACACAAGAGAATATGGGACACATTTCAGAATCAAATGTATCAAGTGTACTTTCTGCTGTTGGCGAAGTGAAAGTCAGTTCAATATTGAAGGGAGGCAGGCCAAAGGGTAGGATGAAGATCCCAGATGAAGAGAATCCTAGGAATGTTTACTGTCTGGCTCCCAAGTTATCCAAGCTTCTTTATCCTATGCACTTTTTGTTCTTTGTTCTTTTTTCTTTTCTTTTCTTTTCTTTTTTTTTTTTTTTGGTTTTTTGAGACAGGGTTTCTCTGTGTAGCCTTGGCTGTCCTGGACTCCCTTTGTAACCAGGCTGGCCTCGAACTCACAGCGATCCGCCTGCCTCTGCCTCCCGAGTGCTGGGATTAAAGGCGTGCGCCACCACCGCCCGGCTCTTTGTTCTTTTTTCTTAAACTGCACATCACACTGTAAGAGGTGAAGCTCAGAGCCTACAACCTAACAATAAACTGTCCAGTGTGAAGTGGGTAAGTGACTACAGGGACACGATGAAGTATGGGCTCTGTGAGGTAAGGTCTTGCTCATTTATCTAAATGAGCTCTAGGAAATCTGAGATCTGCAAGCTACCACTCTCACTTTGCTTTGATGAAGAAAATGGTCCCTTGAACTTTGTTTTTATCCCTGAGATCACAGAGTTTGTGCTCTGTACTAACTGACATAGGAGAACTTTTATTTAATATTCTTACCAGGTTATTTTAGGGTGTCATGTAGCTGCAATACATTTTTTCTATTTAAAACTTTTAGCTTATGACTTGTCTTGTATGAAAATTATACAAGACAGTAAACTGTAGGTTTTCCTAAACACATCTTCTTGGATTTCTCTTTTATAACATTCTGTTCACTGCTGTTGTGAACCCTTAATTGTCAGTACATGTCTAAACCTGATCTCCTTTCTGTAAAGGATAACTCGTTTCCTTTTGGAAATTACTTTTTTTTTTTCAAACTGTGACACCTTCACTGTTTGATTTTTTTCTTTTCCTGTTCCTTGCATATTTCAAGTTTTGTCAAAATATTGTGATGTGTGGAAATAGCTTTAGCTTGTCTTTGTCAGATTCTACAACTATATCTACAGTTCACTACTTTTGAGAAGTTACGTCATTATTTTTTCTTTGATTTCTACCACAAAACAATTAATATTCTGTTGATTTTGTATTTCATCACACTTAATTCCAAATCCTTTCTACAGCTTGCATGCTTTCTCCAGGGCTTTACACCATCTTTGGAGAATATCATTCAATCCTTGACTTTTTAGAAACTTGCCCATCAGAAATTACCACCTCCATGATGAATTCCTTAGACATGGAATCCCAGGAGACAGGTTGGCATATAGCAATTCATCTAGGAAGAAGTTTAATAAAATCAATGTAGTAAGTGAGGGAATAACACACAAGAGTTGTTTTGAAAGTTGTATGCCTCTGATGCATAGAAATACACAAAGCTAAATATCAGTTACCTTCAGTACCTTAAAAAATACTTCGAAACAGAACTGTAGAAATTCTGCTAAGTTTTTCTTGTCAGCCTGACTCCTGCAAGACAACCATGCTGAGTGGGACAGTGGATGCATAGAGTCAACAGGCGAAAGGTGGTTCTTGTTCCTTATTAGCATTGCCTCTGATGTTTATGTTGAACATATAGTTACAAGAGAGTCTCAGAAGCTTTGCTTGGGCTGAAGAATTCCATATAGCTTTCAGCTCTTTTTTTTTTTATTTGTTTCACTGCAAGAGAAATAGTCAATAACGGTTTATTTCATAAGAATATAAAGTTAATGGCTGACACTTGTGTATGCCATATTTTCCCTTGCAGAGTGCTTTACCTTAGGAAAAACAAATCAGTTTTCAATTGCCAGTTTACAATTGAACCATGGTGTGTGACAATGTGGTAACTTCCATAGTTTATTTTTGGGAAAATAAGTGCTTTTTACATTATCTGTCAGGTAAATAGTGGCCCACTATTCTTATTCTTCTTATTCTTATTCTTATTCTTATTCTTATTCTTATTCTTATTCTT
>OU015743.1:27683174-27710631 GCA_907169655.1 Acomys percivali | reverse complement strand
GGAGAGGGAGAAGCGGGCAGGGTGGGTGTGTGGAGAGGGAGAAGCGGGCAGGGTGGGGGCGGGGAGAGGGAGAAGCGGGCAGGGTGGGGGCGGGGAGAGGGAGAAGCGGGCAGGGTGGGGGCAGGGAGAGGGAGAAGCGGGCAGGGTGGGGGTGTGGAGAGGGAGAAGCGGGCAGGGTGGGGGCGGGGAGAGGGAGACCTTTGTTAATGTTTTTCAAATTCCCTGATATGAGAGTGAACTACTACTACTACTACTACTACTAATAATAATAATAATAATAGAAAATAAATAATTAGCAGGAGTAAATAATTAGCAGGAGAGGTAACAGGAACAGGCTGGGAAAAAGAACAAAAGACAGATAGTCTGGGGGACCCTAGCGCATTTGGAAAGAATAAAGTACATTACAAACCAAGCCACTATTGAAATTTGAAATATTTTGGCCTTCTTGTATATTGTAATACCTTTATCAACATCATGTTTGTGTAAATATCCATATAAAGGATCAATAATAATAAAGAACAGTGAAACTGACTTTACATTTGCAACCACTTGTCACTAATAATTTTTAAGTGTATATAATATTGTTCTCAAATACATGGCATTTAAAACAAATAACTAAATATTTATAACTGTAAATATATTAAGTAAATAAAAACATTAAATATTTATAAGTATAACTCCCGTTTCTTTTTTCTTTTTTTTTTTTTTTTTCGAGACAAGGTTTCTCAGTGTGTATCCCTGGCTGTCCTGGATTTGCTTTGTAGACCAGGCTGGACTCGAATTCACAGGGATCCACCTGCCTCTGCCTCCCGAATGCTGGGATTAAAGGCGTGCGCCACCATGCCCGGCTAACTCCCGTTTCTTTAAAACTACATTTTATGCGTATGAGTATTTTGCTTGCAGCATGTGAGTGCAAATGTTCACAGAGAGCAGAAGAGGCTTTCAGAACCTCATGAACTGGAATGTAAAGTGGTTATGAGCCACCGGATAAGTGCTGGAAGAAAAACTAGAGTCCTCCGTAAGAACAGTAAGACTTCTTACCCTTGGACCCACATCCCATCCTCCAGACGCGGTGGTCTTATGTACATCTGTAGAAAACGGTATCTGCCATAGTGAAACAAGGTTAAAAAGACAGTTGCTAGGCCAATCAGAAACAAAATTTAATTCCTTAAGTGAGCTGGCTCAAGTCTTTGTGATGAAAATAGTAGTATTTCTGCAATTAATCTGCAAATAATTAGCATTCAATAATTGATAATGCCATTTGAATGTAATGTGTTTTAGTCCGATTATCAAGATCTTTAACTCCCTTTGGAATTTCTTTCTTGATGGACTATCTCATATATTAATTTCAGCCAAGACTGTGAGGAACAAATTATCACAATCATATTTTATTATTTGGTAATTGCTGAATGCCAACAGAATAATAGGTTTTGTTCTAAGAGCCACTGTATTAGTCTTTCCAAAAAAAAAAAAAAAAAAGAGGTGGTAAAGTAGAATCATAAAGTTTGTGTGGAGCAGTTTAGGTTTTTTTTGTTTTTTTTTGTTTTGTTTTTTGAGACAGGGTTTCTCTGTGTAGCCTTGGCTGTCCTGGACTCATTCTGTAGACCAGGCTGGCCTCGAACTCGCAGCGATCTGCCTGCCTCTGCCTCCTGAGTGCTGGGATTATAGGCGTGCGCCACCATCGCCCGGCTGCAGTTTAGTTTTTTAACAAAATAATTGTTTCTAAAATATAAGAAATATGCACAGAATCCCCATGTTAAGATGTTTAAGAAAATTTACGCTTTGCAGGACATATTTTTTCCTATAACAATAGCTGCTCTCCAACAACTACCCCGAAATAACCATTGAACTGACTGAAAAAAGTTCTTAATTTTCCCATTGTTAAAATCTATGGCATGTCTTACAAAAGTCTTCACTTACCAGGAGATTGAGATAGATGTAGGACATCCTACTGAGACTCTAGGTAAGAGAAATATAGGAGATGGGGAACTACAAGAGGAACATCATGATGGGCTGATCGGGCTCCAGGGGGATATACTCACACTATTGCACTAACCAAGGACAGTACAAGTAGGAAACATTGAACCCCTACTCTGTTCTACTCAATGGACAGGACATTCTCCACAGTTATGTGGAGAGCCGGGACTGACTCTGACGTGAACTCGAGTGCTCCATATTTGACCACCTCCCTTTGGTGGGGAGGCCTGGTGGCACTCAGAAAAAGAATAAGTAGGCTACCAAGATGAGACTTGATAGCCTATGACCATATAAGTGGGGGAGGAGGTCCCCCTTGGTCTTAGATCTAGGGTAGGGGAATAGGGTGAAAGTGGGAGGGATGGAGGAATGGGAGGATACAAGTGATGCGATAACAATTGAGTTGTAATCTGAATAAATTAATAAAAATAATATAAAATAAAATCTATGGAAACAAATATTAAACTATTTTGTGTCTTTCTGAAACCAGTGTTAATTGTGATTCTTTTTTTATTTATATAAATGTATGCAAATGTATTTTATTAACTGTTAGTCCTACTGAGTATTCATCACATGTAGATTGTTAGAAGGTTTTCTTATTATGTTGTATTGATAAGCACTTGTTTTTCTAGATTTTATCTATATAGTGAATGGTTCTGGAACTGTTTTTAGTGTATGCCCAGTAGTTCATATATCTTGCTAAGTATGAACCTAAAAATGGGCTGATTTATATACTCTGGTTATTGGCTCTTTACATGTGACACAAATAAATGTTACGCCCCCATGACTTTCATCTCATTCTCACTTGCTTTTCTTGATGTACCATCATTTTAAAACATGGATACTAACCTTATTATTGTATCATTACAATTATTGTTTTCGAAACACACAATTTTCTTAAGTCATCTGTGACTTTGGATAGAATATCTCCTTGCCAAACGCAGTCATCTACTTGACCTCACTCCTTTATCTTTTCAGCATGAACTTCACACTGATAACACTTAGTGGCTATTGGACTGATGTGGGTTCCTGTAGCATATGGAAAAAAAATCACAGAGTGAATGCATCTGTGTTACTTATTTGTTAATGTCTATCATAGACTAATAATTACTATCCATGTGGATGATACTTAACAACTAAGTGTAATCTGAAAACCTTAAGTAATGAAAATCTGAAACATACACTATTATAAAATATATTGTTTATGAATCTAAATTTTATTTTAACTAGATTTTTATAGATTCCCTCAAAAGTTAAACTTGTTTAAACTAAGTTATATCATAAAGTCACGACTAAAACAAATAACAACAGCAACAACAACAAAACAGTTGCTGGTCCCAGTGACAAAAACTTCCCAGTACTAGGAAGCTGAGAGTCGGAGGCTTACTACAAATTTGACTAGCTGGTTTTAACTTACCAACTTCTAAACATTTTCACTATTCTATCAGTGCTTTTTAGTATGGCAGTGTAGGCAGTCATTTTAAATTCTATTTTGCTTAAATACTATAAAACAAAGAATAAACTTACATGTTGTAGTTAAGATTATAAGCAAATTATGACATGTTCCTAGCTACAGTATTGCAAATTACAGAGTTACTAGCATCAGTGTATCAGTATAAAATATCAAATTGTCTTCAACCTTATGTTTTATCCATAACATATGTAATTTGTTCATTCCAATTTTTGGTTGAAAATTACACATACACACACACACACACACACATACACACACACACAGATGTAATAGTTGAAGTATACATACATACGTACATACATACATATATATATATATATACATACACACATACATATATACATACATACATATAAATCTGGTCAGTAAAATTACAAAATAAGTTAGATTACATTAAATATCTCCTTAGAAATCTTTAATATCTTTAATATAGATATCTTCTTTTAAACCTCAATGGCAGCTATGTCAGTACTTTGAACTTCAATCCAATTAACTCATAGGAACATTTTAAATGTTAAAAAAAAAGTTAAACAGCACGGTGCATGTTCATATCCAAGAAATTTATAAACATATAATTATTTTTAAAATAGAGAACTTATTCATTTGCAAAAATCAGATCTTATATAACGAGTAGCTTTCATTTCTTTCTAAACTCTTAGATCCAAAGTAAACCACCCACAATGAGATAAGTGACCTGTAGAGATCCAGTTCAACATGTGGTTATTTCCATGTGGCTCAGCTGTTCTAAAAGTGCTGAAGCATTATGTAAAACTTTTAAAAGACCTAACATATAATTAGTTCAATTACTATTTAATTTTATTTTTCATCCACCTTCTACTGACTGCTGCAGTAATTGTATTAAGTATTATATTCCAGTCTTTCCAAGACAGCTTACTGCTTGAAGAAATCCTCACTAGCCTATACTAGTTAATGTGTCCTTACAAAATAAATATAGCTTGTCTTAGGAATAAGAATTGAATTAACTAAAGCCATTAATTAGTACTTTTTAAAAAAAATCCTTAGGAAGAAATTTCTGGTGCATAACATTTTAGCATCTAAAGTGTGTGAGTTTTAAGAACTTTTTAAAACTTGTGTTATGTTCATTTTCATTATGCCCGAGGAGAGAAAATAGATGTGTGTAAAGATCAAAAAGACCCATAACCAAATCTAAGGCTTGCATTTATTCTTTTCTATGCAATTCAGTTATGACCTTCAACATGTTAATGTTGCCTAAGAGTTGATGTCTTGCTTGTTGAAATTGCTAGTAACAGCAAATATCAGACAATGTTAGAGACTTTTTCTTGTTAGAAAAGAAATAAAGATGGTGGTTGGTTGGGAGGGAGGTACCCAGCATTCTCAAATCTGTTACTTTTTGCAATCACCTATAAGATGTTTAAAAATAGAAACCTTGTGTAGAGTTGTGAGGCAATCCAAACCTGAGCAAAAAACACCAAATGTGTAGTCAAAATCTCTTCCTGCTCCAATGCCTTTGAAGTCTATGACATTACAGATTGATACACCAGCCAAGGAGAGTCAAACCAAGGGCCTAGACCCTGTGTTTCGGTGTAGCCAATGCACACCTCATTCTCCAGATGGGGGAAGGTGGGAGCGGGCGACTGCCTCTGAGAAAATCTCTGGTGCCTGGGATTTGATCGCTCCCCCTTCGTGAAGGGACCCTGTGGAACAAAGTGGAGGAAGATGCATTCTGTCCGGATGAGACTTGATGGTCTCTGGTCAGAAGGTGGGACAGGAGGATCTCACCTGTCAGTGGTACCTGGGAGGGAAAGAGACAGAGTAGTGCGGAGGGTGGGAACAGGAAGACAAGAGCAAGAGGATTGCAATCCAGATGTAATGTGAATAAATTATAGTAATAATAAAAGAGAAAAATAACTATAGCACAGATGAATCTATTATGTCCCCGATGGTGAGAGCACACATTATGATGGTATGCTCAGAATAACTTTTAGCCTATGCGATGAAGAACTTTAAATTTTTTTAATGTTCTCTGTTTTATGTTGAAATTGTAATAACCCAAACCTCACCAATAATTTCACTACATAATTGTTAGCACAGTGCTTACCGACTACACTTAACTTATGCCTTAATTTTAGCGGACTCCAATAAGCCAAAGAAAATTCTGCGTCTTATCCCTGTCTGGAATGGGCTTTAAATATAGCTCTTTGTTCATGAGTTCAATACATCAGAAATATTTTTCAATGAAATTTAAAAGATCAAGACATCATCAATATACAAGTTTTTATATCACTGACCATCTTCAATCTTGATCATAATAGTTAAAAATATGTTTAACAGACAAATGGTTAATAGTTACTCTTACAATTGCTTATGACCTTCACAGGCATCCTTATTGTTATTCCCTTCTTTTTTTCCTGTATTTTCCCCTTCCCTATGATATTTTGTATCATATTCACCTGTCTCCCTACTCCTCACGCATTCACCCTTTGTACGCTCAACTCTTTCCTTCAAGAGTTTTTCTTCATCATCTTGTCTTACTCTCTCTCCTACCCCCTTCTTCCTCTTCCTCTTCTTCATTCTCCTTCTCCTTTTAATCTTCCCCATGGAGTCCAGTTCATGTTGCCATCGTCCAAGTACTCTTGGAGGTGGGGTCTGTCTTGACATATGGATGGTGCCCACATTCCAGAGTGTGATAGTATAAAAGAAAACTGATTCTTTGCTGGAGACTAACTAATCCCAGGAGCTCATCAGCTAGGGGTGCAGTATCAACATTGCACTTTGAGTTCAACTCTTTGGCTATTGTTTCCCATCAAGTGAAATATTTTATTTATTACTGATTTAGATTGATGGGTGAAAGCCATTAGATTGATAGTTGACTCTCCAGAGCTCTCCAGATTTTATATCTAATGTTGATGGTTGTTTGAGGTGCATTTCCCACTTTCTGTGCTCAGTTTTCTCATCTTTGAAGTGGCAGGAATTGACTTTTGTGTTATTTTCTTTGTTGTGTAATTTTGGCTGCAAAGACACTGATTTAACATAAAATTAATGTTCTCAGTGAGTTAATTATCATCCTGATTGGGCATCTGGCACTCTAGTTATGACATCTTTATAGAATACCTGGAAAGATTTTAAAATATAAACTCATCTATCTCCACATGTATACATCTTAAAATCTTGATAAAGCCTCAAATGTTTCTTGAGATAAAGATGAAAATCTATGAAGTAGACTTAGAGACAGTCTGTGATGCCTTCCCTTTGTGGCCAAGATTGTTGCATAAACCCCACCCATATTTATCCCTACTATTCTCAATAATCCTGTTCCTTCTTGCCTCTGCACTGACTTTGTGTCTTGCTGCAAAATGTTGCAATTTCTTGCTCCCCTTGTCTAGCTAATTAGTAGTAGTTAATCAATTGTTATTTTCTCAAGCCTAAGTAAAAATTTTGTAAATTATCCTTTTAATTTGCTTCTTAGTACTTACATTGACTTTTTATTATGTATTAATTTACTTAACATCATGTCTCTTAATAATCCAAGCTCCATGAATACAGACATCTTCTTCTGCAATTTGTATCTCTAGAACGTAGTGAGGACTGGGTATGTGGTGGGCACTTATTAAAAAGCTATTCACTTGCATCAGTGAATAAATAATTAAGTATACAGAAACAAAGGATAGGGGATAAGTGATGTAGGAGAGCATTGAAAGCTCTTTAGGTTATTATCATGATATTTCACTGGTTGTTGAAAAGAAGCCCTCCATATTTTAACAAAGTGGGATTCTGATAGCCAACTCTTCTTTCCTGCCTTGGCAAACATGTATCTTTCTCTAGAGATGTCAGCTCAACTGAGCTCTCTTCCCTATTTCTGTTATACTCACAGCACTTTGTATCCTATAAACAGTGTGTCAGACAGGACGGAAACAGGGAGTACACAATGGATTCAGGAAGGTTATGTTTTGAGAATTTGTGATTTCCAGTTGAGACATGGCATCATTACACTGGACTTTCTATCACTAACCTTTCACAATGATAACTACAGCACCATGAGCTGGATAATTTCAGGGAATTAATGTAATTAACTTACTAATAGCCATCATCAGAAAAAAATTTTAATCCTTGTTATACATAAATATTATTTATTTTATTTGGTAGAGTTAAACTGTGGTGTAATTTCTGTCTTTAGACACTCATTGGCCCTTGGTGTGAACGCAAACATCTGAACATGGCTGTGTAGAAAGACTCATTAAGTAGGAAAAAAATGGAACCGAAAATAATTTAAAACCAAATCTTCTTGTTCTGGTAGAGTGGCACAGTGGACGTTTTTGTCTATTTTTTGAACCTTGGACCCCCTCCTGTAAAATCATTATAACAATACTGATGCTGTTGGACGGATTAACAGTACACAACTGATAAAAAGCAGCTGTTGTGTTCAGTACATCCTAAGTCTCCTACAGATATCGATTGCCTTCATTAACTCAATACAGGCAACTGAAATTACTTTTCCAAACATGAAAGGCATTTTCAACTATTCCCAATTATGAGTCAAATTACTGGGAAATGAATATTTAGCCAATGTAGAGAATTAATTCATATGTCATATATTTTATCATAATAGCCTTATAACAGAAGCGAACTCCATGCCTAATAAACAGAAAAAAAGACAAATGACACACTTTCTGGCTCTATTGTTCAAGTATTGTTTCTCATGAATAAATATTTTGATTGAACATTATCCAAAACTATATACATCAACCCTCTAACTTATGCTTTTAGTGATTTCGATGTGGAGGGAAGATCGTTGCCTTTTGTACTCAAACACTGACCTGATGAGGTTACGTACGACAACCTTATTATATAGATGCTTCTGAACGCAGGAGGCTGTATTCCCTTGTCAATGCATTATCTCCTTGATTAGTGTCTATGGCCACTTCTCTCAGGACCTGCTTGTGTTTACCAGTTCTTGAATATGGAGACCAAGAAATCGATGGGGATTGATTCAAACTGTGGCTCACAATGTTTTCCCTCATCTCTTTTGTTGAATTGAATTAAAGTGATTTCACATCCATAAAAAAGGCCATTGTTAGCTGAGAACTATAGTATGGATTAGATCATGGAGACCTTTCTTATACAAACATTTCTAAAGCAACTCCCTTTATGTGCACCAAGAATAGCCAGTGTGATGTAAAAAGAGACAAATTCACCAAGAAACTCTATTTAGTGAGTGTGTATTTTCTCCTTGTTATGGGGAAGTTCAGATGAGTAGCATACCCAAGGCATACAGTTCTATAATACTAGAAATCAACCACCATTACAAATCCTTACTATTTCTATTATCTCTCAGGTCAGAAGATCAAAAATAAATATAATTTGAAATCAACAATGACTGTAGCTTGCACATCATTAATTTATGTGAGGGAAAAGCGAAGTCTTAGGACATAGTTATATTATGAAAAAAGTATAGGTTGATAAACTGATTCTTAGTTTTGAAAAAAGAAATTATGCTTTTTTATAGAATAGCAACATATAGAGAGATGTTGATGGGCTTGTGAGAAATATGGCATATTCAAATTCAATTTCCAAAGCAAGAGTATGTAAAGAACTATAGCTTCAACCATAGTTATAAAGATTGACTTCTTCACTTCATAGTTTAAAATTTTATTTTTTAAAAAGTCAGTCAAATTTGAGTGAATTGGTCAATATGATGAGAAATAGGGAGAGAAAAGAAGACAGAGGGAGATCTGCCTTTATTCTCTTCCATGTAGATATATAGTTCTTCTCACACCTCTTGTTGGAAAAGCTATTCTTAACCAAGTCCTCTGCAATGATCTCCATGACCTCGGAGGAACATAGTTGGCAGGAAATATAAAGCTTGTTTTTGAGCTGATATAGATGTTCCATGTATCTTTTTATCTATATCTACTGTCTTGTTCCAGTACCATATTTTGAAGGTTGGTAGTAACCTGGGTAGGCAAGAAGTATGAATTTTCTAATATTTTAAGATTACTTTGGCTGTCCTATGAATTTTTAGAGTAACTTGTCATTTTTCTAAAGAAATCGATTTAAATTTTAGTTAGGGCTCATAATGAGAGTGTAGATCTGCTGGAAATTATCTGTCCTCACAAAAGTATTTCAAATTTACCATAAAGTATATATTATCAGATATTTATTTCTATCCTTAACTTTTCCAAAAATATGTTGTGATTTAGCTTTATTGTAAAATTGCAGAAACATTGCATTTAAAAAATTCATTATATGACATTGATGCTATTGTACACAAAATCCTTTACTAGTCTTGTTAAAATTTTTATTTTATTTTATTTTATTAATTTATTCTTGTTACATCTCAATGGTTATCCCATCCCTTGTATCCTCCCATTCTTCCCTCCCTCCCATTTACCCCTTATTCCCCTCCCCTATGACTGTTCCTGAGGGGGATTACCTCCCCCTGTATATGCTCATAGGGTATCAAGTCTCTTCTCGGTGACCTGCTGTCATTCCTCTAAGTGCCACCTATTGCTTGTGAAATTGTGAGTTTTTTGTATTAATGTCATAAATTCTTCAATATGGAAGAAATTATCTAAGAAATCAGTAGTGTGTGTGCACATGTGTATACATGTGTTTGTAGGTGTGCATGTACATGTGTGATCAGGAAATGTTCCTCTTTGCCTGTGTTTTGGGAAGATTATTGAATTATTAGCATCAATTCTTTCCTGGATAGTTACTTTAATTTAGTAGTAAAGACAAATAATATTGGAATTTTCTCTGCGGGAAGTTGGAAAATGTTAAAGAATTCTTTATTATAAAGCCTACTGGATATGTTTCTTCATGAAACATTAATAGTTTTAATATTTAATTCTTTACTTTCAAACATAAATAAGCATAAATTCAACAAGAAAACAGGATTTAGATAATACTAAAACAAAACAAAAACCAAACAATCTAGATCTCATAAGCATCTACAAGACCTTTTCCTTCCCAAGTTGCTTTTGGTCAGTACATTTTATAATAGTAATGGAATGAAAATATGTTGATAAAGAAACATATTATAAAATTGACTCACTAATATGCTCTGTCCTATAGATGACTAAAACCTATGTTTAAAATTTTCATTTCGTACTAAAAAAACTAGCTTTACTTGATCAATAAATACAATGTGAATTAATAAGATCTATTTTAACATAAGTATCCAATAGCATTTACTAATTTTAGGGAAATGTGATATGCTTAATAGCTCTTATGTTTTATGTTGCATAAATGTTAGGTATCCCACAAGCTAGAGTGATCAGACCTTTATGCGGACACAAGTTTCATATTTCAGGGTTATAAGCAGTTTTTATAAATATTGTAATTAAAGAAGCTTTAACTTATTCTTCTACAATTTAATTACACACATTCTATGCCCTGCAGCTTCTCCATGTGTGTGTGTGTGTGTGTGTGTGTGTGTGTTTGTGTGTGTGTGTGTGTATGTGTTTTCACCATTTCTGACTACCTATTTTACTATATTGGAAGAAATCAACATCTGGAAATAGGTCACCCACATTGATTCCAGGTCTGCATTTCATATGCTTATTTGTTTGTTTGTTTTAGGATTTGTTTTCTTTTTAAACCATATTTGTTTTTGTTGTTTCTGTTTTGTTTTTTTTGAACACAGAGTTTCTTTCTGTAGTCTTGGCTGTCCTGTATCGCTTTGTAGAGCAGGCTGACCTTGAATGCACAGAGATTTGCCTGCGTCTTCCTCCCTCAGTGTCTCATATGCTTTTTACCCTGGAAAAGTATTATATTATATCAACTTCATTTGCTTCTAAACAGATTTTAAGATCTTTGACATGTTCCATATTTTTGTTTGTTTATTTGTATGTTTTGCATTTTTGGCTTCTTGTTGTTGTTATTGTTGTTTTTCTCTTTGCATCCTGAAATCTGTATAATTGGGCTTGATTTCCACCCATCTTTAGTTTCTTGTTGCTGATCCCTGCAAACCAGATTTACAATGCAATTTTTTTTCATCTTGTTTGTTGTGTCAGCCTCATTACCCTTAGCGCTTCAGGTTAGTCACATTGCCACTTCACAATAATGACTTTTTGTGCATTTGTAACACTGTATATTTTATTTTTTCAATGTTTTGAATTGAAGTAGATTTACACCAGTTTCCCACATCCCTTTCTTGCCTCCACCCTGCTCAAATCCTTCCTGTGCTCCACAATCTCATGTTGAATATCTTTTTTCTTTGATTATTATTGTCACACACATATATGCATGCATGTCTATGCATAAATGTATGTAGATACAACATGCTTTTGTACTTTGAGTGTATGTGGTTTCATAGCTGACCATTGTATTGAACAACCAATAAATGGATTTACCCCTGGGAATGACTAACTCAGTTGCTCTCACTAGTCATTAGTTGCTGTGATTCTTTGGGTGGGACCCAAAAATTTTTTTCGCTCATCCTCCTTAAAACTTCTATTTATTTTGCCATTGATTTCGTCTTGTTGATGTAGCCATTTCTAGAAAAGACTGTAACAGACTTCTCAGTATCTTGAGTCTTATATTTTCCTGTCCTGATCTTTGATGGTCCCTGAGCCACAGACACAGAAGCTGTGATGTAGATATATCCATTGTGGCTGGGCTCCCTATAATCCTTTCTTCTCTGCATAATGTTCACATGTGTTTATCTGTAATGGTTTCTTTGATGAGTGGTGTTTGCTTCTCTTTTATCTACGTGAGAATTTTAAACTTACATGTAGAATTTCTCTTTCTGGGACCAGGTTACCCCACTCAGTATTATTTTATTTTGGTCCATATGTTGTAAAAGTAACTTTTATTCCCTTGATTTAATTGATGTCTCAGAGGCTTACTGCCTCTTTCTGCTAACCTGGTCCTGGTCCTAGAAGCTTTAGCCTCCATACAGCTGAACCTAGGCCTAGAATGTTTTCAGCCTTTGAGACTTACTGCTGAATAAGCTCACCCTCTCTAGTTCTTTCTGAACTCTGTCTGGCTGGTTCAATTCAGCAGTTCTGCCTCAAACTCCTCTCCAAGCTGACTGATTCAATCTAGCTTCTCACTAAATAGCTCTACTTGTCCTCAAACTAACTGAAGCAATTTGTTCTAAACTCCTGGCTCCTTCTCATTCTCTGGCTCTGTCTGTCTTCACCTGCATGTAGCTTGTTCCCTCTTCAACCTCTCTCTCTGTAAAATTGTCCTAGAAAAATTGCCCTTAAATTCCAAGAACTGAACGGCCAGTAACTCAACTCCGCTGCACTGCTACTCAGGCCAACCAAACTGCCTGCACATCACTGACTAGAACTCAGAGAGCTGCATACCTGTGCCTCCTGAAATCTGAAATTAAAGGCGTGCAAATCCCTGAGTTGTAGTCACCGTGCCTGAACCTAAGCTTTTCTCTCCTTGGAACTCGCTCAATTGCAGACTAGCCTTGAACTCAGAGACCTGATTGCCTCTGTCTCCTGGGATTAAAGGTATGTGTGCATTATAGTCAGAGTAGCTATGTTTCTGGATTGAAATCCCTCACAGGTATTTGACTATAAATTCCATAATTTCAAAACAAAATCCTGGACCCCAATTTTTTAGTCAATTCACAGACTGTTTCAATATATTTCCGATGATAAAAGGTAAATATCAGGTAGGAAGCCATGACATGGGTTTCTGAACACCAGACCTAGGAGTTTTCTATTGAGGCAAAATGTCTAGGGAATTTTTTTTCAAGTGGTACCTTTTTAGAAATGAAAGGTAGATTGTAACTGACAATGGAAGATATAATCTGCTTCTCAAAACCAGAAAGGTTATTATGAATAAGACTGCTATGAACATGATTGAGCAAATTTCCTTGTTGTGTGCTGGAGCATCTTCTGGGTATATTCCAAGGAGTGGAATAGCTGGGTCTTGAGAAAGCCATTTCCCAGTTTTCTGAGATAGCACCAGATAGATTTCCAAAGTGGCTGTACTAGTTTGCATTCCCACCAGCAATGAAGGAGTGTTCCTCTCTCCCCACATCCTCGCCAGCATGTGGTGTCGCTTGAATTTTTGATCTTAGCCATTCTGATGGGTGTAAGATGGAATCTCAGAGTTGTTTTGATTTGCATTTCCCTGATGACTAAGGAGGTTGAGCATTTCTTTAAGTGTTTCTCAGCCATTTGATATTCTTCTGTTGAGAATTCTCTCTTTAGTTCCAAGCCCCATTTCTCAATTGGGTTATTTGGTTTGGTGGTGTTTAATTTCTTGAGTTCTTTATATATTTTGGATATTAGACCTCTGTCAAATGTAGGGTTGGTGAAGATCTTTTCCCAGTCTTAGGCTGTCGCTTTGTTCTCTTGACAGTGTCTCCAGCCTTACAGAAGCTTCTCAGCCTTATGAGGTCCCATTTATTAATTGTTGACATTAAGGCCTGGGCTGTTGGTGTTCTGTTCAGGAAGTTGTCTCCTGTGCCAATATGTTCCAGGCTCCTCCCCACTTTTTCTTCTAAGTAATTTAGTGTCTCTGGTTTTATGTTGAGGTCTTTAATCCACTTGGATTTGAGTTTTGTGTAAGGTGACAAATATGGGTCCAGTTGCATTTTTTTACACATAGACCACCAGTTAGACCAGCACCATTTGTTGAAGCCAGATCATGGAAACAGCCTAAGTGTCCCTCAGTAGAAGAATGGATAAAGAAACTGTGGTACATATACACTGTGGAATACTACTCAGCTATTAAAAACAAGGAATTCCCGAAATTTGTGGATAAATGGATTGAGCTAGAAATGATCATAATGAGTGATTTAACCCAGAAGCAGAAAGACTCAAATGGTATATACTCACTTATATCTGCATACTAGCCCAATGGGCATGTCCCACGAAAGCCTTCCCTTACCAGGAAACTGGGACCGAGGGGAGGACATCCTATTGGGACTCTAGATGAGAGAAGCATGGGAGAATAGCAATGTAGAAGGATCCAGAGGGTCCTAGAAACCTACAAGTAGAACATTATGATAGGCAGATTTGGGCCAAGGGATCCCACTCAAACTAAGGCACCAGCCAAGGACAATACAGGCGGTAAACTTTAAACCCCTACCCAGATCTAGCCAATGGTCAGAACAGTCTCCACACTTGCGTGGAGAGTGGGATATGACTTTCTCATGTACTCTGGTGCCTCACATTTGACTATGTCCCCTGGAGGGGGAGACCTGGTGGCACTCAGAGGAAGGACAGCAGATCACCGAGAAGAGACTTGATACCCTATGAGCATATACAGAGGGAGGTAATCCCTCTGAGGAACAGTCATAGGGGAGGGGAATAAGGGGAAAATGAGAGGGAGAGAAGAATGGGAGGATACAAGGGATGGGATAACCATAGAGATGTAACAAGAATAAATTAATAAAAAAACAAAAAAAAAAAAAACCCCAACCAACCAACCAACCAAACAAAAAAACCAGAAAGGTTGTAAAAACAAATTGAATAAGAAATATTTAAAAATATCTGCTATAAGATTGTTTCTTCTAGAAATGGCCGCATGAACAGGGTCTTTGGAGAATGGCAATATCAACAGGTGTGCTGAGATGTAAGGGGCCTTGGAGGTGTGTCATCTCACAGGGCAATATCTCCAGATAAAAAACTACAGGCAGCTAGTGACTTCCAAGCCAGGGAGAATTAGCCTCTTCCAAGGATGAGCCTTTGATTGGGTATCAGGTACACAGTGGTCACCCCGACAGCGGTATATCCATAATCAACAAAAACCAGATGCATCTGGTATCATATATACTTGTGCACATATAACAACAATAATCAGAGAGGCTGGGGGGAGGGAAGGAGGGAAGGTATGCAATTAAATTTTAATTAAAATGTCTTAAAAAAAAAACCATGATGCTTCTGGATATCTACTTGTTAGGGTTTTGGTTTTTTTTTTGTGTATAATAATCACAAAGTAGATGGTGGTTCTAAATAGAGATATTAAAGAAACATGCTCTTTTTCTTTCTGGATAACTCTTAAAGGAGTAACAGAGTAAACACTGTGACATTTATTAGCATTGAACCTTCGTACATGGTATTCCAAATCCATGCATTCTAGCTCGCCTTGAGGAAGACACATAAATGTTTGTTTGTTTGTTTTTTAATATATTCGTCAGTTGTCTTCTGTATTAAGCCAAGACTAAGACGATTTCTGTTTCTGCAACATAAGGCCTTGGAGGCTGAAGTCTGCTGAATGGCATGTGGAAAGCCATTAAGTCATGTTATCGGAGGACTTCACATTTGCTTCTGTTGTGCTACATTTTAGAGAAAGTGTCTTTTAAAACCCAATCAAATGAGTAACAGTGGCTATTTCCAACCCTCATATTCCTTTGTGGCCCTTGTTAAGGTAGAAAGGAGTCTTTGCAGCAGTCACTTTGTGACTAGTCATTAGAATTCTTTTTCTGGCACAATGTTTAACTCAAATTGAGGGAAAATTACCTAGCGTTCCTTGGAGACCAATTGCTTCCAACCAGACTACTTATTAAATAATTCCAGTTCAGGCCCACAATTCTTCCAGGCACCTTCGTCATCACTTCACTCAGAACAAGCACATTTTTATTTCAACTGATCATTAAATTCTGTAAATTGATTCTAGCTCTGTGAAGTTGGGTAATAGTTCTTAGAAAGTGACTACAGGCTAACTTCCCTGATGAGCAGTGAGAGCCTGCGCTCATTTTGACCTTGACATCCCAGAGGGACCTTAATGATATGTAATCTATTTAAGTCATTATAGATGTTTTCACAGTTTCCACATCCTCTCTTTCTTACATCGTGCCAAATAGTTCTAATTGCTGTTTAAGCACAAATTTGACACTGATTTAAGGAGTTACATAGAAATAAAGACAATAATCTCCTCTTGAAAAGTAGTATAAATCTGGGTGCTAGATATTTATAAATATGTTTGGCTCATATAGCATTGAAATATATTTTTAGTAGTAGTGTTGGCTATAAAATATGTGTGGTAAAAACATTGCCTTCATTTTTATGGTGTTCAACCAATAAAATCGACTTTCCTTTGAAAGGCAATTTTGTATGATTTGCCCTAATATTGTCAACTATTTGGCTACTCCAAATACAGTTCTATTATTCATAAAGGACTATATCCCCTCAGTAAACTTACTTAATTTTATATACATATTAGGGAGCTACTAGTGACAATGTAACTTCCAAGCAGACTGCTTTCAGACAACATTGCAAATAAGTGTTTGTACCTAGGTATTGGTGAAGATCAACATGCCCAGTTTTTCCAAAGAGTGAGATTAATAAAGTTATCTAGCTACATGATTGAGTGAAGTATTCACTGTTATGTCAGTGAAAAGGAAAATAATTTTCTATTCATATGCGAAAAACACAGATAGAGCATGTAATTTAAACAGGACTTAAGCATTTCATATTAACCAAAAGATAGGTACCTTTTTGGATCCAATTTCAAGGAGTAAATACTTCCTGTCCTTCAGTAAAAAAAAAAAAAAGAATTATCTACTTGACCTGTATTTTGGTGACTCTCTATTATCAATAGCAATGGAACTCAGGGATTACAATCAGGGCTCCATATCTACTATTTCCTTATAAAATCTCTGGCTTCTGTTATTATACAAGAGTGACACATACAACTTTTCCACTGTGTCTTCTATGTTTAGTCTACTTGTGACATATTTTCTACCTATTTGATTTTATTATTTATGGTTTATTTTATATCTTTGGCATCTGTGCATTCTTTCATATTATGTTCTCAACTCTAGTTTTTTCTCTATGCCTGCTGGGTTTAATATGCTTTAAGTGGTGATAAAATCTGAGAACTTAATATACATTTGTATTTTTCTAGCATTGGAGCCATTTGTTTTTTTTTTGTGACCAGCATTTTAATATCTTGACTTTACCTCTGTTTAAACTATAAGGTAGAAATAACGACTTCTTCAGTGGGCTAAAGAGTTCTCTATTTATTGAGTGTCCCGTTTCCATACCTTTTCCATTGTATGTATACTGTTGAAATTCTTGTGAACATCGGATCTAGTAGATGATGGGACTCTCAGTTGATATAGGGCATCTGGCTCCACACAGCACACTGCTCAATCATCACTACTGTGCTCTTCCTGACAGGCAAGTCCAGGATTGATCCCACTAGCGATCCCTTGCTTCTCTCTAAGAATTGCACTTTCCTTTTTCAATGGACTAGGGAGACCCACAGCAAGAATGTGAAAGAAACACTCAGCCGAGTTAAGATTCCACTGAAAGAAGGATCATTAGTCTCCTTTTCAAATTTATTGACATGTAAATATAGATCGTTAGAGAAGTAGTCATTTATCTGTCCTATTCAATTAACTCACATACAGAGTTTTGAGGATGGGCAAATTATGTCATACATACTATTCACAGAACAAAATCAAAATTTGTAACGTTAAAACAACTTAGAATACATTCTGATTGCTACTCATAATAACTGTGTCTACCACAAAGAATACTAATTGGCAGTGTTGACAGATGCGATTCTTGTTAACAGTATAAAAGAAACTTAATCTTACTGGGTGCTCTGGGACCATTTGTCAGCTTTACCTTCTATTTCTTACCCATTCACACTCGAGTTCTCAGGGTCCAGAGTTACTCATCTTAATTACGGTTATAAAGGATATAGAAATGAATGTTGTAGTCTAATGGACCTTGAGAAGCACAAAGCAAACACGACCCTACGGAAACACAGTCTGAGCATTTGCTTGCTTATAATAGTTATCTTCCGGCACTGAAGAGACACGTGTGTGTTACCATGAGTTGCGCTTTCATGCCTACATCCCCAGTTACACTGACCTTTCAATTACTGTCTCACAGTTTCACTGTGTCTATTCGAAGATATTAATCAGTAGTTATGTTGAATAGAATAAAAAAATTAGTGGCTTCTAGTCTGGAAAGGAAGGAGATAGATGATTCCCCCTTCAAAAGATGTAGTTTCTTAAAGAATGGGAGATATGAATCCAAAATTGTGGTTCACAGTGGAAAAAAAGTATAGACAAAAAACAAAACAAACAATATATAGGTATCTAATCAAAACATGATGTAGCATTAAAGAGAAGAAGAGGCTTCCTTCTTTAAACTGGAGAGGAGATTCATTAATAATTGGGAAAAAAAGAGAATGGGAAAGAGAGAGGGGAGGGAGGGAAGCAGAGGAAGGGAGGGAGGGCTGGAGAGAGAGAGAGACAGAAAGAGACAGAGAGAGAGAGAGACAGAGACAGACAGAGAGAGAGAAAGAGAGAGAGAGAGAGAGAGAGAGAGAGAGAGAGAGAGAGAGAGAGAGGGAGTATTGCTGTGAGAGGAATGAGATGAGAAGGGAGGCCAAAGAAGTGTCTTCTGTGAGCATCCTTTGGGAACTTCCTAAATAGAGCAGGTGTGTCCCAATTCTTTAAGTCTGTGGGATAAAGGTATGTTTGACAGCCAATATGTTCGAAGAACTAATATGATGGACTCTGGATTCTTACCACCTGTTCTTGCTTTTGCTTACTCTGCACACCTGTGAAAAGCGGTCCAGTGATTAGAAGGGGAGTGGAAGAGCAAGGCTTTCTTGAATGACAATACCCAGCACAACTCAGCAGAAACAGCTTCCTATCAGGAGTTCCTAACATTTGCCATTGCTGCATTGACCCCCAGTGCAGACTCTTGTGATGTTGTAGAGTGACTTCGCTCTCTGGGAATTCATCCGCCAACTCCCAATTTTTCTGGCTGAGGTAAATCCTTGCTCCCCGATTCTCCTGTGGAATAGGACTGAACATGATATCAAACTTTTCCTTTCTACTCTTCACTTTGGGCCCAGGGTAAATATTCCTTTATCTTTTGCTCAAGTGGTAGACTTCTACAACATAATTTATCCCATAATAATGCTCCAAATTTCTTGAATGAGAATTACTCTGTCATTTCTTCCTCCCTTGTGTCTGTGAGCCATGTAACAAACTCTCTGTGTGTCTGAGATGAGGGCAAATGACTGCTTACTCCCACTCCAGGCTTGGAATGGGAGGAAGAAATTAACCCCACATTATAAGCTGTAGAGAACATGAACCCACAATCTTAACTTCTCCCTTCTCCTGTTCTCACCCACTGTGGTGGCTAATCATGTCTACATCTCTCGCCAACTAAAACCCAAGCAACTGTACACTTGGGGACAGTATTCTTCATCATATCATTTGAAGTGCAAAGACATACTGTAAATTAGAGCCTTTGAGGTAAGAAGACCTGCTCTAAATCCCAGTCACACATTCCCATGGAAACCCACAAAAAAGGATATGGAAGAGGGAAGAGCTTTGTTCTGTGCCTGCTTTCCTTTACTCTTACTGGTCAGATTATTATTAAGTTTTGATAAATATTATTTTTAAGTTTTAAAATTTTTAAAAAATATTTTACCTGTAAATTTATATTGCTACACATATACAGTAAATGACCTATGCAAGAAGAACCACAAAACAATAGGAATTATGAATATATATATACATATATATTACATTCATAGTGTTTTGGTTATATGTATTTGGCAACCTTGAAGAAAACATGTTTCCTATCTTGGTGTGTCTAAAATTTTGAATGTAAATCAATATCTATCATATCTAAATCAATGTCTATCATATCTCACCATTATTAACTTAAAACATCTATCTAGACCTAAAACCATCTTAACCCCTAAACAACTAAGCTTCTTATAATACTAAGCTACCTGGTTGTCAACTCCATCATAGACTGAGAGGAATAAAATTAATTACTCAAGTATACAGGGAGTGTAGGTTAGCAGCTCCCCAAATGAGAAGATGACAGAGACAGTTTGCTGCCTGAACAATCACCCAAAATTCTCAATAATGTTGGAGCATCATCTTCAGCCTTCTGGCCCAGTATATCAGGCAGACATATTTGTGAGGCAGGAACTATTGAGGATTTGTTAACCCTGTCTTGGCAGAGTTTGGCCGTTGACTCTGCCTGCATCCGAACTTGCCAATTTTTGCTGCTGAGGCATTACTCTCTTGAGATAACCAATTTCTTTGGGGTTCCAATGTATACTGAAGTCTAGATGAGCCATCCACATCCTGGGCTAAAGAATTTTGAGTTCTAGGCATTTGTGTCAGGATATAGCCATTGTTGGATGAACATGACCACATGCTGTAAGACACTGTAAAGAAATCACACACATTTACACACACACATTCACACACACACACACACACACACACACACACACATATTCGTTTTATTAGCTTTGTTACTCAGAACCTTGGCTAATATGCTCATCTTCTCTCTGTCTAAGTATTCTGTTCCTGAAAATAGAACTTAATGATAGGTAGTTCAAATACCACTGTAGAACATGAATGAATTATATCACACTTGGTGTCATGAAATTCATACTCTGCTAAGAACATGATAAACATGATTAAAGTTTATCCAGAAACAGGACATATGAACATTCCCCAGGGGAGTGAACAATATGAGAGACAGCGAAAGAGCCCTAGACCAGATTCAAAGAATTTAGTATAGGCAAAGGGGGAAACCTATCAAAAGGAGTCATTAGAACCACTGTGAGGTTCTTTCTATTCTGTAGGCAAGGGGAAATCTATTGGTATACAACTGGAAATGACAAAATTACAACTCTTTTAATAATTATCATGCCTTTAGAGGGAAAATTTGGCATGAGATGAACAGGCTGAGATGCAAGTTAAGATGTAAATAGGGAGCTTTTGTTAAAGAAAGTTGTGGCTGAGTCTAGGAGTTGGCAGTTGACACTGAGAAGTTGCCTTTGGCAGACCTGGAGTATTTGGCTGTTGGAAAGAATCAAACCAGTTGTGGTTTCTGAATTTTTATTTGGAAAACCAGATAACTTTCACCACTCCCTGAATCAGAAACATAAGAAAGGTCACAGATTTATAAAAGGTGCTTTAAAAACATAGTTTAAACATTCTCCACGTACTTGTTAAGAATCCCATCCTGTTTTATTGTGAATCAACTGAGGCCAGAAGCTGAAATGTGCCCCACATTAACAATGCTAATTCTACACCTATAGTGCGGGATTTCAGTATTTACTAGATTCATAAGGATGCTGTTGCAGTGATAATGGCCATGAGAAGTTGTAATAATGTAAATATTTAATGAAAATCTTTGACTAGTATGAAATTTGGTCTAATGGATGAAGAGAAGATGGTTATTAAAGAATATAAGTGTCCATGGGGAAAGAAGTAGATAAGAAATAAGGAAAAGAAGAATTTGTAGCTAAAGATAATTTTGCCTTGTTTTGTCTTTTTCTCATTTTAGATGCATTGAGAAATGGCTTTGTATATACAGGGAAGAAGTATGATCAAGTTTTTAATATACTATGAAAATAGTATAACATTATTTCATAAGTGCATACTTGGGGCCTTAGAACATAAGTTATACTAAATAAAGACTTTGTGTTATTTATGAAAACTATTAGCTGATAACAATTGCTTTTACCTCTTACTGGTGATCTTTACATTTGGAGCGATTTTACATGTTTAGTACTTAATGTACTGAAGAAAATTACTAAGGGTGGTTTAAAGAAATTACTTGAAAATACTTAAAGAAATTAAATGATTTGTATGTCAAGATGAAAATCGAAATAGAACAAAGGAAAAAAGATACAAAATTCCATGGAAACACCAAATATTACCTTTCAAAGCCTAGGAGAATTTCCTTTTAATTTCTGAATAGGAGGTGTGGACCTTCTCTCTAAACATGTCTTTAGATCTGGAGGAATGCTGGCAAAGAGCAAAGGTTGGACTCCTTATGGCAGAACCATTGTTCTCTGCAGGAGAGATCACTGTTCCAGTTACAGTAGTATTTTCTCCTACAAATGGCTGCTCTTTTGTATTTCCTGCCTATCTATTGTGGAGGCTTCCAGATGTACCTTCCCGAGCTATTAGTAAGACGGAAACACCCCTTCTTTGCAAATGGGCTTGGTAGTGTTAGCTATAGTTATATTTGCCTGCAGTGTTCAAGGGTTCATTTTTAAAGCAACACAAAACAAATACAGTCTTGAGAGGGTCTGGAGGGAGAGAAAGGAAGGGAGAAATGTTGTGAATATATTATAATCTCAAAAGAGGGGAGGGGAGTTCAAAAGAGAACAAATGAAAAATCATGCATGAGAAAGAAAACACTTTAAATTATCTGGCATAAGTAGTATTGTCAACATTGTCTTTTAAAATAACCTATATTATTACATGTTTAAAATGATATTTGTAGAAAGGGGTTATAAGGTAGGGAAATTTCCCTCATGCCTCATGTCTAAATGTTGACCTAAGGAATTTTCCAATATGTGAGATGGGATTATTTAGGTAGACATGTTCTGTCTTAATCTAGGTACGGCAATAATAAGAAAATAGGGAGAAAAATGGAACAAAATACAAATGATAAATTAAATAATCAAATAATTTAATTATATTAAAGATTAATATCACCTCAATATTTTATCTATTTGTTTTTATAAAAATGTTACCCTACATTGTCTCTTATCCCTGTTACATCCCAGTTGTCTTTTAAATATTTTTCTTCAAGTTTTACTGAATTGTTATAGAAACCACGGTACACAATCTAGCCATAAAGTGGTAAAGGGAAAATGGACTTGGAGACAGGGAAATGGAATGTAACATGCCATCCCCCCTTTACGATTTACAAATCTGGATGCATTTTTTACTCACTTATATATTTCATTTTTATTGTAGCTTACAATACTTAAAGATGTTCAGAACAATAAAGATAATTTAAATTTAGATAATATAATACTCTAGTGTAGTTGTACTCCTATACACAGAATGTAAATTAACATGATTATTTTGTTTTCCAATTTGTTACATACAGCTGAAACACACAAATATACACTGGGCTATCCAAATAGCAACGTGTATAAATAACACTAATAGTACCTGCTAAGAAGGGAAACTAAGCTACAAAATTTGAAATTAACATTGAAAAATTCTTATAAGAACAATCATTTCTATAATCATTTCCACTCCTTGGAATATATCCAGAGGATGCTCCAGCACACAACAAGAACACTTGCTCAACCATGTTCATAGCGGCCTTATTCATAATAGCCAGAACATGGAAACAGCCTAAGTCACCCTCAGTAGAAGAATGGATAAAGAAACTGTGGTACATTTACACTATGGAACACTTATCAGCTATTAAAAACAGTTAAAAATGAAAAGTTACTAATAACACTTAAATATATTTCATATTGCATGTGTCATGTTCTTTCTTTCAAATTGTTTCTGTTAATCAGGATGCTAGAATCATAATTTCTTGTCTCTGTTTAAGAGAAAATGGAAAAGGAGAAACATTTCTAATCAAAACACAGAGTTAGATTTCTTACTTTACAACTACGTTCAAATTACAGAAAGGGCACATTGAAATGAGGGCTTATGTTTTAGACTATACGTTTTCCTTTAGGTCACGAATCTGCATCTGGAATGCCTAAGTCTTTTGCTCAAAGGCTGCCTTGGGCTGAAATCAAGGTTTCTGTCCAAATCGGCCCATCAGTTCCATCTTTGAGTTCTATTCTAAGCACACTGCTAATAGAACTCTGTATTTGTGTCTTGAGCGCTGAACACCTCCTCCCAGCCTTGAATAGTGGCATAGCAGGATTGCTGTGGGCTCTCCTCCTCCTCCTCCTCACCTGTCCCTGTTGCTGTGGGCTCTCCTCCTCCTCCTCACCTGTCCCTACTTTCATAGTACTCAACATGGTCCCTTGTTCCTTCGAAGAAAAAGGCATATCCCTGTCTAAAAATGTCCACTTTCCTATAAGGACACATCTGATTCCATCAGACTTGCTCAACAGAGTCTGGACTTTAATAGACTCCAAGCTAACTGATCAGGAATTGTAATTCAGTCTTGTCACGTGGAATAACATACCCATGGAGGGACAAACCACACCCTTCAACTACAGCTCACCCTAAAATCAAACTCAAGAACATTCTGCCTTAACTCTCCAAAGTCTGAGGTTACCAACACGTGCCTCATGCCCAGCTTAAGAGTTTGTTTGTTTGCGAGATTCCTTTTCAAACTACACACCAGTATCGGTCACTTCAATAAGAATAGTGGATATGCAGGATGTTTTGAAAACTGTTCAAACATTTTAATCATATAGACTTAAAGGCAGGAAGAAACGTCATGGTAGGGTATATTTCATATAACTCTTAAAAGCGAATTGATTGGATCAAACCTTAATAAAATAGGCAGAAAAGTTTTTCTTTAAAGGAACCTTTACTTAGGTATTTACCCTGATTTTTTTTCTGTCAAACAAACAAACAAGGCAATAAGAGACCTTCAGTTGGGGAGAAGACATACAGTACTTCTAGAGCACAGAGCCTTTGATTAAGCGGCCTATGAATTACAAAGGCTTGTGGGAGCTACTTCCCCACTTTGCTCCTCTATATCCTCCAATGGCATGAACGTGATCATTATAGGTCTAGTGCACAATCTGGGGGTCCCTGCAATACATCCAAAGCACTTCTACAAACCTGCAAATAAGACATTTTTATTCATATAGTCAATAACTGACCTGGAGTAACAAAGCTCCACCAGGAAGCATGTGTCAGAACCTTTATTTTTCATACATAACATTTAACAGGTTAAGAACAAAGGTGCCATATTTATATTTGTATCACTGTTATTTAAAAGCTATATTAATTAATGTATTTCCTAAACTTTCTGTTTATACTTTAGAATTATAAAAGGTGGTAGAATATAATTCATCAATTAAAATAGTAATTAAATTAACATAATGTACTCTCATAAAATAAATTTTATGTAAATTTACATGGTAAAAGAAAGTTACTGTTTCAGACTTTTCTAAGTATTCAAAGGTGAAGCAGAGTCAGTGGTAACATTCATGAAGTTTGTTTTGGGACGGGGTCTGGATTTACTTATTTTATATGATAGACATCAAAGTGAAATGGAAACAATTTACGATCAGCATGTCCAAAACATGTGAACCCCTGAAAATATGATCATGAAGGGTAAACTAAGCAAATCTTTTATATTTTTAAGGCATTATTTTATCTTGTATATTTTAGGGGAAAAACAATTGTTTCCCACTGAAAATAAATGAAGAAAAATATGTGCATTAATCTCTACATACATTATCATTCTCACAAGAAATTTCTCCACTAGGCCTGACAGCTGCAAGTCATGGCCCTTGAGTTTGCTAAAAACATATTGTTCTCTATTACTTCATGATAAATGTGTAACCTGATTTTAAAAAACACAGAAGTTACTGGATCATCATGCAAAGTATTCTTGTATCATATGATTCCTCTTAATTGAGAATATAAAAATATGTAATACATAAATCGACACCACTGTAGAATTTAATGCAACCATTGGGAATTTATGGAGGCTTGTTATGAGCTTCAGGCCATTCTTCAGTCTTTTTGCTTTCTTAGCAGAGCATAAACAGAAGAATACATCCAGACCATGTTTGTTGTTGCCGGTTCAGGGTCAGAAAAGCGCCTTCCTGCTATGATATCACCTACTACGCATGCCATGATAATGGCCTTCACCTTTCCGAGCCTCAGTTCATCCATCTGTAAAATGAAGGAGTTAGTTTGTCACTTCAGGTCCTGAACTATCAATCAGCTGTGACTGTTTCCTTCTTTCTTTTTCACAGACCCCATAAATAGTGGGTCTGCTTATTTTTACACTTTTCAACATTCCACACAAATAAACCCCTTTTCAGGTTCTCTATCCTTTACACAAGTCTGGTAAAAGTTACTATTCTATATTAGCTCATTGATTCAAATTATTTTATCAGTGGTTAACTAGAGTTTATAAGATTATAATGGCTGGATTAGGAAAATCCATGAAACCACCTAAGGAAAGTGAGCTATTGACATGGCCACTGCCTTGTCAAGGACTGAGGTCCTCATACTCATAGGGACATAGCAAAACCTCACCTGAGTGAGGCTCAGAGAGAAAAGGAAAGCCTTCCTCTGGTCCATGTGTGTATGTTGATAGTGCATGCAAGAAATGTCCAGAGTAGCTTTTCACCCTTGATCTTTGCAGGCTGAAGACTGCCCCCTCCAACACCTTGCAGAGAAGTCTCCTCCCAAGATTAGTTAAGTTTGTTTCTTTGATATATCTGTTTACCATAAATCCTGCCAATCTGTTTGTCTCTACTTAATAACACTACCTTCTTGTACAGTTGTGTGTAATATCCCTGACTCTTGCTTAACCCTGGGAATAAGCATGCCAAGCCTCTTGGCTGCTGTGGCTTTTCCATCTAGAGCACCAGCTTTTCTGTGTTTCTGAGTGTCCCCTGTCTCTACTTTCTTCCTTCCCTCTACAGCACCACTTGGGTCCACTCGTGATGAGCAAAAGTCCTGAGACACCGAGTCTAACATGATTTATTAGACTACTTTGTGTCTATCGAATGTCCTGGTGACAAAAAGGAGTGGAATACCACTGCAGTGTGTCACTGTTGTAAATGCAGTAGCTGTAACAGGGTTTTGATCAGACACTGTGGAAGCTTTTTGTGGCTGAGAAAACAAACTCTGAGGAAACAACTAAGAAGGAAGGATTTATTGTGATTTGCCATTTCTCTGTGATGACTCATGGCCCTGTGTCAGGGCAAAAATCATCATGGCAGAGGGATTTGGGTTTCTGTTGTTTTGTTTGGTTTGGTTTGGTATTTTGGATTATAAATGGCCACCAGGAAGCAAGAGACAGACACAGAAAGAGAAGAAGGAGTGAAAATTAAGATCTACCATTCAAAGACTCACTCCATAGGCCTATCTCCTTTCCCTAGGTTCTACCTCCAATTACCCACTCTGCAATGAGTTAGCAAATTACAGGCATATCAAGCTCATTCACACGTTGCAGGATTGGTCCCAAGCTGGCATTTTCTATTGACACATTAAGAAAAATTATTTTTTCTTACTTTTGTTATTGCAACACATTAGTGAGATTTTTGTTTTTGATTTTGTTGTTTTCCATTTTCTTCTTCTTCTTCCTTCTTCCTTCTTCTTCTTCTTCTTCTTCTTCTTCTTCTTCTTCTTCTTCTTCT
>OU015743.1:27661415-27679845 GCA_907169655.1 Acomys percivali | reverse complement strand
GGGAGAGGGAGAGGGAGAGGGAGAAGATGCATCTTTTTTCAGAAGGAGTCAACATCCAGAATTAGCCCCTTACCAGGAGAGAAGTCACAAATCATGGCAGAATTCTTGATATATAACAATGCAAGAGGATGGTAAGGTGCTGCTTGATTTCAGGGAGCAGTGTACAGGCAGAGTTGCATTTATAAACTGTCAGTAGTCTATTTCAACTTGCAAAGCCATGGCCTTCTTTGCGAACTTATTTTTAATAACTTTGGTTCCTGGATATTTCCCACGTGTATGTTCCTCATGTACATATAGCTCAAACAACCATACTTCAGAGTACAGAAGTCTTAGTACCGAATACACTCGTGAAAAGACTTCAGGGACTTCAGATTCCTGCAACATCATATTGTGATACAGCAACGTGGATTATTTCTGTATCTTAACATTAAATTTAAAATAAATCTAAGCCTCATGATGCCAGTGTATTTCTCCTGCCATCACCAACTTGAACACTTACCCATTCTGAATTGGAAATCAAAATGCTTTGAATTCAGCTTATGAGGTTCTTTGTTTGAGGGAGGGCGAGCTCCACCAAGGCAAACTGAAGAGAAAAGGGAGATAATAGGGCCTGGAAAGCAACCCCTTGGCAAAGAGGAGCAAGAGCAGTGGAATAATTTAATTGCTCATCAGCTAATTATACGGTATTATAATGTTAATGTGTCTTCATCATGACAATGTAATAGGTATAGATTGAAGCATATGAAAAAGAAAGTGTTGATGCAGTAATTATAAGTAAGAGTGGAGCTGTTAGAGTAATTATACGCTTCATCTGGTAATTAACGTATTGTTCAACTTGAGGTGGGGAACAAAGAGTGAAAAAGTTAAATATTGAAGGACATGCCTTTGACACTCCAGAGATGTCTCTGAGCTTTTGAAAAAAAAAAAAAAAAAGACTATTCTGCATCGATACTGTTATTTCTCGGTTCTCTTTTTTTCATGATTTATTATGTTGCAGTTACTTGTGGCCTCAGAGAACACAGCAATTTGAGTATTAGAGGCTACTGGGAGTTAAATTTTTATGTTCTATGATCCATGTTACTGCTGTTTTTCTCAGTTGTGCCTCGTTTTGTATTTAAGTGATCTAGAAACTTCAAAATTAGATCACAGCACAATGAAATAAGATTTATGAATTATTCTCTCAATAACCAATAACAGATGAAGGCAACTATTTTTTTTTTTTACATAGCTGAACAGGTCTTTTTAAAAGAGTTAGTAGTCTTTCTTCAACTTCTAATATCAAGGGGTTACCTGGCTTTATAATTTCAAACTCAAGCCAATAGCGTATTTGTTATAAAAAACAACTGATCCCTGGTTAGCAAGAAGCCATTTGATACAATTTAGCCACTCTTTTCACCAGTTCTCTTTCACACAGCAGTGTACCTGGTGTTACTCTGTGCTGAGCCTTTAAATATCTTAGCACATGTTTTCCATGCCCTACTTCTTGTTCTTATGCCTACAGAGACAGACAGATTAAGGAACTTGGGCCAGTCATTCATCTGCTAGTTACAAATGCTGGGATTTGAAACAGCCGTTCTGGTATCCAACACTTCTAATCCTATTCTATTAACTTCTCGCAGGTGTTAATGTTGGAGACTGTTAGAGGGTTACCCGGAAGGCTTTTATATTCAGATTGGAACAGAGTAGAGTAGAAAGAGGTAATGAACTGATAAGGGGAGGCAAACAGGGTCTGTGTTGATAGAGGAGAAAGCTATTCGATGTATGACGTTGGAGATGCCAAAGGCAAGGTAACTGCTTGTCTCTAGTGAGAGGTCCATGGCGTGATTCCAGGGAGAGCTGTAATTCTGGTTATGCCGATGTTGCAAAGCAACACGGAGGTCAAAACTTAAAATTCATGGAGTCACACTATAAAGTAAAACTACTCAATGTGTTTGACTTTCCCCAAAGCCTTTAATCAAAAACATACAGAGACCAGTGTGCTCTATGTAGAAGTCCAAGAAGCTTCTCACCATTCTAATTTGTTTCCCATTTAACAAAAGAGGGTGTGGCCCTAAAAAGTTTCATTTTGAGATAGAATTCTGTAAAACTGTCAATATAGATGCTAATTTTTATATTCCTTATGAAGAAATACATTTTTAAACTTTGCTTTTATAAATGTTCAAAGCACATTGGGTTATTGGGTAAAATATAACATATAAGAAATATGTATATATATATAATATGTATATATAATAATATATAATATGCTTCAGTATCCCTAGTCCTGGATAGGTGCTACATTTCATCAGTAAAAACCAATCTCTAACAAAAACTCTAATACAGCAATACACAGACTAAAGCACGTAAAATCAGAGGTAATGCATTATGCCTGTGGTAGTCGTAACAAAGTAGCAAACAGACTGATTTGAACACTGTATTTTCAAGTCCAAACGGGTATTTTAACATGTTTGCCCATTGAAGGCTTCGCAGTTTTATTTTATAGTCAGTTTAACTATTTTCTTTCAAAATTAGAAAAATAAATGGACATTTAAAAGATGAGAGTCAAGGGGATACATCACTGGGTAGAAGGGCTTGCCACACAAGCCTGCAACTAGAGTCTTGGAACACAGCTGGAAAGCCAGATGCAGCAGCCCACATCTGTAAGCCCAATACTCCAATGGGGAGATGGTAGCAGAGACAGGATTCCTGTGTTGTGGCTCAACATCCAGTGAGACAGCAATAAAGGCATGACAGTGACAGAAACTAGCACACCATGTCTCAAGAGATGGAGGAAGGTAAGAACTAACTCCTGAAACTTGTCCTCCCTTTCCATATATGTGCTTTGCCACACAAGGCATCCACATTTGTATATATGTTAATACATGCAATTGAACTTCTTTAAAATTGAAAACTGATTTCTGACAGATTTGGTACAATAAAATGCACAATCTTTCATCATGACTCTAAAAGATCTGAGGGATGGCAGGCGTGTTTTGCTGATAAGCAGCAGGTAGGACCCATCAGAAGACGGCAGATGAAGTGGCAGGGACCCATTTTTTGGCAGATCTGCATATGCCATCACTATGAAGGAGCAGGAGCTCGGAGCCCAAGTAATCCCAAGTGCTGACTCCATTAACCTCTCTGAATCTTATTTTCCTCATTGTGAGAGAGGTAATAATAATTCGCAGGCTTAGGGTTGCTGGGAAATTAAAAATGCATTTTAAAGGCTCATCCCAGGAACTGGCACATTGTAATTGTTCAGTTAAGTTGGCTGCGATTACTGCTATTCAGCGGAAGAACATTACTGAACAATGCCGAGCACTGCTTAATAAAAAGTTCTTCAAAGTTGAAAACAACTCCGTGAAATTATGTTGTGACTTTCTTTTAAAATATTAATTATAGTTGTCCTCACTCTGTAATGAAAAAGGTACTAAGCATTAAGGAAACATAACGCAGTCATACAAAATAACCTCTCTCTAAATTCCTTCATAGGGGGTAGCGAATTACAATTGTCAGCGTTAGTTCAGCCATATAAGGAGGAAACCAATGTTGTATCTGGTTTTTTTTCTCTAAAGTCATAATTCAAAGGAAGTGAATATAATATATACCATCAGTACTCTTCTGGAAAAATTACAGTCCAAATAAAATGTATGCATACCCACACATACATGTAAACAGACACAAACTACTTACAAGACTCACCATACTTAATTGCTTTATTACTTTTCTAACAGCAAGTGCTGAGAACTCACAGGTTTCTGTTGGGTGGTGGTTGGGATTGAATGCTCATTTCTTTTGGTCCTCTACTGTTCTAAATACCAAGAAAACGAGATTATTTTATGTTTACATCTCAAGAGAAAGCACAGTTCCTGGAATGTAATATATACTCAGTATATAGTCACTGAATGAATGAGTAAACAAATAAGGTGTTTTTTTTTTTAAGATAGAATTAAATTTAACAATGTTAATGATCATTAAAACTTAAAATAACACACAATCACCAATGTGCTGTGGTATTAAGTGTTTTCTTTCCCTGAACAGAAGTGAGTATTGCAATAAGCACACAACAACCCATAATATGTATCTCGAAAGACTGAACCAAGGATTTGTCTTTAATTATTTTCTCCATCTAGCACTACTTCTGGACTTATATATTGAATTTTATTTTTCTTTCCTTATTCTGATCATTTCATAGATATACTAGTATACAGAGAAATAAGAACTGAGCTTAAAAGGGAGAGTTTTTTTTTTTTAAATAGAAACACAGATAATAATCTGTGGTTCTTATTCTTTTGTCTTGTTTTGTTTTCTGTTTTATCTCTCTCTAGTATTTAGCAGGACACGATCCCCCATAAATCCAACCTATTCCTCCCTAAGTTTAATTTCATGTTTTTGTGATATGGTGAAATGAAAAACAATTGAAAGGCTGTTTTTCTTTTCCTTACAGAGGCAGAAATGAAATAGATTCATGGGTAGCGCCTAATTATTTTGGCACATAGTTTTGACCCTTATCTTCTTTATTACACTCAAACGCTGATGGTTACCATGGAGCCCGGTGATGGTAGAGTTCAGCTGGAGGATATTCTGGTGGTGAAAAATCCTGTGAAAACACGAGTACAGAGCCACACTGGGCCAAAGCCACAGAAATTTTAGGTTCAAATTATTTATGTCAAATAATCAGTAAGTAGCTATTTCATGATATGTTCAAGAAAGTTAATTACTTTAAGACTGGCAAAACAAGGAAAAGAGCTTATGTTCTTTGTTTAGGATTCAGGATACAAACATAAAGATTTCTCCAAAGTTTTAAAGCATGTACCATGTGGAAATGCATACTTGATTTATATGTGACCTGTGTCCACACATAGGCACCATCACTAGGAAATGCTGTACTTTCTGTTCCTTCAGGAAAACAAAATCATGGTGGTAAAAGTTATTAATTTCATCAGCTTTATAACTGACATAAAGGTGTAGAATGTTAATCATTAATATGTAAAAACTAGAACTTTCACTTAAATAATAAATGAGAAATTCATGTGTCTGTTAAACGTTTGCATTATCCTCTTCAATATAGGTAAATAGGTATAGTCACTAATACATGTTATTTTCTTTCCCTTCAGAGGAGGTAAAAGCATGTTATCAATAATTGACTTTTAGGATCAATTCAATTTAGCAACTACTTCATATTTTCACTTAGGCGAGGCATTCCACTGGAAATGAGTGATCATATGAATTCATTCATTCATTTTCTTTTGAGGTACTTTTATGTTTCCTGGTGACATACTGCATTCCAGGGAAGACTAGCTCCTGATTCCTGCAGTAAATAAAGTGATGTTTTCACCATCAAATACTTTTACATTCGTGTGAGAAGTGTAATGACATTTATTCTTGCCCCCCCCCAAGGAATTTTAGTTCTAATCAAGGAAAAGGACAAATATAAAACACAAACAACACAGTAACATATGAGCAGTGAATGAAAGGTTTATGCTATGACATTATTATGGAGTGCAGGGAGACTGATCCCATCTGCTCATATTAGAAAAGGCTTTGCAGGGTGATGACATTTGAGTTATGACTCTTAAGAGATGGGGAATTGCTCAGATGGACTGATCTGGATGAGAGTTAAGTTCAGAGAGAAAGACTCAATGGTACCCAACAGCTGCGGAGAATAGGGTGCCAATGGTAGCATACTTATAATCAACCTCAGGAGTTCTGTTTGCAAATGCATACTGGGTTCCTGAGACTGAATGGCCACAGAAGAGGGAAATGAGGACCTATCTGTGCCCTGTAAAATTATTAGAGAAGATGCACTTTGTTCTCTAGGAATTCATACTTTTAAATAAAAGATTGGCCCATCCTGACTTTAATATGAGAAAGTTAATTGCTCAAAGCAGCAGCTTGAGTTAATTTATGTCTGTTATTAAACTATTAGCCTCTCAGTAAACATTTAGATTATGCTTTATCAAATATTTTATCGGAGATAGTTTTCAATTGCTTCCCAGGAGGAAATATAGGAGAAGAAAGGGAACATAAAACCACTTTTCATGTAACTATTCTTCAAGAATAGTCAGCACCGAGCAGAATTTCAAAGATGCTAAAAATCCACTTTATCTAGGAAAATTACCCTTGTGTGTACCATTTGCACATAAAACACGTATCAGTTTCTTCAAATCAAACATAAAAAAATCAATACATCTTTTCCAAGTTCTTTTTTTAAATTTTTTTAATTTTTAATTTTGTTATTAATTTATTCATATTACATCTCAATGGTTATCTCATCCCTTGTATCCTCCCTTTCCTCCCTCCCTCCCATTTTCCCCTTATTCCCCTCCCCTATGACTGTGACTGAGGGAGACCTCCTCCCCCTGTATATGCTCATAGGGTATCAAGTCTCTTCTTGGTAGCCTGCTATCCTTCCTCTGAGTACCGCCAGGTCTCCCCATCCAGGGGACATGGTCAAATATGAGGCACCAGAGTTCATGTGAAAGTCAGACCCCACTCCCCACTCAACTGTGGAGAATATCCTGTCCATTGGCTAGATCTGGGTAGGGGTTTGAAGTTTACAGCCTGTATTGTCCTTGGCTGGAGCCATAGTTTGAGCGGGACCCTTGGGCCCAAATCTGCCTATCATAATGTTCTCAAGACCCAGCTATTCCACTCATTGAAATATATCCAGAAGATGCTCCAGCACACAACAAGAAAATTTGCTCAACCAGGTTCATAGCAGCCTTATTCATAATAGCCAGAACATGGAAACAGCCTAAGTGTCCCTCAGTAGAAGAATGGATAAAGAAACTGTGGTACATTTACACTATAGAATACTACTCAGCTATTAAAAACAAGGAATTCCCGAAATTTGTGGACAAATGGATTGAGCTAGAAATGATCATAATGAGTGAGTTAACCCAGAAGCAGAAAGACTCAAATGGTATATACTCACTTATATCTGCATACTAGCCTAAGGGGCATGTACCATGAAAATCTTCACTTACCAAGAAACTGGGACAGAGGAGAGGACATCCTATTGGGACTCTAGATGAGAGAAGCATGGGAGAATAGCAAAGTAGAAGGATCCAGAGGGTCCTAGAAACCTACATTTCCAAGTTCTTTGAGTTTACATGAGTACAGTGATGGTTATGAAAAGTTATATGGTCAAAATTATTTATGCAATGATTAACTCAAGATAACATCTGTTAAAAGAATACATTTTATTTAAAATAAAACTTTATTAGCTTTTACATTTGAATTCTACCATTATCTGTTAATTTAGATTTAAAAAATTTTCCTTGCTCAACAACTTGAATTCTGAAGTAGGATACAAAAAGATTATATTTCGCAATCATTGTGACTCGGGTTTCTCACTAGTCACTATACCTCCATATTACTTTAGGTGTCATTTGCTAAGAATCATAGTTTGCTGCACCTTTCTGATTCCTCAGTGGAAAATGAAACAGAGAAATTTCAATTTACAAAACCTTTTTGACTTTGTAAACACTTATTTCCATTCTATGAATATTATATATTAGAAAAGTATGGTAATCTGAAGCAGAGTTTCTCCCTTAGCTCTGTGTCATCATAAAAAACAAACAAAACAAAACAAAACAAAACAACAAGAACAAACCAGATGTAGGAAAACTCAAGGACAATGTGCAATTGGTGTTTCCAGCAGACCAGTATCGCTAGAGGATGGTATAAAACAGTGATGAGAGAAAGGTAACCTGACTGGAAGGTTGCTTTAATATGTGGGCAATTAGCTCTATTGAGTGTAAAAACAGTGGGAAGGATATTGTCTGCAGATTTGGACAGTTGTTTGCTTGTTCATTAACCCCTTATTGGTTTTAAGTGGCAAGGAAAATAATCTTTCTTTCATGAAATCTACAGTTGTTTAACAGACTTTAATTTTATTTGTAGTTAACTGTGAAAATGCACCAGGTTATTATTAATTATAACCCATCAAGAATTCTTTTGCAATTTTTGACACTGAACATTTTTTTCTGTTATTTCATTATAGAAACTGCATAGCCTCATTTATTTGTTCCTGTTGTACACATGAGTAAACTGAAGCTTAGAAATATTAGATTATTTACCAAAGTTCAAACAGATAAAAAGTGCTGGGGCTGATATGATATCAAGCCAAGTTTGTTATAACCTTTAATCTTGTGCATTATTTAACTAAAACTTTAGCTAGCCTCTGATACTGTCTTACAACTGCTGGAAATGCAAATCTTGTATTACCCTTTGGCGTATACAAATTTACCACTCCTTTGGTAAAAAAGGAAAGTGCCTCAATTTATTTTGAAAATACTTGCATACCATAAAACTTAAGAGCCATTTTCTGAGAGTCACATGATTTTTTTTGTATCTGTTTAAAACAACTCGTAGAGAAGGTTTGTGTTGATATTTTGACATGTGGACTTTTTAAAACCACATATATGTGTGTCTTTGTTTTTAATTGTTGACCATCAGTTTTAATTATTTGACAGGTTATTATTGAAGTTGCCTCCAACTGGAGTAATAACTTTAATAAAATATGATTTAGTAGGCATAGGTTAATTGACTATATTGTTGTCTTTCAGATCCCACAGGTCCCTCTGCTACCTTCATTAGAGACAGAATAATGCCATCAATAATTAACTGCCTAAGTTGCCTCTATGAAATATACATAGAATTAGAAGGAAACACTCGGTCATAAAACTTCCCCAGCATTATTGTGCATTTTTGACCATCCGGAAGGAAACATTGCTTTTTCAAGTTTTAATATCACCATCTCCCATTCATTTAGTCGTTAGTTTGTGATACGTAGGATGATCAAATGAACAGACGCATTATTAAATTTACATTTAACCTGGTTGCCCATCTGTTGTGAGATGTAATTGAAACCCTTTTTCCCAGTTTTAGTGTGAATTCGTTATTGTTGTTGTTTAATGTTTATTCTTCTATCTTTCCATTTCTGAGATACAGTGTCCAATTACTTATCGTAGTTACTTATCGTAATTTCAACTTCATAGTAGCATTTCTTCTGCCATTCATCTCTTCAGGAATCACTTTCTACCCCATGAATCCAGAATTGGAAAGTCAAGGATCATCTCTTATTAGAAATAAGTCAGGCCATGGCATGCTACCAAAGAATCCACTTTTTATCCATTTCGTTTTGAAACAGGGGTTCTATGTGTAGCCGTGGCTGTCCTAGAACTTGATCTGTAGACCAGTCTGACCTCGAACTCACAGAGTGAGTGCTGGGATGACAGGCGTGTGCTACCACCCCTGCACAGCTCCTTATGTTTATCGAAGAAACATGTAATTTTTGTTCAAGACTATTTTAGGGAGATGATGTTTTCTGGATATTTTTCTAATTTGATTAGCTTAGCTAACTTGTTTATGTGAGAGGGGGCTATACCACAGCACGCAGGTGGAGACCAGAGCTAACTAGTGGGTACTGATTCCCACCTTCACTCATGTGGCTCTGAGGAGTCAAACTCTCGTCCTCAGGATTGGAAGCTGGCATCGTTATCTACTGAGCCATCTCTCCACCCATGTGGGAGAATAAAAATGATGTTTCTAAGTAAAATACTTCATCTGATAGAACACTGATCTTAAACATACACCAATGAAAACATGGTAAAGGTGCTGAACATCTTTTTAAATACACTTATTTAAATATAAATCTCTGAAATGATGCAACTTTGTGGCATCCAATAATATTCTTAAAATGTTTGTTGAACTAGAATAAAATTTTTTAAAGACCAGGATAAATGCTTAAAATAATGCCCTATTGAACATACATATTTTTAACCTATCAAAACATGTTATTTGATTTGCATTTTTCACATATCAAAATAGACAACCACTGCTTTGAAAAATATAGTATCTCCTTTGAAACTTCCACTAAGTGTGACATATAAAAACTTTGCACACCAAAAATTATCTAGAGTGTTTGAATTTAAAAAATCAAAATGCATATATGGCATTTCCATATTACTTTCTAACATCTTTGGGTTATTAGTGGGAAATTTAATTTGTGCTAATTAGCCTGAGGCAAAATGAGTGAGAAATTAACTTGACACAGACATTTGATGTTATAGTATTTCTCAGTTTGCAGAACAGCCACAACATGGCAACCCAGAATAAACACACAGATCTTCAGTGTCACTTCCAATTACCACATTACTGCAAATAGCTGTAAGTTACTGAAAAGCCAGCCTTGATTCATTATCTTCTGGGTTTTATCTGAGAAGGCGTGCGTCAGCACTGCACATGAAATGACATGCTTGAAGATTCTTCTCTTTCATTACTGGCCTGAATCTTGATTTATAGTCTGTTTTCAGAAATAACATTTATCAATATTAATATGCCTCTGGAGCCATTCTTGCTCAGACTCTGCAGAGGCACCAAGAGTTAGCATAGCCGCTTTCCCTTTGGTTTTCTGTTCATCCCTATTTTTTTCACCAGGGAGCAGGGAGCAGGAAAAAAAAGCAGGCAAATAGCAATATCTTGTCTTCATTTTTGTTTCTTCTTAGTTTTTTCTGTTCTTTGATTTAGTATTTGGTTTTGGAAAAAAGAAACCCTGAATATATGATACAGATATTCAACTGTAACACTTTCTAAACCTTAAAATGTGGTACATAAATACAATAATGTATAAAATTATTTTCAAACTAGGACATTTTTGAGGAGCTGGTTTGACTTGGCAGTCTCTAGATAAATAACAAAAGAACATAAATGTGTTGGGTTTGGCTTCCTATTTTTCCATTTCCTGTCTTCTCAGTACTTGGAAACTTGTAACAGATGCTGGCCCAATTACAAGTTGTCCAATGGTACAAATTTTGTCAATGGTTCTACTTCCCGTTACCTACTATTTGTGTCCAAATTGGAACTGGCATTTTACAATTCAAGGAACAGTTAATTATCTCTTAAGGAATATCTCACCACAAACCTTGAATTTCATGGAAAGACTTTGTTATCTTCAGCTATTTCTATGTGTGTTTATCAATGTATGTCTATGCATGTGTGGATATTTGTATGTGTTTGTGTAGATAGTGTGTGTGGTTGAACATGTGAATAGAGACCAGATATCCATGCGAGGGATCTTCCACAATTGTTTTATATTCTTCTTAATTGATTCTTTGGAATCTTCATGTGTGTTTATAACACACTATTGTCACACTCAATCTTTAAGCATCTCTTTTTGCTCTCTGACTTCACCAGTCTGCCTCTTACCCCACCATGTCTGCATTCTACTTTCACGTGGTTTTGTTTTGCTTTGCTTTGAGACTCACTAAATGTAACCAGGTCAACTTGTGAGGGCATGCGTATGGAGCACTCTATTGCATCATGGGGAATCCACCATTGTCTTTAACACTAAGGAGAGTGACTTCCTCTCCCACATGATCCTTGACTACCATTGGCTACTCACTACCTGCTGTATGAGCCAGTGTTCTAGGATTCAACTCCCATCGTTGGCTGAATGTTTAGGGATCAGACATTACTGACTTGATATAGACAATTGAAGTTGCTGGAAGTTCAAGCTTGTCATGGATATGCCATGCCCTCAAGTCCTACCAGTACCAGCAAAGAAAGACTGGATAAGAAGAAGAGCTACCTGGAAGACTGTTGTAACATCCAATAGTAAACTGTGAATGTTAATGAAAGAAGAAAATAAGGAGACTACTTTTGAAGTAGACTCGATGAAATTACACAGAGGATAGAAGAAGTGAGAAGTATGACAAACAGAAGAGACAATCAGGGTTAAAACATGCAGTCATGATGAAGGGTTCTTAAGCCAGTGATGCAGTTTATATGGAATGTTTGTAGTCTTCTACACAGAACAACACCCCTGGTTGCGTCATTGTACAGTGGCAGAGAAGTACACATAGAGTTAGGGAGCATAAACAACAGTTCAGCTTGTTGAAAGGAGAGCTGTTGAACCTGCTTAAGATTTTTGTTAATACTTTGTTTCTTCCATCAGTTAGATCCTAGTACTATAAAGAATGTGTTAAGTTATGTGGGTGACCTTAATGATGCCAAAGTTTATTCATGAAAATTTGCAAGTGTGAAGGTAGAATGCTTCTAAATGGCCTTTAATTCTTGTATTTTAAAGTCTATTACCTAGACATAGAAATCTGTAGAAGGCAAAATGCCACCATGAGTATTCAGAGAATTTATCTTTTTGTACATGCTGATAGCCTCAAAAAGTTAAGCCTCAATTACAACCTTGAATCGGTTTTAACTGTTACTTCCAGAAAATCTCCTGAGCTATCAAACTTCTTAAGATTTGCGTGGTGTGAAGTTATTTAACTGTTTCCCTAAGTTTCTACACAATAGTAAAAAAATGCCACTATATTTCTTTCCTATAATGTCAACTACTTTTTGCGGTAAGATTTCATATTTAAGCGTACATTTTATGAGGTCCTGTATGTCTACTTGGCAGCATGTAAAGGCTGTTCAGCACCAAAAAAAAAAAAAAGAAAGAAAGAAAAAAAGAAACAGAAACAGACAACATAGGTTTGCTATGCTTTTAAAGGGTGTGAAAGGGGCATAGAAATCCCAAATTAAAGAGGCCCAGCAAATCTATTTCTATTTTTCTAAATTCCTTTTCTGCTTGCAGTCTTTTCATTTTAATGCACAATAGATTTTAAAGGATATCCTCCCCCGTGTTCTACATGAGAAGCATGAGAGAATGGGAAAATAGAAGGATCCAGAGGGTCCTAGAAACCTACAAGAAAAACATTAAGATGTGCTGATCAAAGTTTTCAGCACTTATTGTCCTTGGCTGGTGCCATTGTTTGAGCGGGACTCCTGGGCCCAGATCTTCCCATCATAATGTTCTTCTTGTAGGTTTCTAGGACCCTCTGGATCCTTCTACTTCCCCATTCTCCCATGCTTCTCTCACCTGGAGTCCCAATAGGAGTCCTCCCCTCTGTTCCACTTTCCTGGTAAGTGAAGACTTTCATAGGACATATCTGTTGGGCTAGTGTCCAGATATAAGTGAGTATATACCATTTGAGTCTTTATGCTTCTCGGTTAGCTCACTCATTATGATCATTTCTAGTTCAATCCACTTGTCCACAAATTTCTAAAATTCCTTTTTTTTTTTAATAGATCAAGCAAATGGACAGGACATTCTCCACAATTGAGTGGAGAGTGGGGTCTGACTTTCACATGAACTCTGGTGCCCCATGCTTGACTACATGCCCTGGATGGGGAGGCCGGGTGGCACTCAGAGGAAGGATAGCAGGCTACCAAGAAGAGGCTTGATACCCTATGAGCATATACATGGGGAGGAGGTCCCCTCAGTCACAGTCATCGGGGAGGAGAGTAAGGGGAAAATGGGAGTGAGGGAGGAATGGGAGGATTCAAGGGATGGGACAACAACTGATATGTAATATGAATAAATTAATAAAATATATTAAAATATTTTAAAGGATAGGTGACCCACCTGTGGAGTTTGTGGTATCTACCTACCTAGAATACAAAACATAGGGGACACATTCATGTAATTTTTAAAACCAACGAGGAAGGATTTTTATCCAGTGCCCATTTTTCACCTATGAGATAATTTGCTTGTCTAAAATATGAAGGTCATAGGTTTTCCCAGAACATGTGAAAGAAGGAACGCAAAAAATCCTTGTTGAATTAACCATTGCCATTGAAATATTTGCAATAATGTGGCACCCGGTATAATAATTTCCTTTTAAATGGATAGATTAAATGGGTAGATTGATTTATGAGTATATTTTGGAAAGACTAGGTTTAGTTTCTTCTTCAGTTCAATGCCTTTGGAAAAGCAGTATATTTAGAAACACAGGCTTACCAAACCTTTGATATATTTAGTAGACTGTACTTTTCTCACAGATGTGTCACAGAACATACAAAACTTCTTTAAAATATTTTATTGATTTATTCATATTACATCTAAATTGTTAGCCCATCCCTTATAACCACCCATTCCTCCCTCCCTCTCACCTTCCCTCTACTCCATTCCACTATGACTGTGACTGTGGGGGGGCCTCCTCCCCCTGTTCATAGGGTATCAAGCCTTTTCTTGTTAGGCTGCTATCCTTCCTCTGAGTGTCACCAGGCCTCCGCATCAAGGGGATGTGGTCAAATATGGGGCACCAGAGTTCGCATGAAAGTAAGACGCCACTCTCCACTCAACGGTGGAGATTGTCCTGTCCATCGGTTAGATCTGGGTAGGGGTTCAAAGTTTACTGCCTATATTGTCCTCGGATGGTGCCATAGTTTGAGCAGGACGCCTGGAAACTGATCCATGAGGCATAATGTTCTTCTTGTAGGTTTCTAAGACCTCTGGATCCTTCTCTTTTCCCATTCTCTCATGCTTCAGTCACCTAAATTCCCAATAGAATGTCCTCCCCTCTGACCCACTTTCCTTGTACATGAAGACTTTCATTGGACATGCCCCTTTGGCTAGTGTCCAGATATAATTGAGTATATAACATTTGACTCTTTTTGCTTCTGGGTGAATTCATTCATTATGATCATTTGTAGTTCAATCCATTTGTCCACAAAATTTGGGAATTCCTTGTTTTTAATAGCTGAGTAGTGTTCCATAGTGTAAATGTACCACAGTTTCTTTATCCATTCTTCTACTGAGTAACACTTAGGCTGTTTCCATGTTCTGGCTATTATGAATAAGGCAGCTATGAACATGGTTGTGCATATATCCCTGTTGTGTGCTGGAGCATCTTCTGGGTATATTCCAAGGAGTGGAATAGCTGGGTGTTGAGGAAGCCTTATTCCCATTTTTCTGAGAAAGCACCAGATAGATTTCCAAAGTGGTTGTACTAGTTTGCAATCCCACCAGCAATGAAGGAGTGTTCCTCTCTCTCCACGTCCTTGCTAGTATGTGGTATCACTTAACATTTTTGATCTTAGCCATTCTGAGGGGTGTAAGATGGAACTAAAGACCTCAACATAAAACCAGAGACATTAAATTGGTTAGAAGAAAAAGCGGGGAAGAGCCTGGAACACATTGGCACAGGAGACAACTTGATGAACAGAACACGAACAGCCCAGGCCTTAAGGTCAACAATTATTAAATGGGACCTCATGGAGGCTGAGAAGCTTCTGTAAGGTAGGAGACACTGTCAACAGAGCAAAGCGACATCCTATAGACTGGGAATGGTCTAATATCCAAAATATAAAGAACTCAAGAAATTAAACACCACAAAACCAAATGACCCAATTGAGAAATGGGGCTCAGAATTAAACATAGAATTCTCAACAGAGGAATATCAAATGGCAGAGAACATTTAAATGCTCAACCTCCTTAGTCATCAGAGAAATGCAAATCAAAACGACACTGAGATTTCATCTTACACCCATCAGAATGGCTAAGAGCCTACAAAACTTAATATGAAAAGAAAGTACAGGCTTAGTTAGTTAAAAGAAAGTGATTTGATATTCACAAGTTCGGATGTGAGGTCCTCAGATTTCTAAAAACAAGTGATAGGTTTTTCACTTCTGGCTGCTAAAGGTTCTACAGCTCCATGCAATACTTGGTTTTGAAGAGCCCCCAGCTCTTTCATCTGTCTTGGTTTTTGGTCCATGTCTCTATGTCTCTATGTCTCCAGTATGTCTCTATGACCACTGTCAAAACACAGTATTGAAGATGCTCCACAATGTTGAAAATTTCAGGTCCGTCTACTTGGGCCTGATGAAAATGCTGTTGAATGTTGTCCACTGGGCAGAATAGCCCTTATTATTTTTATTGGAGCCTTGAGTACTTACAAGAGACCTTCAAAATTGGGACTGCGAGTATTCCCTTATAAGCGAAAGGTCTAAGGAAGGTCATCAGACCTTTACCTGAGATTCTAGCTGCTCCTTTTATACCTGTCACAGTTATATATCAACTCCCCAGAGTTCTCATGATCTCAGGGTCTCAGCAAGAGATACAGCAAAGTTTGGAAAGTTAATTACAGCAGGGGCTCTATCAGTGCAAGCATGGGAAAGTCACTATTTCTGCTGAAGTAATCATTTTCATGTTATGGCTTATCTTAAGGTCAGTCTCCTGTAAGCAACCTCCCATTCTTGTTCTGTAAATAATCCTGATTAATCCTCACATTGTGCTCTGATTGGCTTATTTTATGTATCATTGACTTTAAGATTAATATTATGTTTAATAATAATTATAATGATGATCATGATGATGGTGACAATGTTCTCTATTCAACTTCTCTGGAACTGCTATAACAAGTAAAATCATCATTTTTCATATTCTCATATATTTTGGATATAGCCATTTGTCAGATGTAGCAAATAAATGTGTTTTCTGCTACCTATTTAATAACGCAATCATCTCTTTACTACAATTTATTAATGCTGTCATGAGTAAAATCCTTCATTTTTCTGAATTGTATTGAAAATTTTCACATCTGTTTTCACCTTTGGACTATTTCTCTGTCATATGTATCCATTATTGACACTGGAAAAGTGGGATATAGATAGCATTCAGTGGATTTGCCTATCATCCATTTTGCTTCCTCTTTAAACTTTTTTTGGGTAAGCAACAGAATTACTCCTTTTCTGATTTTATAAACCAAAGATGATATAGAGGCTAGAAGACATTCAGAGATTTGCCCAAACCAATCAAGCCATATCAAATTAAACATACTAAATTTCTAGAATGATCTTTTTTTAGAGTATAACACTAGTGCGGTTTTGACTGAAGGAAGGATTTACATGAATTTTAGCCCATTCTCTAGGCTAGAAAGCTTCTAATAGTGACTTTTGTCACTCCCTCATGAAGAGAAAGGTATGCATGAATATACTGACTGGCTATCTTCTTGAAGGCTGACACTCTCATTATCTACAATGAGAAGTTCCTCAGAAGCACTGAGGCTTCTGATGTAATTATAGGAACCAATTTAGGAATTTAATTGAATGATATTGTTTAAAGGATAAAGGAAAACAATCTTACAGACTGGGATGAAATAGTCACTTCTATTAGTGTAAAAGATTAGAAAATTTTCTGTTTTTATCAGGAGTGCTCTTGAGGTTCAGCATTTCCTAAAACAAGTTCTCTTTGGACTGCCCTTTTTCCTCTTTGTTAGTCCTCCATCAGTACAGAAATATGCAAATTACAATGAATGAAATCATTTTGGATTTCATTTCTTGACATGTAAATGAAATGTAATACATTAAAGTGTCTTTTGGTAAAACTAGCATAGTGGTCTGTAATTGAGTAGCTCTCAGAATTCCTTTGAAGAGTCTTTTCATAATGGGTATGGTGGTAGGAAGGGGAGAAAAATTTCCCCATTGCAGTGACTGATACAAGGGCCTTCCCCATTCCACTGTAGAAATCATATTAACTCTTAAAGGGATTTCTACATGCCAGTATATCTAAAACATATCATGACTTCTGTTTTCTCTAAACTGACATTTACTATCATTTGATAGATATCTGCTGCACATATAATTAATATCACATTGTCTACAATAAATCTTTAAAGAAATATATAAGTAGACATTTTTTGAGGAGATGATGCAATAGATCTTAATAATTTGCTTAATATCACACAAATATTGAAAAATGACGTGAAATCTGAGCCCAGATTTTCACGAAATGAAGCTCCATGATGAGAATGATCCTCGGCGAGCTCCTTTCTAGTGTACGTGTTCCCTGGCATCTGGGGAGAATCCCGTTATTCTGAGTATGGATTTTAGGATTGGCTTTTGGGCCACTTGGTCAGTGAACCTCTGTGTAAATGCTTGACTTATTTCTTCATCGTGTGGTTGGCTGGATCACTTGATTTATCTACAGATTTGGATGCCGCACATGAAAAAAATGAAAGGTGAGTAGAAAGCTATAGGTGTTATAGGACTGTCAGGAGGAGGAAAAAAAAGGGAAATATGATTTTGGACAAAGAAAGAGAACTTTTTTGATCTTTCTCCTTTTACATGTCAAAATGACTTATAGCAAATTTGGCAAGTGAGTCTAAGAAGTACAGAGATCTAAGGAATACTGGGAGCCTGTTTCTGCCTTAGAATGTGTGTGTGAGAGAGATTCTATACAGGATCTTTTTTGTGTTCATTGATTATTTTGATGGATTTTCTGAGGGTATTGTAAAATATCCAACTCTTACCACAGGAGATATGAAATATAAAACTAAAAATACTGTTGTTTTGTGCAGTTTGCAGAAAGATTATTTTGATGCATAACTTATTTTGGCAACCAGACCAGAGGCAGCAAAAAGAAGGGAAGGCGTATAGAAAAGAAACCTTTTTGCCCTAATAGTCATTTCATCAGGGCTAGAAGGACCATGATTACTAGAAGGAAGAAAAGACACTAAGTATATAGGCTGGCTGTGTGTGAGTACAACGCTAAACTGACTCATTCTTGATTATTCCTCTGTGTGTGTGTGTGTGTGTGTGTGTGTGTGTGTGTGTGTGAGAGAGAGAGAGAGAGAGAGAGAGAGAGAGAGAGAGAGAGAGAGAG
>OU015743.1:27643631-27661405 GCA_907169655.1 Acomys percivali | reverse complement strand
AGAGAGAGAGAGAGAGAGAGAGAGAGAGAGAGAGAGAGAGAGAGAGAATGAATTACCCATGTTCAGATAGAAGGACAAATAAAACTCAATTGTACAGTCAAGGAAATCAACAGAAGTACTTGATTAATTTATAGAAATTAAACTGATGTATTTTTTAAAAATGAGATAATATTTTCCTGTTTCTCAGTTTGTTGCATATTTTATATTTTGCCATAAATGTAACCCCTAATGCATTTCCATTCCCTAGATATGTTTATAATGCTAAGTTTCTTTTCTATTAAGGTATAACTATCATTAAAAGACACCCATGGAGATATATAATTTAATTGAATTGACTTATCAGAGTAGTAATGATTTGCTCTTGCTTCCAAAAAAAGAAATTAAACTAACAGGAATAATACAGTGAGATGCATGTCAGTGAGTTATTTTATGCAGCATGTGAAAGTCTCCATAACTTTGAGATCGATTGAACAAACACACGATTATCATTACTTTATTAACTTTACTTATATTACTTTTACCTTAACTTATAACCTGATAATCCCCAAAGTGTTTCCTGTATTTTAATTGTCCTCATCCAGCATTTGAAGTTTATTGAGCAGCATATTTTCAAAAGATAAATGCCTGGAACTATTGTAAATTAGATGAGTGTATAAGAGAAACAAGGAGTCACTAGTTCAAGAATAGATGGATTACATATTTCATTACTGGAAAAGCATTGGTGACCAAATCCCAGCAAGATCTGTGCTTGGCTTAAAAGGCTGAATAGTAAAACAATCTTAAAGTTGGGAATAGGGGCTGAAGTATAAACATAACTCATGAGATGAGCATAATCCTAGAGCTATCCAGAAGTTCCTGTGTCAGCCAGAAAACACCAGATCAGATGTTCTCTGCATACTTCTTACATTCCCCTCATGATCCTTGGTGTGTACTTTTGACAAAGATCAGTACCTCAGACATTAACCTATGCATAACTCAGAAAATATAACATTTTTTAAATTTTATTAATTTATTCATATTACATCTCGATTGTTAGCTCTTCCCCTGTTTCCTCCCATTCTTCCCTCCCTCCCACTTCCCCTCTTCTCCCCTCCCCTATGTCTGTGATTGAGGGAGACCTCCTCCCCGCTATATATGCTCTTAGATATAGAGTCTCTTCTTGGTAACTTGCTATCCCTCCTCTGAGTGCCGCCAGGCCTCCCCATCCAGGGGACATTGTCAGAAAAGGGGCCCCAGAGTTCGTGTGAGAGTCAGATCTCACTCTCTACTCAACGGTGGAGAATATCATGTTTGTCGGCTACGTCTTGGTAGGGGTTTGAAGTTTACTGCCTATATTCTCCTTGGCTGGTGCCTTAGTTTGAGGAGGATCCCAGGACCCAGATCTGCCTGTCATAAAGTTCTTCTTGTAGGTTTCCAGGACTCTGTGGGTCCTACTATTTCCCCATTCTTCCATGTTACTCTCGCCTAAAGTCTCTATAGGATGACCTCTCCTCTGACCCACTTTCCTGGTAAGTAAAATTTTTCATAGTACATATCCCTTGGACTAGTGTTTTGATATAAGTGAGTATATACCGTTTGTCTCTTTTTGCTTTTGGGTGAACTCACTCATTATGATAATTTCTAGATCAATCCATTTGTCCACAAATTTCGGGAATTCCTTGTTTTTAATAGCTGAGTAGTATTCCATAGTGTAAATGTACCACAGTTTCTTAGTCCATTCTTCTACTGAGGGACACTTAGGCTGTTTCCATGTTCTGGCTATTATGTATAAAGCAGCTATGAACATGGTTGAGCATATGTCCCTGTTGTGTGGTAGGGTATTTTCTGGGTATATTCCCAAGAGTGGGATAGCTCCAGAATAGCAAAAACAATCCTATACAATAAAAGATCCTCTGGAGGAATCTCCATACCTGATCTCAAGCTGTACTACAGAGCAACAGTAATTAAAACAGCATGGTACTGGCAAAGCAATAGGCTGGTATATTAATGGAATCGAATCGAAGACCCAGAGATGAACCCACACACATTTGCTCACTTGATTTTTGACAAAGAAGCCAAATCTATTCAATGGAAAAATGATAGCATCTTCAACAAATGGTGCTGGCCTAACTGGATGTCTACATGTAGAAAAATGCAATTAGACCCTTATTTGTCACCATGCACAAAACTCAAGTCCAAGTGGATTAAAGACCGCAACTTAAAACTAGAGACATTAATTCAGTTAGAAGAAAAAGTGGGGAAGAGCCTGGGACACATAGGCACAGGAAAAAACTTCCTGAATTGTCCTGTATTGTCCTTGGCTGGAACAGAACACCAACAGCAACAGAATACCAACAGCCCAGTCGTTAATGTCAACAATCAATAAATGGGACCTCATGAGGCTGAGAAGCTTCTGTAAGGCAGGAGACACTGTCAAGAGAACAAAGCGACAGCCTACAGACTGGGAAAAGATCTTCACCAACCCTTCATCTGACAAAGGTTTAATATCCAAAATATATAAAGAACTCAAGAAATTAAACACCACAAAACCAAACCACCCAATTGCGAAATGGGGCTTGGAACTTAACAGAGAATTCTCAACAGAGGAACATCAAATGGCCGAGAAACACTTAAAGAAATGCTCATCCTCGTTACTCATCAGAGAAATGCAAATCAAAATGACACTGAGATTCCATCTTACACCCATCAGAATGGCTAAGATCAAAAACTCAAATGACACCACATGTTGGTGAGGATGTGGAAAGAGAAGGACACTCATTCATTGCTGGTGGGATTGCAAACTAGTACAACCACTTTGGAAAGATATCTGGCGCTTTCTCAGAAAAATGGGAATAGAAAATATAACACTTAAACCATAATGTGTGTGCATATGCCCCTACAAATGTCTCTGAGTAGCAGCCTCTCTCTTCCAACAGAGCTACAAACAAAGTAATGACTATAGTGTTATCAACATAACTGTATCGATGTATCAATCAACTATATCAATCAGGGTGGATTGATTAACTGTAGGAAGATTTGTTATTCCATGGAAGACTTGTTTCATTCTTGTTTTTGATTGATTTAAGGGGAGAAAAATATGGATGTATAAATTAAGATATTTTAAACTATGGGAAGCAGATTAAAAATAATTTAAAAAATCAGAAAACCTATAAGTTTTTATTACTGCAAAGTAACCTAGAAGTTTGTGAATCTGAATACCTAAGTTACAAGAAAAATATCAGTAACCCTCAAGATTTGTTCATTCACTTAATAAAGACATTTTAAACCTCTACCAAATTTAGTGTTTCTGAATGTTCTGAAATATTGAGACAAGTGCTTTTAAGAGGAAGGAGAGGTTGTATTTAGGATAAAATCTCCTCAATATATTGCCTAAGATTGTTGTCCAATGAGCCCTTGGAACTGCACCCAAGCTTTCCAACTGAGGTACACTGCTCTAAAACCACTGTGTAAGAGATAGATAGCTTCCAATAGTGTTTCAAGTGCCTCTATCCAGCTATCAACAAACAATGACGTAGCCTTTAAAGCACTGCTATCTAAAGATAGTGTACCCGGTCACAATAGATACATCATGATAGATTATGTTCTCTTCATACTGCATTAGAATTGCCTAGTGGAACAGTCCAGGTGATCGATAGTTCAAATAGTATGCCTCCTTAGACTCATTCTTACACTACCTCAGTCTATGACTAAGGAAATCGCTGGAGACATGAAGTCATAGGCTGACCCTGAGGTAGAGTGTGCATGAGAAAGAGAATGGAAGATGTAGATGTGGGTGAGTTGGCAAGGGAGAAGCTTACGGGAGTTGGTTTAGGAGAAATTGTAGGCAGAATATAATGTATGAAAATATCTATTTTCACTAAAAATAAGTAAAATAAAATGGTATATTAATCTCTTCAAATAAACAGTTCATGATCTTTTAAAATATGTTTTTTTTTCCCACAAATTTCTGAAGCCTCTAATGAAAGATCTGTTGAGATCTAGGTTGGTGATAGAACTTTGACCAAAAATGATCACCAGGACCAACAACAGTTACTGTAGTTGGGCATATTTCTCTTGGCCATGAACTGTTTATTCCATCTACATCACTGGAATTCAAGTTACAATGCTAGTCATTTCCAATGTTTTTAGCCATTTTCTTTGGTGAACCGTAGCATCTGTAGTATATTTTCTTCATTGCAAAATTCTTAGTAGTGTATGTGATCAACAGGAATGGACACATTTAAATATACCATATGCTTTTTTTTGTAAGAATCTTGTTCATCTTAACCCCTAAACAACTAAGCTTCATTGTAAAACTAAGCTACCTGGTCTTCAACTCCATCAGACACTTGAGAAGGAATAAACTTGATTACTTGAGTACGCTGGGAGTTCAGGTTAGCAGCTTTCCAAATGACAAGACGACCAAGACAGTTTCCTACCTGAATAGTCACACAAAACTCTCTATAATATTGGAGCATCTTTTTCAGCCTTATGGCCCAATACACATTCAGAATTTTAGATGCACCAAGATAGGAAAGATGTTTTCTTCAAGGCTGTCAAAAGAAATGGCCAAAACACTAAGAATGCAGCACTTATATAATTCCTGATTGTGTCATGGTTCTTCTTGCTAAAGGCAGTTTATTGTATATATGTGTAATAATATAAATGTGTATGTTTAAATAAAAATGTTTAATTAATTAAAAAAGGTACAAAAACAATCTTGTCACACATACTAATTAAAGACTAGTAATAATTAACATTCTTAAAACTTAAAGTGGGATATACTTCCTTGAGCAAATTCTTTTGATAGAGATTTGCTGCTGTGGTTTCCATATTGAGTGGGTTAGCCATACTTAGCTTACATAGAAATGATTATTATGTACAATTACGCCCAGGTACTAAGAATCTTGACTAATGTGGAGAACTTCGTGACTATTTCCCTGAAAGTTCCAGAAGCAACATAAATAGAAGTAAATATTAATTTATGTGTTCATGCTTGAGTGTTTGTGTTTGTATGAACATTGCTTACAGGAAAGGGCAAAGTCTTTAAATTAGAAATAGGCATTGATATCATCAAGCTTTGTAGTGTCTGTGAATACAATATTTAGTTCCTTTTTGCTTCCTTATTTCATTGAGGATAAGATGGGCAGGGCATTTGTCTTTGAAGCTTATAAACAGATGACAATGAATCATTGCCTTATTGATGCTGCTACTCAAAACCATTGTCATTCTGATTAGAAAGTTCCAGGTGCATGGGAAACATCAAGTGATTATACTCATTACAAATCAGCAATAATGTCATTAAAATAATTAAACACAGTGTATTTTAATTTGATTTACTTTGAAGAAGAGTGAGCACACAAAGTTAACAAGAGTCTTTTATTATTTATTGTAGGAAGTATTGTGTACTTTTGTTGCTTTTATTCTAAAATTTAACTAATAAGCAGGAAAAATATTCATATTTCTAGACTAGATATCTATTTAACTTAAATTTATATATAATATATATAATATACAACCAAGTGAAACTGTGCATTAATACTATTTATAAAACATAAGTATATCCATTTTATTCAAGCTTTTTTTTAAACACATAAAATACTATTCTAATCCTGTTACTGAACTTGAGGGTCATAATCTGTGTACTAGATTCAGAACCCAGCATCGTTTCATAACAATCCAATTGAAAAAAAACAAAGCAATAGTTGAACTAAGAAGATTTATTCAATGGGGTGAGTCAGAACAAGATACCACAAACCAGCAGTGCTGTGCTCAGGGTGATGAAGTGGGTTAAAAGTTTAAAAAAGGGGACTATGGATATGCATATCTAAGCATCCTTGGTTAAGCTATGGTCCTGCCCACTGGTAGTCGATCATTATCTGGGTTTCAGCCTTATCCTGTAAGGTGGTCTGATGAGTTATTGCAACTGTGTGAAATCTTGTACCTAAAAACACTCCTCTACCTCCCCCAGTTTTTGCCCTTTCCTTCTCCCAGAATGAGATTTGTGGGGGAAATTCTCATTTCTTTCAAGTCCATTATTTTAATTGTTTGATTGTTATATTAAGAGAAACAAATGTCTCTTTAAATAAATCCATTTCTACCTGACTGCTTTACATTTTTTCAATTAATTCTTTAGTGTCTCAGTCTTGAGTTGGAACATGTCTATGCTTAAAGTGGAGTAAACAGAATGCAAGGAAGGACCATGGTTAGAACGTACCTGTTAGTGCCAAATGGCCATGCATAAGAACTATTTTTTAAGTAACTGCTTGACTTTGGTTAGTTGTGAAACAGCTTAGAAGTGACTCTATCTTTTCCCAAGCCCTATATTAAAAAATACCATTTTCTGATTTTCCACTATGAATTTGTACTTTTTTATTATCCTATTGAGAATGTGCTGCTAGCCTTGACTTGGGGAACAGATTGTAACCCTCGTATTTGATAACAATATCTGTAATCTGAGTTCAAACCCCAAGCACTAACATCACTAAAGGAAAGCTTAAGCTGAATATTCAAATGAAAGGATTTTGAGTGGTATCATGGAAATATCATACAATGTCATGGGATATGTTGAAATAGAATTTCCCTGAAAATTATTATAAATCTTTATTTGCATGTAATTAATCATAAGTAAGTTACATTACTATGTAAAAACATTCCTTTCTGCAAATGTGACTCCAATCCCTTTCTTTCTAGAACCTTATTGTCCATACTTGTCCACTGCTCCCAACAATTATAAAATCAAAACTGTAATTAAGCTCTAAGTGTTTTTAAAAAGTTCCAGTTTAGAGAAAAAAATAAGAGTGTTCGATAAAATTTTGCTAGTTGTATTTAACTATTTAGATATGTTGCTAGATTGTGTTCCATAAATTGAATTAAAATACAAGCCACCAGATGTGAATATGTTACAGGGTAATGGAATCTAAGTTACTTTTAATGCGAGCATATTTCTTTGTAATTAACAATAATTATTTCTAATTGTTTCCTGTTTTTTTCCTTTTACTCACGTAGTTTTTCATAGTTGATTTACCTTGATTTGAGTCAGCTTTTCATTGGTGATTATGGATTTGGGTCTGCTTCCCACTGGTTATTGAGCTTTTCCTATGCTAAACTTGCTTCTATCTGATTATCCTAGGGTTCCCCTGATGTGAACTTGATGAAAACCAAGTAGGGGGCATACAAATTGAAAGAGTAAAAGTTAAAAAAAGAAGTCAAGCTATTGTTGAAAGGAAACAACTGTTTAGGTACCACAGACTACTGTGCTGTGTTTTCTCTCCTCATGACAATCACTCCAACATCCAAGAGTTATTTATGCATAATGTATACAGACTTTGTGTGTCTTCATTTGTATGCACATGGCCAAAGGTCTCGGGCCTTAAAAAGCTCGCCATCGCCATTTCTCTTTAATTAGAGATCGTTCCATTTATTTGAGTAGAAAACCCAGAATCAGTCAACTATGTAAACCTGGATTGTGTTATCTTTAGAGTGTGAACATCAGAATCATTGTCTCAGCCCTGTGACTTTGCATTCCAGAGATTTTTGAGGCCAAAGGTTCACAAGCATTTGCTTTTGAAGGTCACTGAGTGAAGTGTTAGCATGGAGTTGGTAGATTGAGTGATATAAAGGGAGGCAACACAGGAAAAACAAAGCCAATCAATTATAAAATGACTTAGAAGAATTTGCTACTGTGATTTCATCACAGATTGCTGAGTAGGAGGGTGCCAAGAGAGGAGTGACAGTTACACTGAGGAGAGTCTAGAAGCCCAAATCACAATGATTTTTTTTTAAATTTTTTGTTTTTCGAGACAAGGTTTCTCTGTGTAGCCTTGGCTGTCCAAGACTCGCTTTGTAGCCCAGGCTGGCCTCGAACTCACAGCGATCCGCCTGCCTCTGCCTCCCGAGTGCTGGGATTAAAGGCGTGCGCCACCACGCCCAGCCAAATCACAATGTTTTGAGTGGAATGTTTTTGGTTTTGGTTTTGTTTTTGTTTTCTGGGACTTCATCACTCTTTTTTGCCTGACATTTCCGGTATGGATATGGGTTCCAAGAACGTCTCCTAAACAGTGGAGTGTCACTGAAGTGTCTGAAACTAGAAGCATATTTCCATTTATTAAAAAAGCATTTTGTTGGCAGGTAATTGAAAAGGGGAGAAGAAGAAAGATGCAGTAGGCATCAACACTGTGCATTAGATCAAGCCAGATCCACGCATTCACTGGCAGTTGGGTTTTGAGATAACCTTTTTCGCCATTATTCTCAAAATATATCAATAACTGCCAAATATTAACAGTATTGGTATTCAAGGATGAATTAAAATATACACAGGTCAATAGATGTGTATTGAAATAAAAAAGTTATCTATTGAACAAGACAACTTAAAGACCCAAATTGGGGTAGGTACACTTTAATATCATCTAGAAGGATAGTTGGATGAGTTTAAGTGTACCTGGAACAGAAAAACAATGGATAGTTTGGAAGGGAACATAATGATCTAGAGAATATGGAAACGAATGTGTGTCTGTATAATTTTTGCTTATATTTAAAATAACTTGCAGGCTTAAATATCTATGACTAGGAAAAAAATATATATATATTTCCTTTTTGTTATGTATTTGCTTTTGGCAGTTTGAGACAGTGTTTCTCTGCTTTTGCTGTCCTGGAACTTGCTCTGAAGAACAGGCTGGCCTTGAAGTCACAAAGATCTGCCTGCCTCTGCCCCCTGAGTGCTGGGATTAAAGGCATGTGTCACTACTGCTTGGCTTATTTGTTTATTTTAAAGACAGGATCTCAGTATGTAGTTCAGGCTGTGCTGGAACTTGTCTATGTAGACAAGGCTGGCCTGGAATTCACAGACCTCCACTTGCCCTTGCCTCCTGAGTTCTGGGATTAAAGGCTTGTGCTACCATGCCTGTCTGAATATATATGTTTATTTTATATGGTTACCATAATCATAGATTAATGTTAGAGTTTAAAGTAGTTGAAAATAAAGATAGAATGTGCATCAGTTTCTCTTCTCTTGTTGTGATAATAGAGCTATGACAATAATTGATTTAAGGGACAAGGGGTATATTTTAGTTCACAGCTCACACATAGGAGGCATTAGGCTCTTTTTACAATCAAACCACAAGAGTCTTCATTCTAACATATAAGGGATTCATCTTAACATAACTATATTTTCAAAGATCATGTTTAAATGCAAGGTCAAAGATCTACACAGACAAGACATTATGGACCACACTCTGCAGCCTAGTATACCTGCCAGTCCTTAAAACAGAAGGACACATAATCAGTTCTTCAACTGTATCCATGAGACTGTTTTCTGAGTCTATATTGACTGTCTGAGACTAATCAGTTCCTTTTTAATCATTGTCCAAGTTATATAGTTGATGGACAGGTTTCACTACCAGGAATTTGTTATCACCTGGTACCTGGTATAAGGTACATTTACTGAATAAGCAAAAACCAGTAGAACGCAAATTAGAGTGAAAACTCAGCTCCAGTTCTAGTTTGTGATGATTAAAAAGTAAATACTACTGGACCACTGTCTTAACAGAGCCATAATCTGTTAGGAGAGAAGGTTTATATAGCAATGTGACAAAGAATAAGTCTAACAGTGAAGTCTCCTGATGTGCTAAGAGAGGACAGCTGGAGGTGGCTGTAACTCTGTTTTGGGCGATGCTGTGTGTTGGCATGGTCAAGATACAAACTAATGAGTTATTCAGTGTCCAAATCTTAGAGAACATTTCATGGCTTGTAATATTACCCTTGGCAGACACATCTGATAGAAGGTCCTAAAGAGAAGTGAATGGTGCAATGGAAGGTTGTTTAGGTTCAAAAAGAAAAGTATAAAGTAATTATGGAGCTGGAGAGATGGCTCAGTGGTTACGAGCTTTGGCTGTTATTCCAGAGAACCAAGGTTCAATTCCCAGTATGCACTTATAGGCCCATAAATGCACAGACTGGATGAAGGCAAAACACTTAAAACCATAAAAGCACTATGAAAAAAATTAAAATTAACAAATTTCTATGACTATGGGTCACACGAACTCTGGTGCCTCATATTTGACCATAGCCCCTGGAGGGGGAGACCTGGTGGCACTCAGAGGAATGATAGCAGGTTACCAAGAAGAGACTTGATACCCTATGAGCATATACAGGGGGAGGAAATCCCCCTCAGGAACAGTCATAGGGGAGGGGAATAAGGGAAAAATGGGAGAGAGGGAAGAATGGGCGGATACAAGGGATGGGATAACCATCGAGATGTAACAAGAATATATTAATAAAAAATTAAAAAAATAATATTTCATTAGACATGAGATGTTATATATTTTAAGAAGTCTGGTATATGACAGAGAAGATGGGAAGATATGACTATCAAGATATTAGGAGCACCAGGATACTGGAGCACACTGGGTATGTAAAAGGACATTGGTAGGCATTTAGGATCTCAGAGGTGGGCTGTAGTCTATGTGACAAAAGCCACCTATGGGCATAAGAAATAAAGGATATTTACAGAAATGAGATTATCTGTTGATGTATCTTGACATTTAATTCAAATCTTAAATAATGTCTAGGAATCTCAATAATGGTAACACCTTCCCTCTCAACTACCATTTTCCAAATAAAACAGCCTGGGAAATGATTTTGGTTTGGTAGTTGTACTGATGTATTGTTGCCATGATAGCAATATACAACAAATTTGAAGGCTTAAAACAAGGACTTTTACCCCTTATATTTCTGCTTGCAAAAATCTCAAACTCCAGGTGTAACTCTCTTTGAAGTTTCTATGCCACCTGTGTGTGTGTGTGTGTGTGTGTGTGTGTGTGTGTGTGTGTAACATGCACTAATTAAACAAACCATTGAAGTTTATTATTTTATTCTCATGCAAGTATATAATGCTTGATCCTTTCATCCTTGTATGATCCTCTTTTTATACTTAATTTTTTTCTTATTTTTCCATACATGTAATATCCGTGTGTAGGTATATTCATATTTGTTTAGGGGCTCACAGTTGCCAGGGATGTTAGGAGCTAGAGTTACAGGTGGTTGCTGATATGGACACTGAACTCAGGTCCTCTGGAAGAGCAGCACATGTGCTTACCCACTGAGCTGTCCTCCTAGCCTGTCAGACTCTCTTAACACTCTCCACACTTGTCCTCTTCCATATCCCTCACGCAAATCCTTTTTACTTCTGTGTATGTTTTCATATTAAATTCCACATATGAGAGAGTATTGAATCTATTGAATCTCTGAGTCTGTATGATTTTTCCTAGGCATGGGGAAATGCAATTCCCTCCATCCACATGCTTGTACATAGTGTAACTTCTTTATGTGGGAAAAGATGCATTGTATATATAAACCCACATGTCTCAGTCTATTCTTCTACCGATGAACATCACGGTTGATTCTTTAACATAAGTATTGTAAGCAATAGTACAATAAACATAAATATTCAGGGATCATTAGAATATAATAACTAATTCCACTTGGGCAGATACACAGGGCTGATAAAATTTGCACCATGTAGTACAGTGGTTCTCAATCTGTGGGTCACAACCCATTTGGGTGGGTGAAGAACCACCTTTTCACATGGCTGCCTGAGGCCATCCTACATTACAATTAATTCCAGCAGCAAAATTACAGTTATGATGATGCAACAAAAATCATTTTATGCTTGGGGAACATGAGGAGTTGTATTAAATGGTCACAGCATTAGGCAGGTTTAGAAGGTCTGGTATAGTAAAACTATTTATTTAGGGGTGGATTTCTGTAGCTGGCCTCATTTCATTCTGAGAATGGTGGAAAAATTGTTCTGGATGGAGTGAGGAGAAAATTTCAATTTAGTGTTTATTTGCCTTCCCATTAAACACTTCCTAGGGCATTTATTGGCCACTTGTACTTTCTTATTTGAAGAGCAATTGTTCCATTAATTTGCCCACTTATTGATTCCATCATCTGTGGTTTGTGCACTTAGGTTTTTGAGTTCTTTATATATTCTGGTTCTCCATCACCTGTCTAAGGAATACTTAGTAAAGGTTTTCCCCAAGGCTCTAAGATGTCTATTCACTGTGACATTTACCATTTCTTGGACAGGGAACCTTGTATTTGAAGCAGTCTCATCTGTCATTCCTTGTGATTATTTCCTGAACCCATGGAACTTTATTGAGTGTGTCTCCTTATGTCTCAATGTGATAAAGTATTTCTTCTTTATTTCTTTATCAGTTTCAAAGTTTCTAGTCTTCTATCAATGTCTTTAATCCATTTTGACAATGCATTCTTCCAATTTGCATAGTGTATTTACCCTTGGTGTGTGGCTACATAATTCCAATTTTGCCTTTATCTACACCTGACTTTCTTACCAACATATTGAAAAATATTATGTTTTTTTTTTCATATAATGAAACTTTCTTGGGAGACTAAAGGCTCCCCTAGTTAATCTAGAGTGACTTCATATCAACCTCTTTTATTTAATAATAGCATGAAAGATATTTTGACTTAAATAAGATAGCATCCACAAGTTCCAAGGGAGTTTATCTTTTGGATGTGGGGAAACACCAGTTCAATACATTTGTAGAAGTAAGTACGCATTTTTTATATCTTTATGCTCTTATGTGTTAACATTTTACTTATACTTGATGAAGATACAACTAAAATATCTGTTTAGTAAACTTTTTCTTATTTTCCACTTCCTTCTAACAGATATGAAAATTAGCTATGCTTTTATAAACATCAACTCTGCCCAGACTACAGATGTTTTAAGTAAGGATTTATTTTTTTTCTGATTAGGCAGGGGCAGTAGCCAATTTATGTAGCTATGTGTGAATGACTGAAGGAGATGCATTTTTAGAACACACAGTTCTTTGTGGTGCCCCTTCTAACTTTTCCTGGGGAAAAGATTCTATATGCATCTTGACAACTTCAACATAATGCTCAACGCCTACATAAATATCCATTATTATTGATGGTATTAAATCCACTACTATGAAATTATTACATGATAGCCATGGTCAATGAGCTTGTCAGTAACTTAAAAACATATGACTCCTGAAGCTTCAGTGTGGTAAACTATAGAAATTACAGTGTCTGTTGTGGAGTTTTATATGTTTTCAGTATGAGGAATGAATGTGCAGTGCTTTCTAAGTGGTCCTGCTTCCTCATTAATTTATTCATGTACTCCTAAGACTTCCTGGTAAGAAACTAATCTTATTTTCCTTTATGTCCTTCATTACTAATATTATTTTTATTAATTTATTAAGTAACTTACTTTATATCCCAACTACAGTTTAGCCTACCTCCTTGTCTCCCATTCCTTACCCCTGACCTGTCCAGTATTATTATTAATGAAACACATTTGGCAAATGAGCAACTGCTTCAAGAACAAATAATTCTCAACAATGTGGCCTGCCATCCAAGACAATGCCACTCTGTTAACTTAAGGTTTTGGTTATAGCAAAATTTCTAATATATTGTGTCATAATTTACATTTTTTTCTTTAAAATAACTTCCTATACATGAGCATAACAAAACAGTGAATATGAAAAGGAAGAAAGAGTACAATTGAGGTTAGTGCAGTTCTCATTTTTATAAGAACAATAATACATTTCAGTAAGTAATGTAAGTAATTTTCAAACAAAAATATTCCTTTATCATTTATCCATTCATGAAATGTTTTCTGAATATTACACGTAGTCTGGTGCCTCATATTTGACCATGTCCTCTGAATGGGGAGACCTGGTGGCACTCAGAGGAAGGATAGCGGGCTACCAAGAAGAGACTTGATACCCTATGAGCATATACAGGGGGAGGAAGTCCCCCTTAGTCACAGTCATAGGGGAGGGGAATAAGGGGAAAATGGGAGGGAGGGAGGAACGGGAGGATACAAGGGTGGGGATAACCATTGAGATGTAAGATGAAAAAATTAATAAAAAATTCTGTGTAACTGATAATTACTATATTAAGAAATTACTTTTGTTATGGAAGAATCATTTCAATGTCTTGATACACAAGCACTTATATTGTATTTGTTATTGGTTTTAGCACAATATAATAATAAACACACTGAACATACAATTTATTTAATATAATAAGAAAAACAGGAGCTAATTTTGGGAATTAACAATGTCCCTCACTGATATTTTTCTCAGAGTAATATCAAAATAATACAGATGTGTATATAAAATCTATGTGTTTAGAAAATTATTCATTTGTTAACAAACAATGAAAATAATGTGTTGTCACTGCAAATAGGAATCCAAGGTATGGCTAGAATTAAATATTTGAAAAGATGCTAGACGGTCCTCTGCTGAACAATAATGAAGCTTGATATTTGAATTTTTGTTGTATAAGTAATTGAATTTATATGGAAATGATATAGTAGTAGTTAATCATCAGAACTTACAAATCATAATTACGTTATTGTACCATGAGAACCAGAGAGTAAAACTTAAAGAAATATGTAGATTAATGCTCATTTTGTGATTTGATAATTTTAAGGCAGACTATTGTATGATACATTTTCTTTATGTTGAAGACAGCTCAAAAAGTACATATTTGGGTAGCTAAGAAATGCTTCTCAGGACTCATGACCCTCTTAAAAAAAGGAAATAATATCAGGAACCAGATGCGACCTGATAAGCTGTGATTAAATGGTGGGGGAGGAGGTCCCCTTCTGTCAGAGGTCTATGGGAGGGGAATAGGGTGAAAGAGAGATGGGGAAGTGGGAAGATACAAGTTAAGGGGATAACAATCGAGGTATAATCTGTATAAATTATTTTTTAAAAAGAGAGAGAAAAAGAAAGGAAATAACAAAGAGGAAATGGAAGTGCAGTTGAAAGCTGTGACAGCATTTAACTGCTCCTGAAGAGATGGAAGATCAACACTAGCCATTCAGTGTGCTGAGCAAGTATTTCCTGAACATGCTGTGGCAGAGTGACACGCGAATGTGGACACCAGAGCCACCCAGCTTTTCTTCACTCTAGTAGCACTAACTTAAACACACCAAAAAGAAGCATCTTTCAAAATACTACTATATTTTAAATGTATAAAATAAAATACAGGACCATTCTATGCATATCATTAAATTAAAATTGTACATTTTCAATAAATACTCTCTATTTGGCTATTTAATGGTATTCTGAATTAATAAGGCTCAAATTAAGGTTCACTCTTACATTCTAAAATGTGACAAAATATTTGAAATTGAATTCTACTCAACAATGTGATATCTATTCTAAATGTATCTAGTGAAAAAGAATATTAGGCAGATTTGCTCACTTTATACATTATTTAAAACTAGCCTGAAGCCACCAAATGTCAATTAATAACAAAAATTCTTAAAACCCCAAAAGAGGGCAAATAATGTAAATTGATCAACACAGCCCTCATTTGCACCGTGGCTTGTAGTTCTTGAGGATGAAGAATCAATGTATCAGGTTTCATATCATGTCTAACCCAATTTGCCTGGGCTAACTGAAAAGCAAAGACTCATATGGTAAGAGCCCCCAGCCCTATGTACCCAGCAAGGTCAGTCCTTCACAGCTTACAGGTACAGAGATCAAGGTGCATACTTTATATTAAGAAAGCAATATGGATTTTTTATTATGACCCTTTTCCTTATTGCCTAAGATCTTAATTCAAGAGGAAAGTGCAAGGCTTCAGATTTGCTGATATAGATTTACACAATTAAAATTGCTACTATTCACAATGCTAATATGTAGCTAGTAGATAAGATTTATTGAGTGCTGTTATATGCAAAATCATGTATGCATATGTCCCTGTTATGAAATTGCTTAATAATCTACTTCTTCAATGACAATAATTAAGAAACTCCTTGCTGGTTGAGTTTTATGTCTTATGCCTGTGAAATGAGATGCTTAGGAAGCTGAGGAAGAAGCTCAAGGCCTGACTGGACACCTAGAAGGGACCCAACTTCAAAAAAAAAAAAGTAATATAAAGAGGACCAGGAATATAGTTAAGTAGCAGATTCTTGCCTAACATGAGGAAAGGTCTCTTTAGTAGCTATCCACTGTGTAGCTCTTCAGTTAATCATACAGTGAATATTGGTTAGAATGTATTAGAGGAGAACACTAGCCAATATACAGTAGAAAATGATGAAAAATATTGTAGTCCATGACTGTATTACACCGAGTGAATCCCAAAGCCTTTGAGCAAGTTTTAACCATCTAATTTAATCTTCACAATTACACTACGAGCATAGAAGTCTATTATCCTGTCCACTGATAGAGTTGAGCCAGTAAATATGTATAAAACTCTACAATTTTCTCAGAATTTCTGGCCCAGCCTGGGCTACAGAGTGAGATCCTATCTAAAAATGGCAAAATAATAATAATAATAATAATAATAATAATAATAATATTATTATTATTATTATTATTATTATTATTATTATTATTGGATACTCTAAATTGTTTTAGTCTCCTCTCAGCTGTATAATGAGAACATTTTAGACTGTATAATAATCAAATGTTTTAGTATTTCAGATATAGTTTTTTTTGAGTACAGAAAATTAAATCTTGATCTCTGCAATTTACTTCTTTCTTATTTCATCCAGTTAAAGCAATGATATTTCAGTTGATTTACTAAACGTGGCCTTGATATAACAAGAGTCCGTTCTGTTTTTTCTGTCTTTGTATTAGCTGCTCTGACAAGGTGTAACTAAATATAAGATGAGGGGAAATCAGGTACTGTAAATCTGTCCAGCATTATGGTTCGTTGATTCAATATTCTTTTGTCATCCTAACTATGCTGGGATTGAAAACACAGACTATATAGTTTCCATCTGTCATTGCTCACTGATGAACCAAAGATTTATCTGTTTGCTGAGATTTAAGCAATTCGAAAGGAGGTAGATGTGGATTTAGTAATTACAGATTGTTACAGAATGACTGTAATTAAGGACAGATACTAGAAGCGAATTTTAAAGTTAAAAAGCAAGTCAGTGTCAGTGATAGCGGGAGTGGCTCGTGCCTTTCTGCTGAACGTTCCCAGTCAGTACACAAGTCACTGGACCCCTTGAACATCTCATGTGATGTGTTTTGTAGATCTGACACATCACTTCAGATCTTTTTATTCTAAGAAGGGATTTGTTCTCACTGTTCTCCAGTCAATCCACGCCTTTCTTCCCATGTTTTCCAGGTGGTAACGCTGCTTCTCAGTCAGAGGAACCTTAAGAATTTAGCTTTACTGGAAACATTTAGTGTAGTTTCCTAACTTCGGGACATTTCAGTCCCTTCTGTGATAATATGGACATTTTGTTCATTGCCTTGATTACCCGTGGACTCAACATAGTAAAGTTCATTTCTTTCTGCCTTTTGGGGGTAGATTATGTCACTGTATAATTTTGAAACTCTGATAATTTCTTCCAACATGGGGCCTTTATTAAACCTTATTTTAATGTTTCTTCACCTATTTCTTAAGGTGAAATTTGTTGGATACTTATTGGATCAGCCTTATTAGAATTTTTTTTTGTAATTTGATGTTATGTTATTTCATTTTTATGAGATTATCATTTTATTCTTGTCAATACAGAAGAGTTGAAATATCTTTACTTGTTCTTTTCATTTTTTTTCAAACAAATTCTCTACTCCTATGTTCAGATTATTTGTTTAAAAGCAGCTTCATCGCTAAAAATTACCTTTCCTTTCCTTGTTTTGTTTTTCCCTTTTCTTGAGTTGTTATACTCAAATCCATCTTATAGCTTCTAATGGTTTTGTTTTATTTTAAATTCTGCTCCGTGTGTGTGTGTGTGTGTGTGTGTGTGTGTGTGTGTGTGTGTGTGTGTG
>OU015743.1:27615872-27643621 GCA_907169655.1 Acomys percivali | reverse complement strand
GTGTGTGTGTGTGTGTGTGTGTGTGTGTGTGTGTGTGTGTGTGTGTGCGCGCGTGCGCGTGCCCCAAGGCTTATGTATGAACATGCATGTGGAGAATGGAGTGCAATCTCCTGTTTCCTTCAATGAATTTCCTCTTTCTTCGCTGTGATGGGGTTTCACACTGACCTAGGAGCTCACGGCATTGTCTTCCTGTGTTGAAGACCTCCTGAACACTGTCCTTTAGGCATGTAGGTCCTTGGGGTTGAACTCAGGTTTTCCATTGTTTGTGGATATGATAACAATTTTACAGTTGAGGCATCACCTCAACCATCCAACGGAGTTTTAATTCTTTTCCTTTTTTTTTTTAATCTTTTGTTAAAAAGACACACTTTTCCCACTTTGTACAAGCTCCAATAATTACAACATACTATCATTGCTTCACAGAAATGCCTCCCTCAGGCATGTTGTAAAATGATAAAAAATGTGATCATCTTAACATTTCTAACTTTTAAAAAAATTACCATCACGTTGCTTCTCTTTTTGGCTCTATTTGTTGTTAATCCATGATCATTGCTTTTTCTGAAATATTTGTCCTTTTACTTAATCATCTTTTACTTTTATTGTTTAAATGATTTATTTAAATTACATCCCAATTGTTATCCCCTGACTTGTATCTTCCTGTTCCCCTTTCCTCCCTCTTTCACCTTATTCGCCTCCCCTAGACCTGTAACAGAAGGGGACTTCCTTCCCCACCATATGACCACAACCTATCAGGTCTCATCCAGATAGCCTGCTGCCCAGTCCTCTGAATGCTACCAGGCCTCCCCACCAAGGAGAAGTGGTCAACTAGGGGGCAGCAGAGTTCATGTCAGAGGCAGTCCCAGCTCTCCCCACAACCATGGAGAATGAGCTGTCCATTGGCTAGATCTGAATAGGGGGTGAAGGTTTACTGCGTGTATTGTCCTTAGTTGGTACAGTAGTTTGTGCGGATCCTCCTGGGTCCAGATCCGCCAGCCTTGATGGTCTTCTTGTAGGGTTCCTGGACCCTATGGATCCTTCTATCTTCCAATTCTTCCATACAACTCTCTCCTGGAGTCCCGAAAGCGAGTCCCAGCATCTCTTGATCTCCTGCTGAGTGAAGACTCTCAGAAGACATCCTTGTTGGGCTAGTATCCAATTATAAGTTAGTATATACCATGTGTGTCTTTCTGGGTCTGGGTTAAATCACTAAGGATGATCATTTCTAGTTCCATCCATTTGTCTGCAAATTTCAGGATTTTCTTGTTTTAATAGCTGAGTAGTAGTATCCCATTTTTAAAGTTAACACAGTTTTTTGATTCATTCTTTAACTGAGGGACATCTAGGTTGTTTCCATATTCTAGCCATTACGAATGAGGCTGCTATGAACATTATAGAGCAAAACGTTCTTGTTGTATGGTGGAGCATCTTTCAGGTATTTCCACCAAGTGGAATAGCTGGGTCTTGTGTTAGTCCTATTCCCAATTTTCTGAGAAAGCAATAGATTGATTTCCAAAGTGGTTGTACAAGTTTGCACTCCCACCAGCAATGAAGGCGTGTTCCCCCTTTTCCACATGCTCACCAGCATGTGCTGTTATTTGAGTTTTTGATCATAGTGATCCTGATGGGTGTAAGATGTGATATCAGAGTTGTTTTGACTTGTATTTCTCTGATGACTAAGGGTGTTGATAATTTCTTTAAGTGTTTCTCAGCCATTCGATATTCCTATATTGAGAATTCTCTGTGTCACTCTGAACCCTATTTCTAAATTGGGTTATTTGCTTTGTGGTATTTAATTGCTTGAGTTCTTTATATATTTTGGATATTAGCCCTTTGTCAAATGTAGTATTGGTGAAGACCTTTTCCTAGTCTATAGGCTGACATTTTGTTCTGTTGACAGTGTCTGTTGCCTTACAGAAGCTTTTCAGTTTCATGAGGTCCCATTTACTAATTGTTGACTTTAGTGCCTGGGCTGTTGATGTTCTGTTCATGATATTGTCTCCTGTGCCAATGAGTCCAAGGCTCTTCCCACTTTTTCTTCTAACAGATTTAGTGTATCTGGTTTTAGGTTGAGGTCTTTAATCCAAACACCTTCAGCAAAATGGCTGTTTATAAAATCAGCTTTAAAAATCAGTAGCCCTCCCTATACAAATGGCAATCGTGCTGAGAAAGTAATTAAGGGAACTAACCCTTCATGATAGCCACAAATAATATAAGGTAGCTAGGTGTAACTCTAACCAAGCAAATTAAAGACTTGTATGAGAAAAAACTACAAGTCTCTAAAGAAGGTAATTGAAGTTCAGTATTGATCTTTCAAAGTCTTTTAAAAAATGTGTAGTATTTTGATAGCGATTGCATTGAATCTGTAAATTTAAAGACCTTGAAAGATCAATCCTTGACTTCATATGGAAAAACAAAAAACCCTGAATAGCTAAAACAATACTGTACAATAAAAGATCCTCCAGAGGAATCTCCATCCCTGATCTCAAGCTGTGCTATAGAGTAACAGTAATTAAAATAGCATGGTACTGGCATAGCAATAGGCTGGTTGCTTAATGGAATCAAATTGAAGATGCAGATATAAATCCATACACTTATGGGCACTTGGTTTTTGACAAAGAAACCAAATCTATACATTGGAAAAAGAATAGCTTCTTCAACAAATGGTACTGGCCTAACTGTATGTCTACATGTAGAAAAAGGCAGGTAGATCCATATTTATCACCATGTACTTAATCATCTTATGTTTAGAATTTTTTTGTTATTGCCAGGTGTGGTGACACATGCCTTTATTTCAGCACTGAGGAGGCAGAGACAGGCAGATGGATCTTTGTGAGTTCAAGAATAACCTGATCTACAGAACAGGTTTCAGGATAGCCAGGGCTGCACAGAAAAAAAAGTCTCAAAATTTTTAAATATTTTGTTTTGATTTGCCTTTCAATTTCAGCTTATCACTGGAAAGGGTTGATGATTATCTCTGCAAATCTGAAATATGACGTAGATCTGAAAGTACTGTAGTACAAGACACTAAATTAGCATCAAGTAAGAAAAATTTCTGCTGACTCTTTGCTGTAACCTTTGACCCATTCCATATCCCATAGCACCTTTGATGCACTGCATCCTCTAAAATTGCTTGTCTTTGTGCATTTTATCTTCTACATTTCTGTTGTTTATTGTTTGATTTGATCCCATGTACTTCATTGATTCTAATAAATATTTTGCTTTGAAAATATTCGACTTGGATTTATTCATTTCTGTGAATCAGTGTTCTATTTTAGTCTTTTACAATAGAAATAAGCCTAAACATTTCAGCCAAGCTGCTGTTTTCATAAAAAATTATTCTCTAACTTTTTTTTTAATTTGCTGGTATCTGTTTGATGATACTCAAATATATACATCTCTTTAAAATTGGATCTATAAAAACTCCTCATATTGTAAGCTGGAAATACCTAGTACTACCAAGTATGCATTACTTAATGGCCATGATTTTAATACAAAGCAATAGTTAGCTTATTTACTTTTTTTATTAATATATTCTTGGTTCATTTATTTCTGAGGCTGAATACAGTGAGGATATTTCCCCATAAGACATTGATAATTCTTCGATGAAGCAATTTGTCGGTATTAACTTCAATGCTTCATAAAGTTTCTTTCATATCAAGAAAAGTGATGCTATTTCATCTTGTACCATTTTTTTTCATATTGTCATTATTTAGAAGTCGATTCTTCCAGGTTGAGATCCATCAGGGCAGAATAAACAAATAACTTTTTTAAACCCGTGGCTCTCATTCAGGCTGTTGGGTGCACAGCACATCTTCCTGTGGTAATGAGCTGTTAAGGAGCCTGCTAATGGCTGTAGCTAAGGATTTCCCTACCAATAAATCCTGTTTCCTTGGCTATTAGACAGAAATCCTTGCATAGCCTCTGAGCTCAAGTGACACTGATTAATGGGCACAGAAAATAAATACTGTTCTCAGGGAGCAAACATAACACCCCACTAAACCATTAAAATCCAAGATAGGAACCTTAATATTCTAACGTGTTTGCGAAGAAATCAGAAACAGAAAAAGATATTGGACATAAAAAGCCATTCAAATTTGAAGAGTTAATGAGTACATTGTGCACAAATATTTTAATATCATAGCTTGAATCAAGTATTATTTAACGAAAAAAGTTTTTAAAACTCCTTAAGTCTACTGGATAAACATTTAAATAATGTTCTGGAACCTACTTTTTAAAATGAATCTAATATCTTGCATATGTTAAAAATAAACTTTATATCTTTGAAAGACATTTCATACTTAAAATAAGCCAACTTAACAGGCTTAAATGTTTTGATATTCTCTAATATAATGTACAATATTAGCATTATTTCTTCTTTGGTAGGCAATCAGTGTTGAATTGAAGGGACTTTTTTCTTGTACGTGAGAGTAAATTTTCTGGATTTTTTCGCACTCTCCACATTTAAAATTCCATAACATATTTCCATTGTTATCCCTTTATATAATTAAATATATTTTAATACATATGATAAAATTATATCTTTTTATTATTCTTTCTATCTGTACATTTTTTCTGACTTGAATTTTTTCTGACTCAGCCACAAAGTCACAGTTTTATGAATTGTTTGATAATAAATGATTACTTTATCATAAAGTACTTAAAAATGAAATCAGCACATAGCTAGGTTAACTTAGCCACTCAAATAATCACTCTGATCCAAATTCTAGACATCTCAGTGATTGTCTGCTTAGTTAGAATGGCCATTTAGATGTTATACAACTTGACATGGGGTTTTATACTTTCACTATCAATTACATTTTTATATATTTATCTATCACACAAAAGGAAAAATCCATGTCACAGTTAAAATACAGAGAAACATTTAGCTCTATATCTTCTCACTGCTCATGTCTGCATTCCCTGCATTGAGTCCTTCCTTATTACCAAATTGTCACCATTTTTGCCGTCCTATGTGCATGTTATACACGCACTGTTTATGTAAATAGGCTGCGCACTACGATGATGGAGAACATTTTGTTTTCTTTCTGAGATTCTGTGTCCCTTAGCAATTTTTCTATAAACTTGTGTTTTCATTCTTCTTTAGAGATGAATAGTATTCTATTTTATATATGTAACAGATTTTCATTATCCATGTGCCTGATAAGAAAAACTAAGTTGATTCCCTTTTCATGCTAAAGTGATTAGAGCAGCAGTATACATGACATTACAAATATCTCTGGTAAGTTATGGAGTTCTCTCTGGATGCCTAGGAGTGAAATAGCCAGATTGTATGGTTCTTTTAGTGTTAGTTTTCTTTTTTGTTTGTGTGGTTTTTATTCTTGTTTATTTATTTATTCATTTATTTATTTATTTAGAAGCAGGGTTTATATATATCACCCTGGCTGGTCTGGAACTCACTCTATAGACCAGGCAGATCTGGAACTCAAAGAACTGCCTCCCTCTGCCTCCAAGGTACTGGGATTAAAAGCATTTGCCACCTCACTTCATGCCCAGGGGAGTACTTTTAATCTTGTAAGAAAACTCTAACTGATAAGCATAATGGGTTCATTAATTTTACCCCTTCTTCTTTGCCTGGGTCCTCTCCAACATTTGCTGTCAGTTTTCTAGATAATCTTTTCCATCTGACAGGGGTGATATGGTATCACACAATTATTACACCTCATTGTTCTGATGGATACGGAAGTTTAATCCTTTTAAAAAATAATTGTTAGTCATTTGTGGACTTTTTTTTTTTTTGAAAACTCTCTAGTAAGTTCACTGGATTTCTGAATTTCTGAAGTTGCTCTCAGACTTCCATGTTTATGAACACGCAAGCTCATATGTGCCCGCACAGCTAACAGCCATGCAAAAAAATTAATGAACATCCATTCACAGCTACAATTTATCACATAAACTAACACGATTATTGCCAAAGCAATTAAGCAGGGCTAGGTCTGGGCTCATGCTCAAATTGTAGAGATTTGTTTTCACTCAGTTTCTTTACCAGCTCAGTGCTTTAGAGAAAGCTTTGGATGCTCTTGTTGGTGGCCTCTGCAACTAAGTAAAACCAGGGCCCGATCAGAGCACCTGAAAAAGGTGTGAAAAAGAGTAAATAGGCTGCATATCTGTCTGCTTAAGGGATGTTGTACTATTGTGATTTTATATCAGGCCTTAGGAGATGAATTTAAAAATGCAAAAATGACAACTCATAGGAAATTGATTTATGCTAATGATTTTAAACTAATTAATTACAATTACTTACTTTATCACAAAATCAATTACTTACATATTCTGTCACTTTAATTAAGGCAGTCGATAAAATCAGATAAATGGGAAGCATGAAGTTATATAGGAAAAACTAATTTTCCTATTTAATAAAATCTGCTACAGGTCAAAACAGAATAAACTCTCAGTTATTAAATTCTGGTAAAAATCTAATTATGCCGTTATTGAAAGATTTATTGTAGTTCAATTAAAATTTTTATAGAAATAAAATGTAGCAAGCATTTCATGGATGATGGCCAAACGTTCTTGCTAAAAATGTTCATTGTTGGCCTGGGAAGATGGTTTAGTGGGTAAAGGCATTTATCACATGAGCATGGAGATGGTATAGTTCCCACCATCCATGTGAAAGTGCAAGGAGAACTGACTCCATAAAGTCGCCTTCTCATATTCACATGTGTACTGAGTCATGTGTGCCCACCCATACAAATATATCATGTGCATTTACATGCATGCACACAAACACACAAGACAGAATAATAATAAATAAAAATAAAAAATTAAGTGTCTTGTTAACTGAATAAATGCTATTTTGCCCATACCTTGAATTGTTATAATTTTTCTAACTTTTAAGTAAATAACAGTAACATAAACATAACAGTGAATTATAATTCTTTCTAATATATAATAATAAATCATTTAGTATATTACACTATTAGAGTAATGTGTTCATGTCATTTGATCAACAGAAGTACCTGAGGCATTATGATTATACTAGGCTTCCCAAAAAAATTAATTACTAGTAGTTTAATGATAGTGATATGACATTGATCATTAGTGTTTGTTATAGATCTTCAAGGATGAGTGCCGCACCACACTTGGAACAAGTAATTCAAATTCTCTCTTACATTCTAAGTACATAACTATCCACAAAATTTATACTGATTTTAGGTCAAGAAGATTTTCCAGTGGAACCAAATTTGCAATACTTAGATTCTTAGAAACTCCCGCTTGCTACTTTCTGCTTTAAGAGATGCTGCAGCATGTGACTTATACTTTGTGTATTATGTGAAACAATCAATATAGTATTCAGTATATATTGGAAAATCATAGGATTAGATTAATGTTTGCTGATATTATGGCAAGCTTTAGTATAGATGACATAGCAACGGAGACAGTATGTTTTTTTTCTGGCACTCAATAAATACATTTGTTACCTTTAGTCTCAAGGAGAGGGCAAGCAGAAACAGCACTGGGGAGCACAGTAACAGAGGTAAAGAGAGGGGATACTGTAAACATTTAACCTACATGTGTGTCATCATTGGGAGATATGTGTGTCTGCTTTTGTTTTGTTTTGTGTTTTTGAGAAAAGGTTTCTCTGTGTCACCTTGACTGTCCTAGACTCACTTTGTAGACCAGGCTGGCCTTGAACTCACAACGACCCATCTGCCTCTGCCTCATAAGTGCTGGGATTATAGGCGTGTATCACTGAACCTGGCTCTAGATATGTGTATCTTAATATACTATCCTTCTTTAATATATCAACATAAGTATACATTATTGTATTTAACTGTTAAGTTTAATGTTACATATTAAAAAAATTATTTTCCTAATCCGAGATGTTATAAAGATTCTACAATTTCTGGTATAATATATGTTTGAATTTTGTTTACTTGGTCTAAGAGTGATATGATATGAAATTAGTTACTAATATACAAAATATATTAGATGTATAAAGTAGTTTAAGGTGACTTAAAATAGACAATATGGTCGCTGCATCAAAACTGTATTCGCATTATTTATTTTTTCTTTTCTACTTTTCATTGGGGGAAGTCACAAGGGGATGGGTGTGAAGTGGACCTGGGAAGATTGGGAGGTGAATGTGATCAGGGTTCATTATGTGAAACCCCCAATTAAACAATAACAATATTATGTTCACAAAAAGAAGATGCCTAATTTTCTCTATGTTTGCTAGCATAATTTCCATAAAATTAATATGTTATTTCTAATAAATAACCATTAGTAATTAATAAGCAATCATTAGAGGAAATACAATTGAATATATTGACTTAAGATCATGACAAGTGTCCAGTGCATGTAGTTGCTATTCCAACAAGAAATATACTTCACTATACAGCAGCACATAGCAACTCATATTCATTCTTTGAACCAAGTTTTTAGGAGTTTAATTAGAAGTCTGTCTTCTCCTTGCTGGGACTAAGACACTCCTCCACACTCTGACAGCTAACACCACAAAGAAGGGACTCTGAGATTTCAGACATGTATATGAGAGTGCTCCTGCCCTCTCCCTCTAGCTGATGAGGCTTTGGGTCCAGACTTTCTGTTTGTCTTCCCACTGTCATCTTTCTGATAGTGATGGTACATTTGGAGAGAAAGCAGAAATGTTTAGCCCTCGGAGTAATGTCTGCTGCTTACTCGAGAGTGACCACATGTGACACAAAAGCAGCTGAGTCCTCCTTTTGTCGCTCTGGCATGCAAAGTTCATCTTAGTCTTGGTGGGGTCTTTATGCCTCTCATGGTGATTAATTAAAACTGAACAAGTATGACCATAATGGTGGCTCCAGGGAAACTGTGGTACACATGGACACTGCAGGAGCTCTCTCAGATAAGTGAAGCCAACCATGTGGGGGGGGAAAAAACACCTTTTACTATATAAAAGTGACAGCAAAGTCATGGCCTGAATTAGAACTGAACATAAAAGGCTAACATCTGTAAAGTCTTTGTTAACACACCATACACGTAAACAAATATTGTAATTCCTCTTTCACTGGGAAACTATGCTCATAGCTTAGGAAAAGTCTTAATTAGACTTCAACAGTGGGTGCTTTCAGTGTCGGATGGGATTTCCCTACTTAATTAAGTTATGGTAATATATCCCAATAGGCATGGCCAGTAAGAATAGGTAACTTCTTTTGCTTTTATTAATATTTTGTGATGGGTTAGGAGAGATAATTTAGAGCTTAAGAATATTTGCTGTTCTTGCAGAGGACCCAGATTTGATTCCCAACACCCACAAGGTGGTTTACGGCCATCTGTAATTCTAGTTCCAGCGGATACACTGCCTTCTTCTGGCTTCTGTGGTAGTTTATATTGTGCACAGACATGCATGAAGGCAGGACACCAGTACGTATTAAAAGAGAATAAAATAAATACTTTGAGGTTCCAGTTTTAAATGAGGGACAGGGACATACCCATTTTTTTCTGGTTAAATTTTGAGGAATATATAATATGACTACCCATTCTGTACCAGTAGCTAATAAATACAGGTGAATATTAAAACAAATTAATAAAATTTGAGGTTTTAGCTACATGAAATTTTTGAATTAAGCAATTTATAAATGTATAAAAATATACAGAATCTTAAGTGTTAATGACAAAAATGAGAATGCTATACTTAAATACATTTAAATTAAGATAATTTTCAAGATAATAATAAATTGATAGATGCTGCACTGCTGCTGAAGAATATATCTTGATATTACCCAAAGATAAAAATGTGGTTTTTTTTTTTAAACATTCATGTTTAGGATCCATTCAAGCATAATTACAGCAACTGTTAAATGACAAGGTGAATATTATGCAGTATATTGGGCTAACCACATAACAGATCCAGAATAATTGATCTGCAGGAACATTCTTCTAATGGTTATTGACCTTAACTGACCAAACTGGATATACAATACATTTCTCCTTAATTTTTGTCTCACTGATTTCCCAGCACTCGTTCACTCCAAGGGCACACACATGCTGTGGCTATGGTATAGTCCCTAGAAGTTACTCTTAGTCAAGTCTCAGCAATTGGATGAATTCATATTGCAACTGTGATGTGAGGGAGTTGGGTTCAGAAAGGCATTAAAGATGCCCTAAAGCCGGAGTTCTGTGATGGAGGCAGTCTTTTGTAACAGCCATGGAAAAGCACAGCACACTTCATAACTTCAGGAACTCAACAGTTCTGCATGAGTGGAGGAAGACAGAATCTAGGGTTAAAGACAAAAAGTGAAAGCACCTTTAAAATATGGTAGATTTAGCTAACGACTCCACTGAGTAGAATTTATATCCAATGGGCAACGAATGAAAGGTCAATGAGCGATCATACAATTATAAATCAAATATTAGTAGCTGAATATAGTGGCATACACATGTAATTACAGTATTTAGGAGTCTGAAACAGGAGGATCAAAATTTTGAGGGTTATTTGTGACCTCTATATGTACATTTTATATGTCTAATATTTATTATAAAATACATATTGTTTATCTAATATATATTAATAGACTGTATATACCCTTACTTATAAAACATATTTAACACATTTTAAAAATTACATAGGCTGATATAAAATATTTTGTTCTGGTCTGACCCTGAATGTAGAAAACACTAAAAACTATGAATGATCTCGTGAGAATAAGAGAAATGCCTAAATATCCGATCTCAGATACACTGTTCCATGTTGCTCTTATGCTCTTTTATGATACTGGCTGTGGTCCATAAGTGATTACAATACTCATGTTAGAGATTTCTCAGAATGTCTGGCTGAAAAGCTGGCACCCCATTCATGCTAGGCACTGGGATTTCAATATCCTGAATCTTGTGCACAGTCTTATGAGGTATAGGAAAGTTGTATCATGTTTACCATAATATTTCTCTGCTTCCTGACAATTGCTTCTTCTCTGTTCTATTTTTTCTGTTTCACTCTCTGGCTGAAATCCAGTCCAGTGTGATATCTAAGCTGCTATCTAGAATGTGTTCTGAGTTATGGAGGCGTTATAGGTGCAGATTTACATCTAGAAGGTAGGAATTGATAAAAACTGCTAGACTGACAGTAGGTTATGTGTGCTTCTTCAGAAATATTGACTGAAAATGAAGCAAGACAGTTGTTTGAATAAGGGAATATTGGGTATGCCTTATGCCATCAAAGTTTTAGATACCAAATCAAAATCTGTATATTCTAGAAGACCACACAGATACATATTGAACTGCTTTTAGTTAATAAGCATTTCTAAATGTGGAAAATGTTAAGCTGTAAAAAAAATAGATATATTTGACAACATAAAAACTAATGCAGTGATGTACTCCTATGTAAACATTGAGAAAATATGCATCTATAGTTTACCAGCTTTGTTCATCACTTATTAATACTTAAAAATAATAGATGGAAATGAATATGCCTCTAATGTTATAAAAATGTAATTTTACATAGCATACTGAAAATAACTTTTGTTTTTGTTTGTTTCTTTGATGTTGATGGAGATGGTGGTTTTGGGCTTTTGTTTTTGTTTGTTTCACTTTTTGGAGACAGGTTTTTTTCCACGTTGCTTTTGTTTTCCTGGGCTCACTTTGTAGACCAGGCTGGCCTCAGACTCACAGTGATCTGCCTGCCTCTGCCTCCGGAGTGCTGGGATTAAAGGTGTGCACCACCAAGGCCTGAATGTAATATTTTTAGCATAACAGTAATTGAGTAGTTCTGTTTCTCACTAGGATTTTCCTTTCTTCCCTCCCTGCCTCCCTCCCTTCCTCCCTTCCCTCCTCCCTCCCTTCCTCCCTCCTTTATTTAACTTTTTCCTTCTCAATCTTTTCTTTCCTTCCTTTCTTCCCTCCCATCTCCCCCTCCCTTCCTACTTTTTCTTTTCTCCTCCCCACCCTTTCTCTCATTATTTCTTATTTTTGTTGGTGATTTTTTTTTGGGGGGGGGGGGAGGAGTCCTCTTTCTCTCCTTCTCAAAATGAACCTTTAAATACAAAGTAAACCTTGACTCTTATTTTTGCAGAATCTTACTTTCATTTTGTGTGTCATATATTTCTACAATCTAAATCTAGCAATGCCTGACCGCCCCCTGAATCGATGCTTCTCTAGGACATGACTTGTATGTCCCAACTTTCACTGTGCTTGAATACCAAAGAAAATGATCTAATGTGTTTGTTCTGAGTTTGTCAGTGTTCTGTTTCTCTCCTGATACCATGGGTATAAATCTGAGTATTGAAAACATTGAGCCATTTGATGGAAGCTGGATTGTTCTATGTTGGAAGTAACACAACCAAGATATCTTTCTTTCTGCTCTGTCATTCATATATTCAGTTTCTGTATTATTTTCATTTTTTGTTTTATTTATTTTCTTTATATTTCTATACAATGTTTTTGGCTTAGTAAGCACGCAGAACCTTCTTGTCGGACTACTGGCAGATGCAGTCATTTCAACCTGTCTGAGTGTTAAGATAGCTCTCTACGAAAGCTCAACTTAATGCTTTTGACTTTATGAGCTGGGGTGGATGGGAAGGGGAGCTCCTCTCTTCTAAGGAATAGGGGACTGACACATAAGGGGAGAGGGAGGGAGAATGGGACTGGGAAGTGAGGAGGGAGGGGTAGGGCTTTGACGAAGATATAAAGTGAATAAATAAAAAAATTAAAAACATAATAAAAATAAAGTGGAAAATAAGAGAAAACACCAACATAGGTCTTTGTGGCAGGTTGTAAACCTCATCAGATGGTTGCAGGATGATATCGACAAATCCACCAACCTGCCCATTGTTACATGCTTGCAAATGTTATTTCATACAGTAACTGAATAAAGAAAACCAAATTTGAAAATAAAATCTGGAAATTCTAACTAAAGAGCATGGCAATTCTCCAAGGATCACCCGGCTCTACTTATACTTAAACCTAAATCCTAAAAAACTTAAACCCTAACAATTCCGTGCCATCAGTATGGACAGGTTCCATTCAAATTTACTATTGCTTTTGCTTGTAAACACAACAGTGGATTTAGCTTTTCTGTTATAGTGACATATTAATTTAAAGCTTGCATCTTCTCCATGTAAAATTAAAAAAGTGTTTTTATTTGCAAAAATAAATAGAAAGAGAAGAGAAGAATTAGAATGCTGACAGTATACACAGATGTATTGAGGTTGCTGATAATTCTGGTAGTCATGATATGTAAATCTCAAGGAAATATCTTTAAGTGGATTTTTATTACAAAATGCAGTATAAATTTCAAAGGCCCTATATACTTTGTGGCCCATGCAAAAATACATTTTTACAATTTTTCACTAAACATTCATTCAGATTCCTACAAGTTGTTTAGTAGTTGACATACTCTTTTTTTTTTTTTTTTCTGGATGGGACATAGTATGATGAATTTATTTTAAGTGTAAATGAATTAGTGGAGAAGGGGTTCAGGATAATTCACACCAGTATTTTTCCATATCTTCATTTATCTCTTTCTTGGTCATAATTTCAGAGGTTATATTTACTTGTGGATTATGGTCATTATGAATATAGCAGGGTATTCTAGCTTACAGATGAATGATTCTATTTTGTAATAGTTTCATTCAATGAATTCACGTCAAGAAATGAATGGGAGATTTCTTTCTGAATTAGACAGTTAAATATAACATGGGTGCAGCTAAGAAAGGAAGTTCAATACCCCTTTGAAATCATACTATTAATCACACTCAATGAAGCTCATTTTTGTATTTATTTACTTATCCATTTATTTTTATTTTTGAGACAGAATCTTTCTTTGTTTCTTAGACTGGTCTGAAATTTGCTATGCAGCACAGGGAGATCTGAAATTTCTGATCTTCCTGTATTGCAAGCCCACAACACCACACCCAAAGGAATAAAATTAATTTTTTATTAGCATAGAAGAATGCCATTAAATTCTCCCTTTCCTTAATAATTAGTGTGTCTAAAGGAAATAGTTTATCACATGCTGTGTGAATACCACAATTGGTCCCTCCTGGTAGTGGATACATAAAATATAATTGTTCTTGGAAAATTTCAGAGTATAGTATAATTTAATGATGTATCATTATAAAAGATTTTACTATACTAAATTGTTTAAATAGAAGGAATAGTATATAAACATGGCATATTTTAGGAATTTTGAAAAGAACAAATCATTCATTACATTATAGAATGAATCTATAAAAGTAGCAATTGCAGGAAATCATTGTCAAAATTTTGATAGCTGTAAAATTCAATAAGTAGGATTTTGGATTTTAGAATTTTTAAAAAGTGGTTTAAATAGGGATGATTGTGAAAGAGAAAGTGTCTTCTGAAGGATGTTCTCTGTAACATTTGCTAGATTAGGGACTAGGTTTGTCTTTCTTGCAGGAAGATACACTAAAGACTCACAGACACTCCAGAATGCAAACACTTTCCTAGAATTTGTCTCAAATTCTTGTGAATAAGATTCTGGAAGCACATATGTTATGGACATAGCTGCATTTAAAAAAAGATAGGAATGGGGATATAAGGCAAGTCATTTTGTAAGGGAAGTAGCAATTTATTGTAGAAATCGCATTCATAGAAGAAAGAGCTGGTCAAGTTCATCATGGGTCTCACTTTATATTACTATGTTTGGAATCCACCAAATCACTTCAACACATGATCATAGTAATCTGGAGATCAACTGAACCTGGATACATGATATTTGCGGAATTAAAAGCAGATCTAATAAAATTATTGTAAAAAGATATATAAAAAGTCATTTATAAACAAGTAAACAAGAAACAAAGAACATATCCAAAACAAGCCACCTATGACAGCAGCTGTAGAAAATATTGAAAGATATATAAAAGTGAGCTCCTACTTAAAAGGAAGGTACAAAGGAAAAGGTGGCGTGAAATGAGAAACAACTGAATGCCAAGATGCAAGTCCTAAAGGTGTAGATGATATTACATTAGCAAGGGACACCAGAGAAAAGAAGACGCATCCTTCCTACCAATCTACTGTCGTAAGCAAAGATCTAAAAATTCAGAGAACCTCTATGGTAGGCTACCTTCCTGTTTTTCCTCTTCAACTGCTGCTAGTGTCAATTCTATTTGCCTTTCTAAATGAGAATTAAGCATCATCCCTAGGGTTCTCCTTGTTATTTAATTTCTTTAGGTCTGCGGATTGTAGTGTGCTTATCTTATATTATGTGGCTAATATCCATTAGAAGTAAGTATGTACCGTGTATCCTTCTTGGTCTGTGTTACCTCACTCAGGATGATTGTCTCTAGTTCTATTTGTTTGCCTGCAATTTTCAAGATTTCCTTGTTTTTAATAGCTAAGTAGAATTCCATTGTGTAAACATACCATGGTTTCTGTTTAAAAATTTTTGTTAAATATTTTTTATTTTTATATATACATTTATGTCACTATACGTATCTACAATAGACTACCTACACCAAGAAGGACCATGAAACAATGAAGTATTATATATATATATATGTGTGTGTGTGTGTGTGTGTGTGTGTGTCTGTGTGTGTGTGTGTGTGTAAAACATTCATAGTGTTTTGGCTATTTGAATTTGGCAGCCTTGAAGAGAACATCTTTCCTATCTTGGTGCATCTAAAATTCTGAATGCAAATCATTATCTATCATATCTTACCATTTTCAACTTAAAACATCTATCTAGACCTACAAATATTTTAACTCCTAAAAAACTAAACTTAATTGTAAAACTAAACTGCCACAGTTTCTTTATCCATTCTTTTGTTGAGGGACATCTAGATTGTTTCCAGATTCTGGCTTTTACGAATAAAGCTGCTATGAACATTGGGCAAACGTCCTTGTTGTACAGTGGAGCATCTTTCAGGTATATGTCTTGGATTAAAAAAAAAAAACCACAAACAACAACAATAACAATGAAAAAAACCAAAAACACCAAAAATAATCTGAAATATTGATTGTGTGCCTCAAACAGCCTTGTTGAAAGAAAAGAGAAAGCTAAGTTTCCAAGATTCAAGATACAACCTAGCCTGTCACAACTAAAGAAATCACTGATACATTACTATATGTCCTCTATAACAGCTCCTGTGAATACTTCTGTGCCTTGAATCATTTCATCCCTCACAGTGTGTCTAGATGGCCTGGGTTTGTTTTCCTACCTAGTGCATGAAGAAAATGAGACCTGGAGAGAAAGTAACAAATCCGAGACTCTAAACTCATCAAGTGGTGCGAATAAACTGAAAAGAAAAAGTACAAAACACACTTTTAATCTGTAAAACCTGTAGCTAACAGACAATAATTAATAGTAAGAACATTTGTCCTCCAAAATGACCTCTCCTACTCTATATAACCTTTTAACTGAGCCTCTGACTTGAACTCTGGTGCCTTGGTGGGGAGGCCCTGTGGGCACACCGAGGAAGGGGAAGCAGGCTACCCAGATGAGTCCTGATAGGCTGTGGTCAGAAGGTGGGATAGAGGACTCCACTTGTCAGAGTTCTAGAGAAGGAGAATAGGGCAGAGGAGGAAAGGTGGAAACAGGAAGATGAGAGCAAGAAGATTGCATCGAGATGTAATGTAAATAAATTATAATAAAATATGTAATAAAAAGAAAAAGATAAAAAGAAGTCCAAAGTAAATTTTCTAAAGTCAGTAAAATGTTACATTATTATTTTCTATAATGGCTATATATTAAATGTTATAAAATCAAGAAGTTTGTAATGTTATTTGAGAAATATGAGGGCACATAAAGGCGTGACACTTGAAAATTTCAACTTCAGAAGTAGATTGTAAACTATTAATTAATATTTGTTTTAATTAAAAGCATAAATGCTCAAAATATTAAATACTTACTTAAAATATATCCTTAATTACAAGAGTTAGTTGTTATTGACTCTCTTTTAAATTATTTGTGAGTTTAAACTGATCACCAAGCTGGTCATGTATCTTGTAAGTATAAATTATTAAATATGGGAAATAAATTGGGGAGAGTTATGCATTTTCTGCCTGACTCAGTCTCATTTTCTGTAACCATGAAAGATAAAAGTAGATAAGTACAATTAGGGAAAAATTAGAAAGACAGCCTCCATATGAATATTGAATTTAAATGATTTTAATAAACTGGAACCCCTTGGTTGGGTTTGAAGCCAGGTGTAACTTCGGTTTGTGTTTGAAAGGTCTCAACTTACCTAGCAAAGTGTAATTAACCGAATTTGGTAAAGTAGACGTGAGTGATAACTTTCTCTACATCTATACCCGTAACTAGAGTCATGTTTTAGCATGTGCATTTGCTTCTGTATTTTATAAAATATTATTGAATTGTCCCGAGTCTTTATTGAATCAATAGTTTGATGTAAAGCATCATCCTTTTTCCATTCTACCACAGGCTGTATGATGGCAAAGGAGACTTGCCTGACCAAGCTTCAGCAATTGGAAATTCTTAGCTGCAGCCAGTTTTTAAAAAGTCAGAAACAAGAGGCGATCATACAACCTTTGAGCATGCACAACACGAATTATGCTGCAAGTGTACAAGGGTTGGTTCATTTAACCTAATGGCCACCATATCTGCTGGGTAGAACTTTTACTTCCAAAGGTATACTGAAATAAAGAGTGTTAAGTTGAGGAAAAACTGGCCCATGGCTCACCTTGACCACTGGCTAATCGGCCTCTCGAATGTTCAGTTAAAAATATTTAACACAAACGTGTAAAGAAATGGATTCAAATGCAATGCTTCCTCTTGTGTGCGTTCAGTGTACTCAAAGCTCCTAGGAGTCTAATTAATCTTAAATCTAGAAAAGAAGCACTTGGTAGATAAGAGCTTCTAATACTAACTCTGATGATAATTAGTTATGTGATCAGGAATAAATCACTTTCCCGACAGTAAAGGACCTGGCTGGTCTATTAACTGCCTAAGGCCTCAAGAACGCACTGCACCATGTACAGCTTTAAGCATAGAAATACCTTGCCTCATAGTTCGAGAGGTTGGGAATCTGAAGTCAGGCACTGAGCAGGGCCCGTTCCCTCTGCGTGTTCCTAGGTTACTTGCTCCCTGTCTCACTCCCAGAATCTACAGAAGCTGCAAACCCTTGGCATCCCTTGGTTTGTGGGTTTCTCACTCTCTTCTCTACTCATTACTTCCTTTTGTATCAGTGTTATTATTTAATGAGAATATAAACTTCTGCATTGGGGCCTGCCATGATTCAAGATGAGTCAATCATACCTAATTGGGTATTCAGTTAAGGTTATGTTTTTAGTATCTGGGTGGACATGAATTTCAGGGTTGCTATTTAGTCTAGTAAGTGCAAAATGATTTCAGAGATGTCTTTCAGTTAAAGTGTTTCAAATGTGTGATATGAGAACATCACTTTGGCACTCACACTTCTCTCTAGCAAGTGTTGGTTATGGCCATATTAAGTCTTGAAATGGAGTCATTTGTGGTGATTTTTGTTTACATATTATGAAAAGTAATACATTACTTTGAAATGATTTCCACTTAGTTATTTTCCTTTCACTGCAGACATGGAGCTCTGGTCCCAAGGCGCTCGAGCATTAACTTTGCTGCCTTAATGTTTAGAATGTTGTGTCTCTGAATAAATGTCCCTCTGGCGCCGTGCTGTGAGCACCATGTGTGCACCTGTGAGCTCTGTTTGTGCCTGTTGATTTGATCCATGACATAGTGTTTGAAGTTGGTCTGCTAGAGTCATCCTGGAAAGGAATTTTAGACATTTTTCTGTTTTTACACTTGAATACTGTGCTCTCCACAATATTAAAGTCCTGAAACTCAGTCATTTAGGGATAAAGTAAGGATACAAAAGCCCTCCCCTCCACCTCCTTTTATTCTACCATATTTCATTCTATCATTTTTAGACAAATCTCATAATCTTGTTGGTCCACAAATCTGAGAAAATAAAAAGGCACACATATTCTGAATTAACATGGCAAACTGTTTTATTGCAATTTTGTAGGTGAGCTTAGCCTTTAATGGCTGAGCCACCTCTCCAGCCTGTAAATTGTTTTCTAACACTGGCCGAGTATTTTGTTGTTGTTGTTGTTGTTGTTTTTGTTGTTGTTGTCGTTAACATTTAATTGTTTATTAGGGAGTATATTAGTGTGGTATGATTGTGTACTGTTCTAGAACTTTCCCAAAATATAGTTGTAGTGAAACCAGTGTCACTCTTACTCTTATAGGGCAATTTTGTTCGTGTGGCTTAAAGTTGTTCTGTCTAATTATACAGACATATACACACTAAATATGTGCACGTACGTGTAATTTATATTATGTACATAATTCTACATTTGTCTTGTCAACATTTATTAAGCTCATGCTCCATCCAATCAAAATGCTAGTTATTAGATATAGGCCAAAATGGGTACCTTCAGTAATGCATAATTTAATCAAAGACACTACATCGGGTATAGTAACTATTGCTATTGTACTCCTACTAATTGAGAAGTAATCGTAGACTTCCAATAAATATATGAAAATAGATTGTTGTGCAATATCCCTTTGTTATGTAGAGAACATGACAGCTATTTTAAGGGTACTTTTACATTTTTAATAAATTCTACCACTGGTATCATCTGCATACAAGTATTTCATTTAATTCTTATGTTGATGTGATGAGTCTAGCCAAGGACAATGGGAAATGTTAGATCTGACTACTCTCCCTGCCTGATATAATTAGGAGCTTCCAGTAGGCGAACGAGGGAGGGCCTTATCTCCAGGCTCTGTAGAAAGGCACACTCCATAGCCAGACATCAAAATCAGGTTTCATGTTTCTGGACTTTTTGGACCCTAAGCCTTGAGCAAAAGATGCATATAGTGTATAATTCACTCAGTGTAAGTTATGTTATTATAGCACTGGAAAACAGCTAAGCCATTTTCTATAACAATGTGTGTTACCAATCTATAGCATATCAATATTTTCCACAATAGGAATTAGGATCTTCCACCACTTACAGATAATTAGTATAAAGAGCTGTATTGATAGCCTCTGTGGATTTTCATTTCTGCTGCAGATTTTATCCTTGATTATTTTACATGTTTAAATAAATGAAGCAGTTTGTTGATTATAAATGACTTAAACACTTGTGTTTATAGTTTTAATTAACCTAAACCTCTAGCACTGTGAATAAATGTCAATATTTTCATTTTTGCAGTCAAGATTGTAAAATATCCATCTTGCAGACTCTGTCAACTCACAGAATGGTATACGGAACAAGGCATTCATCTGTATTTAATAGCTGTATTACTTTCTGTGGCATTAGCTTGATAAACTATCAGAGTTGTCTAGCCATACAGAACTGACCCTTTGACGCTGACTGAACAAACTTCATAGCTATGCCAATCTCCTACTCAAAACAAAGAGGTTTGGCTTCTCTCCTTTTAGTAATTGGAACAGTCATCTATCCAATTCCAGATGTGCCTGTTTTCCAGATGTTTTCAGACATACTAGGTCTGTCTTGCTTCAGTTTTCTCTACTTGTTATGCAACAGTATTTCTAAGTCTTCTTCCATTCTACCACTTAAGTCATTCCTCTTCTCCCTAACCACTGTGTTTGCCATCATCCATGTGCTGCCATTCGCTGGGCTCTTGGTAGATCCTCTCATCTCTTCAGAGCTACTCTCTCCATTTTCACCCCAATCTATGCCCTGAGCCACTAACCATTGCATTCCTTCTTTGACAGCCTTATATTACTTCTCCTTTTTTTTCTGAAACAAATAAAACATTCCTTATTATCAAGTAAAGAATTTACTGCATGCCAAAAATTACAACCCACATTGAAATATAAATCAAAGCCTGTTGAATGATTTTATTTAGTTATATGCCACAAGCATTTCATAGCCCACACATAGATATGTAGGAAAGAATACTGAGATGCTATTTGTTTTTGTTACCTGTGCCTATGTAAGGTTAGAGTGACATTTTTACAGGACAAAAATCAATGCAATTGTTGTAAAAAATTTTGTTTGCATTTCTGTTGGCAAGACTCATTTGCTCCTCTATTAGCAGGCCATAGTTTACCTTGGACATCAAGAATTGCCAAAATAATACAGCCAAAGTGAAAGGCACTCATATCTGCAGGATGAAAAAGCCTCAGGGCTCCTTAGGAACACATCACACTCTTCTGAAAGGACTTGTGGTTCCCCTTTCTCCAAAGTTTCTCAGAACTGTACTTCAAAGACAGTATGCACTGTAACCCTTTCTGCAGTTGATGTTCAAGTATTTCCCAAGTAATTCTTTCCCGTTCTTAGGACTTATAAAGGTTTCTGGTGTGTGTGTGTTTCCTCTGTTTTCCTGTGAGTTTAAAACATCATTTCCTCATGCCAGGCTGTGTGAACTTTGTGTTATGTTAAGATTTTGCTCTGGCATACACAGAGTATCCTGGATTGTGGTAATAGCAATTCCTACTAAGTTTTAGATGCCTTGTCACATTGTGAGTGATCCATTGGTTTGAGAGTATACAATGTCAGTGACTGTCTCTTCTGTCATGAGTCTCTAGTGTTATGTATGTGATGCTCAGTCTGTATTCATTTTAAGAATATGAATTCATTAAGTTATTTTGAAACCTATATTTTTTGTTACTTTGAATGTGTTGGCATTTTAAAATGTAATAATGATAAGTAACAGCCTTTTCTAGTTATATCATCAATAATAAGCATTCATTAAGATATATACATTAACTTTTTTATGGGTATATAATAAACCAAACTAACCAGACAGCTTTATAAAATTTGCTTCACTTTATTCAAAGTAAAATAAAGGGATGACTGCCATAATTTCATCCACACAATTATAGTTAATAAGTAGCTACTGAGGGTTATATTGTTTTAGTAAGTATGCATTCAAGAATAAAAGTACCAAAATGCCCTTTATCAGTGTAGTGAGTGGGAAATGTACCTCTGAGTTCTCCCATGGAATTCAGAACTGGGCATAGTGGCGATACTGCAAGGTGCGATTACTCTGTGTAGGTGTGTGCAGGATGCCCACCGGCAAACACTCTGCAACTATGTGGCTGCTTCAAGGAATGAGAGGAACTTTCACACAGAGGGAAGGAAACAAGCAAAACATGGGCATGGTGGGCTTTAGGGAAATGAAACTGTTGAGGGTCACCGCTGCACAGCCTGTAATTACTGTGTCAGCCGGAGGCAGAGGGGAATTCACCTGAGTGTTGTATAGCACAATTTGGACATAAACCTGTAAGAAAAGCCAAGATTTCAGAATTCACTGTGTGGGCGGGACGTAGCTCAGGTATCTCAGTTGATGGAGTGTTTGCCCAACATACACACAGCTGAGTCTAATCTCCCGCACCAAAAGCCTGGGTGTGGTCCAGACCTATAGTCATCACTCTTAGAAGGAGGAAGCGGAAGTGTCAGAACTCCATGGATGCATTTGGCTACACCGTGACTACAAGGCCAGGCAGAGACCTTAAAACAATTCCAAAGAAAAATAAAGAAACAAATTGAAAGGAAGAAGTTTTACTCTAATGAAGTTTTTTAATAAATTTTTTGTTTATGCATTTTTTAATTTGAAATAACAAAACACCGAGAAGAGACTTGATACCCTATGAGCATATACAGAGGGAGGTAATCCCTCTGAGGAACAGTCATAGGGGAGGGGAATAAGGGGAAAATGGGAGGGAGGGGAGAATGGGAGGATACAAGGGATGGGATAACCATAGAGATGTAACAAGAATAAATTAAAAAAAAAAAGAAAAAAGAAATAACAAAACACGAGTAAACCTACCAAGCATATGGTCAACACTGGTACCTTTCTCTTTGTGCAATTAACCAAGAGTGAGGTCCCAGGATGTGGACATCTAGGCAGACATACGTCTGCTCATATTGGTTCATGTCAGCTTATTTCTCAATATTACAAGTTTGACTCTTTCTGCTTCTGGGTTAACTCACTCATTATGATCATTTCTGTTTCTTTGGAATTTATTTGAACTAGCAATTAACAAAAAAAAAAAAAGGAAGTTAAAAATTTTTCAGAAGGCATTGAACTGAATAGATGTAACACACACAAGTCAGGAAGGAAGCAGTCCTGAGTGGGTACATCAACTCTTGGGTGTTCTTCAGGTACATTGGAAGGTGAAATGGCACTGATAATGTATTCAAGCTTGACAGGAATGCAGCAAGAAACTGAAATGATTAAAAACACTGATGAAATACAGATTTCATTTTTGCTGGCTTTAATTATGTACTTTGAGACCACTGCATAATGCATTTTGAGAAATGAGCTAGGAAGGCATCTGGCCTTCAAATTTTGCTTAATATTTTCACACAAAGCACATATAAAATAAAGACAAGTGCATGCAGCTTTATGAGAATGTTTGAAGTTATATAATAGTATATACAAATGTTTCACACATCATACTAAGCATGACTGTATTTGCAAGTTTACTTTGATATTTTTTGGTATATTCACAGAACAACACAGCTATAGAACATGTAAACTAACAACCAAAATGCACATTAGAAAGGCATGCTCCAAATATTTTTACTGTTCACATATGACTGAGTTTTAAGAAGGTGGACATTGCCTAGTGAGTCTTTCAAGTGATCTGCTATAAAGAGGAAATTCTTACTAGAATTGGATTGCTTTTTTATTTTATTTTCCCTTTAGATTAATATATAATCAACAATTATATTTTTTGGGTAGGAACAACTTTTATTAAATATTGAATAGATTTTTGAAACTTCTGATCTATTAATGAAGTAAAAAATTTGATTTAAAATTCATAAAATAAAATCCAGAAAAGTTTTCCCACCAAAGCTATTTTACAGGTAAAAGAGTTCCAATATATGAAGTATTCAGTTTACATTCAGGCATTCAATTTTGCGATGTATCCTTATCATCACATAGTGTAAGTAGTTGGCTGTATGTATAACTTATTATATGTAGCTGTTTTAGGAATATGTGTCCTATGTACTTTGATATCATAGAAAATTATATATGCCTGATAAATAAAAAAGTCAGCATATACATGTTAACATGTGAATAAAATGCACCCATTAATGAAGATGGTCTTATTTTGTTAGAATTTATTAATGAAGGAATGAAGTGAATAATTCTGAAAAGCAACCATTATTCAAATTTTTTCAATAATAATATTCTATAAAAGTGAGGAGAATATTATATGCAAATTAAAGTTTTATACATTTACATACACATATATGTGTGTATATATATTCTATTTTACCAATAGATTGGTTTTTCTTCACAGCCTTCATTCTTACTGTTCTTAGTCAGCTTAACTAGAATAAACATATCATCTACTTTTCCACAAAACTTACCACCTGCCTTTACTGCTGTTGTGTTCATCATGTTTCACCTGTATGTGTAGGTATGTGGTATGCATGTATGTTCACATATGTATGTAGTGGGCAGTGCATTTGTGTATGGTATGTGGAGGCCTGAGGCTGATATATGGAGTCAGAATTCTTTTCCTAGTGTTTCTTTCCCTTTTTTTAAAATTATTTTTTAAAAATAGTCTCATTCAAACCACATTCTTTTCCTTTGGATTGCGAGCCTTAATCCTTGATAGCAGATTCTTCTCATCAGCCCTAAGGTAAATTCTCAGTCAAGGAAAAAGCTTGCCCCATCCAGTTGACTGCAGGGAGCCTCTGTGTTCCCTTGAAGCTAAAATTACAGGTTGGCATCACACTCACACTGCATGGACCTGGAATCTGGGGATCCAAACGCCAATGCTCTTCCTGTGTGACTGAGCCATTGCCCTAGTACACTATTCACATCTGAGGTTACTTAACAAACAATTAGCACCCTGAGTATAAGGGTTATAATATGAGTATAAAGATATAATATTCCAATTAGGCTAAGATTATATGTCACACGCGCTGAAAGCATGCACTTTTTAAATCAATAGGGCTGGTTGTTCAGTAGCGTTTTTGTTTGTCTGTTTGATTTTGTTTTTCCAGGCACGATTTCTCTGTGCAACAGTCCTGGCTGTCCTTTGTTTGCTTTGTAGACCTGGCTGGCCTTGAACTCAAAGAGATCTGCCTGCCTCTGCCTCCCCAAATCCTGGGATTAAAAGTGTGTGCCACCATGTCCGGCTATTTAGTAATACACTGGAATCACAAATAAAGATGTTTTCAAAAATTAAAGTATATTTGTATTTCTACTGTTGGATACTCTATTCAGCTCTATTTAAGAGAACTAGAAATGAAAATGATAATCATTTTTATGTAAATAATACCATATGCATTTTTCAGTAGTGCACAGGATTAGAGCTCTTGTGGTTTCAAAGACTAATGTTGGCTGTTGGTGTTAAGTTGAACAACGTTAACTAGTAAAAATAATTGAAAAGAAAATGAATACAAAATCAACCAGGTCTTTTTCATTTTTTAATTCAGTGATATTTTGCCATTTCAGAAAAATAATAATTTGTGATTTAGCATGATTTGATTTATCTACATTCCTGTTTTTATTATGGATATTTAAAAGAACAGACATTTAAGTTTATTATTATTGACAAATACAAGCATTTGAATAAGAAGCTTTATTTTGAATTGCCAAGGAAATTCAAAATTTACTATTCCATCTTCGTTATGGAAGGAATGCTGTCACCTACTCCATCTCTGTCACAAAAATCCAGAAGGAAAACAGTAACACACCACTAGGAACAATGCAGAGAATCTGTTCTCAAGCTTTTCTAATTTAAATATTTGTCATTCGAGTAAATGAGGTGATTAAGTAGACAGCTTTGTGATGCTCTCTCTGTTATACTCATCTAGGAAGTAATCCCTTTATACATCCATTATTTAAGACAAAAAAGAAAAAGAAAAGAAGCTATTGTCTTTTGTAGGCCCAGAAAGGTGATAAAGTAAATGATTTTGATTAACTGTCATGATTTAGGGAGAAGCAGTTCTTCTTCAGAGCTTAAAAGTTTAACGTTAAGGAACATATTTCAACTAGTTGTACTGTTCTTTGGACAATGAATTCTTTGATAAGTTTCCTCTGTTATTGTTCATTTATTAATAAGATAAAGTTTATTTTACGTTTGGCCAGGAATTAAGAATATATTTTTAGATATATTAAATACACTTATAAGCCAAAATTAATTGCATATGAATAATTAGGAAAGAAAGGCTGTTAGTTGTGTTATGAATTGAGGGTGACCTACTGTCTGATTCATCTTGTAATCCAATAAATATAGGTTGAGTCAGTAACAGATCTAGATAGTAGGCATCAGAGTGGGGCATGTAAACATGACTCTTCCTGTAACCTTATATTTTTGTGAGGGGAAACTCATATTTTAAAGGTAAACAAGTAATAATACAGGTCACTTACAATAATAAAATAGCAGGGTGAGAATTGGGTGTAGAACTGGAGGTTTATCAAATCATTACCTTCTACTTCTGCCTTCTTTGCTATCTAAGCAAAAAATAAATAAATAAATAAATTGCCTGAGAGAAAGATGAGTTAAAAAAAGATGTCTTCTTAAATTACATACATACTACATACATACATGTACTTGTTAGAATATTGTGGTGATATATAAATATATTGCTAAGTGAACCCATTCACAAATTATTTTCACAATTATGTAAAGAGTAATTTGTCATGAAAGGATTAGTGTCTATAGCAGTCTATCCAAATGAAAATCAAGAATTACACTTTGCCCTGGCCTGTGGTTAATAATACCCATCACTCCGTTGAAGTTAATTTTATTTTCTCTGTTCAAGTAGCCAATCATCTGTGACTAGCCTCTTTAGTAGTGCTGTGTTTTCATATTGAATTCCTCTCCTCCATGGGGCACTTTTTCTACGGCATGAGCTTTTGCTAGCCTTGCACCTGAGGTTACAGTCTTTGTGAGTTCATATGTGCATTTACCCTGTTGGGTCCAGACACTGTGGTTTCCTTAACAAGTATGCACCACTCTGGCTCTTGCAGTCTTTCTGGTTCCCTCTTTCATATGCATCTCTGAGCTTGAGAAGAAGGGTGTGGTAAACGGTCACATTCAGCTTTGCATTCTAACAAAGGGTCCCACTCTCCTTATGCTGTTCAGTTGTATGTCTTGTTAATTACCATGTATTGCAAAGAAGAAACTTCTATGATCTGTGGGCATAACAGTTTATCATTAGGAACTATTATGTTGTTATGTTTTTAGCAGAATATTAATAGTAGGGATTCCACTAGGCCCATGGTTTATCTAGTCTCTTGTTCTTGACTTCATTAATATATCAGGCATAGATTTGATTTTATAGAGCGAGCCTTACATCCAACTTTAAAAGATGCTTTGTTAATCTCCTACCTTCTGTGCCACTACTGCACCAGTGTTCATATCTTGTATGCAGGGATTTATTACAGCTCAGAGGGACCACAGCCAAGTGAGAGAGAAGCAGTTAGCAACCAATCAGACTCCATGTTTTTAGTGTTAATTTTATTTTCTTCTATTTTAGTTTTAGAGAAAAATATCATGATATCGGTTTGTGAAAGGGGAAAGGATAAAGAATTAAAGTTTGTAATGCAATTGAAAAGTGGTTAACCTTATAAGTAAGGGAATAATGAGGTTAAAAACAAACAAAATGAATAAACATGGCATAGTTTACTATACAAAATATGTTCATTTTAATCTTTGTAAATCTTTCCATTTCTAATTATTTAGTTAAGGTCATGCAGATTTCACACACTCCAACTTCCTAACCCCTACACTGTCTCTATATTTAATAATTCCATTAACAACAGTGCTCTTATATTGCAGAGAGAAGTGGTTGTGCAAATCTTCTCTCTCTCTCTCTCTCTCTCTCTCTCTCTCTCTCTCTCTCTCTCT
>OU015743.1:27576973-27615862 GCA_907169655.1 Acomys percivali | reverse complement strand
CTCTCTCTCTCTCTCTCTCTCTCTCTCTCTCTCTCTCTCTCTCTCTCATGTGTGATTCAAAAACATAAAATTTCTAACATGAAAATTTGTTTTATTGCCGTCATGAAAACCCATGACATTCTGAAACTCACACCTGTACTTTTAAGGTCTATAATCACATATTGTCTTTCAATTCGATACGTTTTCTTAGTAATGTCTTGAGTACTTGATTGTTTCTCTGATGCTAGAAGTTAAATTTAAGAGAAAAACATACTTCTCAAAGAAAGGCAGGGAGCTGAAACTTGTCTCTCACTAAATACTTAGATGCTAATGACAGAAGTGGGCAGGTGCACCTGCTCTGGAAGTGAGTAACACCGTTTTGCTCAGCAATTTTGGGTGTTAACATATCCCACAGTTAACAGGACAGTGGCTCATGGACATAACACTAGGGATAAACAGGAGAAAATGTTCTAAGTATCAACACACAACTCAGTGCCTTACTGATATGTTCTTGTCAGTTTGGCATCTCAAGCAGATATTGCCAACCAAAAGAAAGGCATTTAACAAGCCGGACTCTGGGACTTTTTAAAATTTCTTTTTAAATATATTTTATTAATTTATTCGTATTACATCTCAATTGTTATCCCATCCCTTGTATCTTCCTTTTCCTCCCTCCCATTTCCCCTTTAGAAGTGGTTGTGTTGTAGAAGTTGACAATGGATAGATATATTGGGAGTCGTCTAAACTATATGTTTCCTCACTGTTCTTTCTTTGTAATTGAAAACTAAGTCTTCTTTTCAAAATCAAATTTTGAGGTAATATCTTAACAAAGTCATAGAAAAAGAGAAGATACTTTGTGAAGTTGGGATAAAAATATCCAATAAATTTGTTTGATCAAGTGGCTTTTTTTAAAATATAAAAACTTAATTTCCATATACCTATAACTACAAGGTTATACACACAAGGACCTACTTTCCTGAGGATTTTAATGTTTATACACACAGGGACCTAATTTCTATATACCCATAACTATAATATATACACACACACACACACAAGGGCATAATTCCCGTATACTCAGGAGTATGATGTGAATGCACACTGTGGTCTATTCTATATCCTGTTTTCTTTTCAGGCCAAAAAGAATATATATGCCTCATAAGTAGAGATTTATTTATTTTTTCATTAAAATGCTATCCTAATGTGTATTACATATAGAAATGCATATCCTTGCATGCTTAACACTCTGACATAGTGTCTCACTTTGTGTCCTAAAATAACCCTGGACTAGAGATCATCCTGCTTGAACTTGCTGAGTGCTGCTGGGTTAAAGGAATGTATTATTACATAAAATCTAGCTAATAATAGTCTCTTTAGTCTCTATTATTGTCTTTTCCTGGAACATACATGACATGGGTAAATAATTAAATTTTAGACACTTACATGAAGGTTTACCTTTTGCTTTAGCTAGCATTTTACATGTTGCCATTGGTTTGCTGACTACAAATGGCTTTATTATTTTTGCATATACGATTTTTTATTATGATATATGTTATCTACCCAGAGATTAATGTATAACTTTATAATTATAAGAAAGAGCAAATGTCTGCCATGAACCACACATATCATTGAAGTAGATTTAATTGATCTAAAGTTAATTTCCTTTTGGTTACTTTTGGCAATGGAGGTAGGAATGGTTCATTCATGTGCAATAACTGCTGTGGATCTTAATTCAATTCGGTCCTCATGATAAGGACATGTTTTCCATGACATCCAGCATCTCATGGACAAAAATAAAATGAATGCTGTTCTCAGCTTTGATAAAGTATGTAAAATATTTCAAATCTGTGAAAGAATAAGGAGTGAAATGAATTAATTAAAACAGTTGAGATTTTTTTTTTTTTTTTTTTTTTTTTTTACAGAAGCAATCTGTGATTAAACACAAAGCTTTATTCTGGAGCAATTAAGTAAATATGGCCTTGGGTATCTTTGTTCATTCCCTAGAGAAGGTATGCTGAAATTCTGGTTGAGTGTTAAACTTTATTAGAGATTTATTTGTTTTAATTGATTCAGCTTCATTATAAAACTTTGATGAAACAGCTGATACAAAGGACATATTAATATCATAAGTAAACTTCTCATGCATTGACTTTAACTTCTCCAAGGAAAGAAAACTTAGCTCACCTGGGTGTTCTGAACAGATGAGAACAAAATGTAAAAGTGAACAAGAAAGCCTATCATTAATCATGTACTTAAGGATATTTTCTGATGCCAGGTGAGTCATTAAAAAGTATCCATAGTTAGAGGATCCACCAGAGGACCAAGCAGCCTATTAACTTCATGTATGTAGGAGCCTAGGACGAGTCCATGCATGCTCTTTGGTTATGCTTCAACCTCTATGAGCCACCATGGGCCCAGATTAGTTGGCTATTAAGGTCTTCTTGTGGTGTCCTTGACCTGTCTCCCCTGTCCTTTCCCTAACTCTTCCACAAGACTCACTGAGTTCTGCCTAATGTTTGGCTGTGGGTCTCTGCGTCTATTTCCGTTATCTTCTGGATAAAGCCTCTCAGATGACAGCTATGCTAGGCTCCTGTCTGCAGCAAAAGCAGAATATCACTAATAGTGTCAGGAGTTGAGTCTCTACCACGAGGTCGGCCTCAAGTTGGGCCAGTCATGGGTAGCTGTACCCTCATTCTCTCTTCCATCTTTTATTCCTGTGCATCTTGTAGACAGGACACATTTTTGGTCGAGGGTTTTGCGGGTGGGGTGGGTGCTTCTCCCTCCACTGGAAGTCCTGCCTGGCTTACAGAGTGTGCCACTTCAGTCCCAGTGTTCCCTGCTTCTAGGCATCTCAGCAAGGGTCGCGACCATATTTTTCCATGAGCCTCCCCTATCTCAGGTATTCAGCTTATCCCAGAGATGTCCAGTTGTCGATAGCCCTTCTCTCTCCCAGCCCTCTCACCGCCCATCCCTGCTCTTCCCACAATGGAGTGGGGGCTGTGTCAGACTTGGACTCTGTTATCTCCCTCTGGATCCCTCACGCCCTTGCTGGGCTGCCTTTTCCGGCCTCGGGTGAAAGGGGAGGCACTTAGTCCTGGTATGACTTGATGTCCCGGGATTGGTTGGTACATGGAAGTGGGGCGTTATGGGAGAAGTGGGTGGGAAAGTGGAACCCGTAGAGGAGATGGAGTCGGGTTATAATTGGTATGTAAATTGAACAAATAAATAAATGGAAAAAAGTATTAATAGATGTCCATAATAGGTGCATAAATATTTTCAATATAAAACTAAGTAAAATATTATTAGTAAAGAATAATTCTCCACGTGGATGGAGATGAGTCTTGTTAACACTTCACTTATTACTGACTAAAACTCATCCTTGATAATTTTGTATAAAAAGGCATTCTGTTAGCCTCGCCCTACACCACCTCTTGTCTCCTTCCTACCCCATAATTCTGCCTTTCTCCCTATTATTCATTTTCCTTCTAGTTTTTTATGTGACAGTGAATTTGGAAGCATCATTGGAGTGTCACCATTGAGTACATACTTGCAGAGAAAGACTGTGGCTCTCAAAGAGTTCATTAGTAGCCAATAGCTCAGCAGGAAGGAGAAGGATCCCATCAGTCTGTCTAAGATCCATGATTTACCACTGCTAAGCTCAGTCTAAAAACAGGTCCAGTGAAGGCAATGGCAGCGGCTGTGAGATTCTGTTGGAAATGGCTGTATCATGTCCTGGAAATACCATTTGAAACCCCTTTCCGCATGTTCTGGTTTTTCCATTCTTTCCAGTCCCTCTTTTCTGATGTTCCCTAAACCTTTACAGGGGGTAGACAATATACAAAGAGACTGAAATATCACTTACCCTTCATGCCTGGAGTCTCTGCAGTCATAATTTTCATTATTTGTGCTGGATACTCAGAGGGCTTCAGGGAAGCACAGTTCTAATAGAATATGTGTCTTGAAATTTAGTTCTTTAGAATGTATGTGTCCTAAATATTTACTTTTTGTTTTCTGGACTGGCATGGGGCAGCAATAATTAGTGCATTACATTTATTTATAGGGAAATTATTTTTTCTTGTGCCTTCATTTGTTTAAAATGTACTTTAAATTATGAACAAGACATGTAGGGACTGGAAATAATGCACATATACTGCATACGACATTCTAATCAGGATGCACACTGAAACAATAAACTCTTCACTAGGAAGCTAACCAGTTCATTATGGGATGTGATTAGAAATGACATTAGCCAAGAAAAAAGAACAAAAACTTGCGATGTAGACTCCTTCCTCCCCAGATTGGCTTTGAGCTTTTTTTACATTGCTTGTCCTTCTAACACTCATTGTTTCTTTGTTGTTTGTTTGTTTTGATTTTGCCTTTTGAGACAGTCTCTCTGTGTTAACCAGGATGTCCTGCAACTCACTCTGTAGACCAGGCTGTCATGAGTTTACAGAGCTCCATCTTCTCTGCTTTCTGATAGCATAGATTAAAGATATGTGTCACTACCACCCGGGTCCTTCTAATACTCTAGAAATCCAGTCCTAGAGAAGTGAGCATTAAAATATATATCAAGTACTTAAAAAAAAAAATGAATATATCTCTCTTGACTTCAAGTTTATGACCCTTTTAAATATATGTAGGAATTTGAATTGCTGTTCATGTTGTCTTTTTCATGGTAATCTCATATATGTATATATGTGGGTGTATAATATATATGTGTGTGTATATATAGATATACATTTGATTGGATATTTACATGCTGTATGATAAAATAGTTTCAAGGACCAAACTGCATTGCTGCATTTGCATTTGTAATGAAAATGTATGTTACCATGGGGTGAAATCCAGGTGGCTTGATGTAGATCCATTTCCTTCCCTGTAGAGATAGGAGTTGGCAAAAGGTTAGGTGAAATTTGTGCAGCATTCTATAACTAGTTAGTACAATTTGGATGAACTTAAGGGCCCAGAAGAACTATATCAACTTTGTTTCCTGATAGTCTCTTATTCTTCAATTTATTCTTCTTCACTTCTCTCTTTTGCCCATCTTTCACCTTATCATGGAATCACATCCTCACTGGGAAAATGGGAAGAATGCCATTAGCATTCAGCTCAGATAATTCATCCTCAGGCATACACAGTATTTTCTATAGTTCTTAACTTTATATATACAGTGAAGTATCAGCTATACTGACAGAGATATAATTGACTGTGGAAGAAGTTATACATAATTACAAATAGAATTTAGCCATTCCTATGTAGAATAAAGCATAAACTATACATAGTGGTATCAGGATCTTCTTATTAAAAAGCTTTTTAGCAAGTTTTGGACAAGGAAATATCAACTGAAATGAAATTAATTATATTTTCTACCACACTGCCAGTCTCTTCTGTGCACCCAATGTGGCATGTAGTGTGATGTCTGCCCTTCTTTCACAGCATCCTTTGCAATTGGGTTGTTTTCTTTTTTTCTTTATTTTTTATTTGTCAGTCATTTTTTTCCTAAATAGGATATAAATGCTTCAAAATATTTTTCTTTCTGTGTTCTGTGTGAATAGATATGAACTTTCCTAAGTCTCTGTCTTGATATAAAAGTTTTATATGTCTGCAATATAAACCCTACATTTGTATTATATGTTCTACTATGTCTTAATTCAGAAATCAGTTTTAAATGGAAGTCTCAAAGCACTGGGCACCTCCCCACATGAAGTAATTGTGAGGCCTAGAAGCTGTATACTCTCTTCTAAGAGCCCCAGAAACGTCAGGGGACCGGAAGTGGAGGATGAGTCCAGGAGCCCATTGTGAGCCAACTGGCAGCGCTGCGATGGCTCAGTGTCCCTAATCTGCTAGATTGCCATATCACCCATGTGTGTCCCCTGTCTCTAACCATGTGTATGCGCGGCAACTCATTGAGAAGCACATTGCAGAGAAGGGCACAGGTCCTATCAACAACCAGACTCTTAGGGGAGCAGCTCATCGACATCAAAGTTGCTTACCCAATAATGCCCAAGCCTTCCTCTGCCATCAGCATCCCAGCATTTCAGAAAGCCTTGCAGGATGAGTGTGGCTGGCCAAGTTCTCTGCCTCTCCCTCCCTCGCACCATGTGCCCCACCACTCCCTCCTCACTCTGGCCTACTGTCTCCCAGGATGCAGTCAAGCTGCACAGCTCCGCTCTTTGCCTGCAGCTACAGACAACCCTGCAGAAGCTGTCCCATGCTCTGCACTAGCAGGATACTCCCTTCCGAGTCGTTCGTTGCCCCTCTCACCAAGGAAGCCACCGCTGCTCCAGAAGCTCCGGCTACTCTGAAACCACTGGCTGGTCTTACTGTACCCCAGGCTGTGCCAAGCTCATAGCCCAGTGTTGTGGGTACGGGACAGCCTATGTATTTTGGGTTAGCTAGTGGGAATGACCTCTGAGATTATCTAGAAGCTTCAAGACACGCCACTGGGGTAATTACGGAGCATGGAGCATAAGAAGAGAGCAAAATTTGTGCCCAAGGATCTGGTGAAAGGTGAAAAGCTCACCAAATGCCAGCAGGTGGTATCTCCTGTGGGGCTACACAGTGCTAGCATTCCTGGGATCCCCACTCTGACCCTCAGACACCAACAAGATTCTCACTGGTGGGGCAGATAAAAATGTCATTGTCTTTGATAAGAGTACTGAGTAGATCCTGGCCACACTGAAAGGCCATACCAAGAAGGTCAACAGTGTGGTATTCCGTACTTCTCAGGAACTAGTGTTTTCTGTGTCCCCTAATACCTCTATCAGGATTTCGATGGTCCCAAATGCCTTTGGTTGGTCTGGCCCATGAGAGCGTGGTAACAGGCCTCGGATTCCATAGTACTGGAAACTATCTCCTGAGCTCCTCTGATGATCAGGACCGGGCCTTCTGTGATGTCCAAACTGGGCGTGTGCTCACCACGGTGACAGATGAGACTTCCGGCGGCTCTCTGACCTGTACGCAATTCCACCCCATGTGCTCATCTTTGGAACAGGAACCATGGGCTTCCAGACCAAGATCTAGGGCTTGAGCAGAATCCCTCTTTGAAAAGAAGTAACAATGTTAGTTGAGACAGTAAGGGAACGACATTTGAGCCTGAAAAACAGAATGGTTATAGTGATTGAGTCATTGAGTGCCTAATTATGAGACAGGTAACTCATCCGGTTTTATGCGCTCTTCCAATAAGCATCCTGATGAAATAAAAAGTAATGGCTACAAACAGAGACTAGATTATTTACTTGGGTTGTTATTTTGATGCATAATTTATTCAACTTCATCTGTCCTTTTAATGTACACTTTGAATGTTCAGGAAATATGGACAAATGTATAGCAGAACAATATCCAAGCTATATTTGTAACATGCTAATTACAGAATATCAACTCAAAGGTTTAGAAATTGGTGATGTGAAGTATTCCTGACACAAACTCTGTGCTAGATAGTTTATATTCTACTCTGATTCTTAAAATAATTATTCATTCTGCAATGATCTCCATTTTCTCTTATCGAGTTAGTTTTTGTGAATAAGAAATATTAAAAATGTCTCCATTGTGGTCATAGTCTATTTGGTCTTGCCAAGCATTTGTGTTAAAGCTGATGTTCTTGATATTTCTTGTGTAAAAAAGATGAAGCCAGCAAAGTAAATCTTAAAGAAATATGCTGCTGGCCTCACTATAGTGCATTAGAAAAAATGTTACCATGAACTGTGTTTTCAAAGCATTCATGGCTTATCCCTGTATGGTTTCCTCACTGAAGCCATGCTGGACACTTGGACAACCAGTAATGCCTAAAGGAGTATGGAGTCAAAAGTTTATGACATTAAGAAAAAAGGTAAAAGTCCCTTCAGTTTCAATGGGAAAACTCAGGAAAATGACTCTTAAAAATAGTTTGAGAACTTTATGACGTCCTGCTGATATGTAAAGCAACCCACATTTCTTATAATTATAGAAATTTCAATGCATAATTAATGTAGTTTAAAGGTAATTATGTAGCTCAGATATAAATTTAATAAAATTTGTTAACTACTCTTCTAGACTTTATCTTGCTCTACATAATGAGGATCATTAAAGAAAAAAAAGTGTACCCAATTTCTAAATGACTAATATTAATAAACCTTAATATCAATGAAATAAGGATGTAAAATGCTATATGCAGTATGATGATTACCTTTAGATTTTTAAGTAATGAATACATTACAAATAGGTTCTAATATTAATGCAATATCAGTAAACCTGAACCCTAGATTATGATAATTTAAGTTTCTCTTGGTACAAATGATAGACACTCATGAATGGTATATTTTCATCACCAAAATATTTTACATACATACCCTCTGTCTGTCCTACCATCTAACTTTACTTTTGATACCTTCCTGGGATGGTATCCTCTGCCACTTTTCAGAGCAAAGAAAATTTACCACCATGCTTGGGGCTTGACTCATAAACGTCCAAGGTGTGGTTGGTTGTTTGCTAATTTTTGTTTTACCAATCATGATTCTGTATGATCATGAGAGGACTGAAAGAAGGTGAAATGTTCCCTCACAATTATATAATAATTTATGGATGTATATATTATCTTAAAATGGTTTCACGTTTTGTAACATTTTTAACACCAAACATTTGCTTTTATTCCTTAATATGGATGCATTTTGGTGTCTTTGAGGTTATCTTTAATATGCTACTCAATGCAACACACTGTGATGTATTATTCTTATGCTACATTTCTGCTGATACCCTAGACTGTTCTTTCTTTTGAAAATGTATAATGCTAATGTTCTAATTTTAAAAATAAATATCAAATGTATTTTAGGTTTATCAGCAAGTTGTGACCAAAATATAGAGTCCTCTATACTTCATTTTTTCCCATAAGTTATTTATTTTCTATTAGTGTAGTACATTTATCACAATTAATGAAATGATGATGAGTGCTGTTCTAATAGTTTCAACATTTAGATTTTCACACACTTGATAGGGCATGCTGTGTGATATATGTTGGAGGTGAGTGTGCCCATGGAATGTCTACGTAGAAACCTAATGCTGACGTGACATGCTGAGCTGAGGGTTTGGAGAGATAATTAGCTCAAAACTGGACCACACTTATGAATGAGACTAATGACTTTATTGCTACATGAAGACATCATACGAGAAGAGTTTTGCTTTGTTTTGTCTTTGTTGTTGTTGTTGAGTTTTGTTTGTTTGTTTGTTTTTATCCAGGAAATAGAATTAAGGAAGCAGTTTGTGCATATGCCCTGCTGTCTGTGATAGTCTTTAATGGTAGTACTCACAGAGTGAGAATTTCCTTTTAGTCTATTAGCTTATTAAGTTGTAGCTACCACGGGAAAAAGAAAGAACAGTTCAAAAGAATAGTCTGGATGCTGCACGCTGTGGAAACGATGCTCTTTCAGATCTTGGACAATCATTTATGTCTGCATCAATGTTTGCTGGGCTGCTCGCTACCTCAATCCTTTATCCTACACAACGTCATCCATGTCCCATCATAGTTATCATCATCTTCCAGTCTTCAGACTTCATGTGACTTCTGTCAGTGCCTCTACACCCATTTACTACAGTGATTTCACTCAAATCCATGACTTCAATAGTGATTGTGACCTATTAATGGTCTTGGTCATTTTTCATAGGTCTACCTCTTCTTAAAGCATACGTTCTAATATATTTATAGTACAAGCTCATTCATCTGCAAAGTAATGAAACAAAACAAGACCAAAGTGTCCTTTTAAATTATAGTTTAGAACAAATGTATTTTATGGCTTGTAAATAATTTTCATGTTATCTTAGAATAGAATGCAATTAAATACATCAGTATAAGGGAAAAATTAAGGAAACTAACACTACAGTTCTTTTAACTGAAGAGAGGAGCAAAACACACACACACGCACACACACTCGCACACACGCACACACACACACACACACACACACACACATAGATACACACACTTCAAATGATTTCCCAGACAGAGTGTAGTATATCTTTATACACAGGTAGGTGTTTGTTACAAATAATCCTTGAAATAAAGGATTTATGTTTAAAGATACAAAGATACAAAATCAAACCACCATAACTCTTTTTCAGCTCAACAATGTTTCTTTACTGCTAACCTTTCACAGCAAAACATTTGAGATGACGTAGCCACTGTGAGAGTGAGTGCTCTCTGATGTTCTTGTTTGTTGATTTCTTTATCAATCTCCACTAACATGAAAAAAATGCTCCTTCCATAGTAAATACAAAAGAGGCCTTTTGGGAAATAAGTAATTGGATGGAAGAGTAAAGCTGAAGCTGAAAGAAGAAGATGCAAATGTGTGGGAAAGGAAGACAGGTGTGTGTGATGACCTACAATGTACCCACTGCTTTTAGATGCTGTCTTCCAAATTAAACAAGACCCACCCTTAAGCTTTGTGTAATTGGAAGAGGCTCGGGTTATGCCAATAACATGACACTGCCATGGAGGTAAACGCAACTCTTTAAGTACATTGCCTTCCCTTCGTCGTTTTAGGCTAGTCTGATAGTAATCAGGATCTAATTTTATAACATGATGGTAGGGTTTCATTTCCATTATGAATTTATACAGAAAAAAAAAAACTCATTTGACTTTGAATATCTCCTTTCAAAGAGCTCTACTTTCTAACATCAGTAAAATACATCTTCAAAGACTTCCAGGAAGGCTTTTAGGGAATGATTTTCCCACTTGATATGTGAAGGCTTTCACCTTCTTATATGTTTTTAGCTTTTTTTCCTTTAGCTGTATGACATGGTCTAGAACCATGGTGTGCACTCTGGCTTAGCTAATGTTTGTTCATCAGGAAAGATTTTCTCTTCAAGGCTGTCAAATACAAAGAGCCAATACACTATGGATGTAACATTTATAATTCCTGATTGCTTCATGGTTATTCTTGCTGTGGTGGTGTATTATATTTTTTGTGTAATAATATAAACGTATATTTAAAAAAAGAAAAAGAAATATATTTAAATCATCCCAAGAGTGGCTTCAAATTAGAGAGTCAATATCACCATATTTGGAAGAAATTGATATTTTGAGTTCAGAAAGGAATAGATTTTAAAGAAGGGTTATGACTGTTGCATTTTTTTAAGAAATATTTTGCTCCTTAACTTTTCACCTATGTGAATTTTTGAAAGATTTTCAACTTAATTTTCTTTATTTATAAAAAACATAAACACTATGCTGTGATATAGTAAGTGGATTTTAATCACATAAAGTATATTACACCTAGAGAACATATAATAAAATCAAGTTAATACCATTATTAGGGACATTAAATAATGGTGCATAGGAATACATAGTATGAAAACAATTCTCATTTCTGTTTTATGAATCCACCAGTTGTTATATTTGTAGTTTGGGTTGGTCCCACGGAAATCAATAGTAACTATTTGCTATGTTTGTATTGAAAATTAGGAGCCTTATCAGCAACATCAGAACCTGTTCTCACTGAAGAAGATTAAAGGCAGTATTTGTTCCTTGTAAATTAATTAAGCCTTTTGTTTTGTGTTGCATGGACAAATATTTAGACAGCTACAAAAATGTATCTTGGCATCTTGTCAAAACCAAGCCTGATACTTTGTCCTGTTTCTGGAGTTGCTCACCCTTTTCATTTAAAAACAACAGCAGATGAGTCTCGAAAGCAGTCACCTCTAGCTCTGGCTGCTTGGCGGCCATTTCCCATATGCTTTGCAGCAGCGGCAGCTGTTGGCAGACATCATTTCATGCTAGCCTATTTTCCTCTTTTAAATTTTGAGTGGAGAAAATCACATTTATAAAAGACCTCAGACATGAAACTGTCACTCTCAATTGTAGACTGAAATGGCACCAAGCAGTTTTCTTGTCTAAACATTGGAGATGCATAGTTATTACTTTAGAAATAGAAGAAGGTTTTGTACAGTCAGCGTGTCACGGTTTATGTGTGCCTGTTCCCATGGGCTCATCAGTTTGGACACTAGCTTTCCAGCTGGCAGCATGCTTTGGAAAGTTGTAGGGCCTTGGCAGGTGGAGCTCAGCTGGTGAGAGTCTGCCTAAGTCTGACCTGCACTTTCTGATTCAATTTGAGACTTGTAACAGGTTACTCTGAGCACTTTTACCCACAGGTGGAGCCTTGGCCACCACATCTTCTCTGTCATGATGATTGTACTTCCTTACTCCTTGAACAAAACTAAATCTCTCCTACCTCTGCTTCTCTCAGGTTTTCTACCAAAGCGATGAAATAACCAATAAGAAATAAGCAATATAACCTGTTTCCTGATGAAAATTTATGCTTGAGAGTTCAGAAAACAATAACACTAACGCAAAGCGGTTCTGCTATGTATGGGCAAATATTTTTTTTCATTTAAAATATTTAAATATAGTATTTATTTATTTGTATATGTATATAGGACTTTTTTTCCTTCATGTATGTCTGTGCCCAACATTCATACAGTACCAAAGAAGGCCAGAAGCAGTTGTCATATCTCCTGGGATTGAAGTTGCAGATGGTTGTGAGCTACCATATAGATTTGGGAATAGAACACGAGTTCTCTGGTAGAGCAGTCAGTGCTCCTTACTTCTGTTCACGTCCTATCCCACAAGCCGAGCTATTTGTTAAATAACTATATCAGCCTGCTTCTTGTGGCTGTGATAAGATAATAAAATAGTTGAGGTTACAAGCTCGTAAAAGAAGGGATGATTTAATTTGCCTTATGGCTTCAGTTCTTCATGTTTTATTCTCATTTTTCCGCACCTCTGGGAAAGCTGGGCTAGATAGAACATTACACAGCAAAGCTGTTTAGTCCAGGTGGCCATGGAGTAAAGAGAAAGAGAAGGACACAGGACAGAATAACCATCAGTGGGGTACCCCAATTACGACTTCTCACCACGCCCCAACTCCTGAGGTTTCTACCATTTTTTCTGTAACTATATAAATCCACTGTTGAGATAAGAAAACTCATTATCCAACCACCTCCCCAAATCCCAGACAGTGTTCACTGCTGCATCGGAGGCACAACTTCAACACATAAGCCTTAGTGGTGCATTTAAATCCAAGCTATAGTGGCAACATACAGAGATTCACTTCTCACAATAATTCTAGAATTTTGGGAACTTAATATTTCCATGGTATGAATGATGAATTAAACCACAGATGGATTGAAAGATTCATACAAACTTATTGTTAATTTCTGTGACATCACACAGGGTGTTTGTCAGCTTCAACTGTATTCGGAGAGTATCATATAAGTAGATGAAGCTAAAACAAACACATGATCAAAAGTCAATAGAACTTGATATCTTCGGCTAACTCTCTTCCTGGCTTGTAGTTGGACTTCTTATGTCTTCACAAGATAAGACTAATGTCTTATCTGTAAGATAATGTCAAAATGTCAATGTCAAATGTCTAATGTCAAAATCTGTAAGGTTACAGCAAATAAATGTAGTCAGTGAGGTGCATTAATCCAACTAGCTTATTCCTCTGTGAAAGAGAATATCCATCACTTGCTAACAGAGTTTCATTTTGGCTTCCAGTATTTGGAAGTCTGTACAACTAACATTGTCCTTTTGCTTTAAGTCAAGTGCATATCTAAATAAAGATTTATTTAAAAAAAAAATATATATATATATATATTGTGTGTGTGTGTGTGTGTGTGTGTTTCCAGGCAGGGTTGCTCTGTGTAGCCTTGGCTGTCCTGGACTCACTTTGTAGACCAAGGTGGCTTCAAACTCACAGTGATCCACCTGCCTCTGCCTCCCAAGAGCCGAGATTAAAGGCATGCACCACCTATTTTTATAATTTTATTAGCTGTAAAGTTTGTTTCAAATTAATGTTACTGCATTCACACATATACAATATTTCCTATCAGATAACATTTGATTCTCTGGTAAGCTGAAGCTTAATGTATATATCTGACATGAAAATATTGATTTATCAAAATGCATAATTGTTAAAAAGTTAAAATATGAATTTTAAATTGAGATTTTAAAATATAAGCTTACCTTCATTATAACAGAGTTGATTTGCATATACATATTTAATTATAGATGATGACATTTGTAATGCCATGAATCTAAAAACGCTACAAAATAGGGGTACTTGTGCGATTATATAAAGGGATCTACACCCCACATTCTTATTTGTGTAATCCATTAATGATATCTTTAGGCAAATTAAAAAGACCAGATTTTGCACAATAAACAATTTTCAGTTCATGAGTGGCTCTGCATAAGGTGGTCACGCATAGAGAACTTCAGTCATGGAATGGGAAGGTGATGTTTTCAGGCAGGGTAGCGGAAATGATGTAAAGAAAGGATATGAGTAGTTACTACGGTACATCCTCCGTATCTGTGGGAAGGCCTGTTGTGTGGGCAAATTTGATATCATATGTTTGCTGATCCCAATTCTGCCACTTTTTAAAGAATGCAAATTCTTGGTTTCAGTTTGGTTCACACTATTTCTTTATGGTTTGTTATTTAGGCATTCATAGTGATGAGGTATGATAGAGACAGATACAATTTAACACGTCTAAATAAATTGGAGATGTAGTCTATATGAATTCAGGGAAAGAGGGAACAACTGAAAACAGACAGACCTGAATAAAAGCTAGTAAGTCCTTTTCCCACTGCTTGAGACAATAGAAAGGACACAGGAAAGATAGTTCTTTCTGGAGAAGGAGAGAATCACTCCTGCTTACAACAGAGTGAAGGGGTTTTATTGAAAAAAGCCATGTTTGTGTTTAGTGCTGGGATAAGTAGTCCATGCTGAGTGAGCAGCCCACAGACTCCTAGACTCACGGCAGGTTTAGCTCATGAAACTGGCTGAGATTGGCTGAGTGCAGCCTTGCTGGAATGACTGGGATTGTATTTTATGACTCTTCAGTGTTACTTCATATTGGGTACAGTAGGCAAGATTCTTCGCCACTGCAGTTTGGTACGTGGCATTTCACATGCTCTGTTTCTTTTAAATCAAATTAGATCAGATATTGCATGCCAGCTTCCCAGAGTAGTACAGGGTTGAGTTTCAAATGGTGGAAAAGTGAAAGCAGAAACCCACAGTATCTCCACAAGCAGAAGGAATACGCGGTACTTGTTATTAGCTTATTAATTTTTTCTGGTAAACTTCTTAATACAATGCCATCCCTAAGAATGTGTCTGCTGTAGATATTCCCAGACATGATAGGAGGGGCAGGACAGAAAGTAATTGCCTTAGGGAAGTTAATAGAAAATCCTACTGATACAGAAGCTACAATTTGCTACTACATTTGTCACCGTCAGAGAAGGCATAATTTCTGCATTCATTACCAACAGAGGGAACCTTCTACCTCTCAGCCATCTTCTTATCTGTCACTGGAGTTTTCTGTTTTCTACTCCTCATGATATCACAGTCATTTAACTTTCCATGTACTTAATGCAGTAATCACTGTTATACCTATGGATGTCCTCACTCATGGTACGCGTTGGAGTTTAAGGTGATCTCTCATCAGGTCTGAGTGCACAGCAGTCAAACAGCTCAGAACTATTCTGACTAGCAAGAAATGCTTTTAAACATAAATAAACAGGCAGTGGCAGGGATCATCAGGAGACACTTATATGAAAGTAAATCAAGAAGCCTAGATAGAATGTGGATATAACTTAAGGTAGACCAAAGCACATTTGGGAAGCTATTAGTCATTTCTACTGTGGTCACGTTAAGAGAAAAAGGACCACATGAAGGAATGAAGCACAGACAAAAGGAAGACGGGAAGGAAGGTTGGAAGGAAGATAGGCAGGAAGGAAGGATAAACCAAGAATTGTGTCAATTAAGAAAATAATCATTTAAAGAGCTGAGAAATAAGTTAGAAATGTGAAAATAATAAAGGCAGATTTCCTGGAATATTCTGCAAATATCTTTCTATTATTGTAGGAGTAAAGGTGCATTTGCGTCAGTTAGGAGATTCTCAATCATTCCAGGTCTTAATGGTCTTCAATTTCATGATCTCTCTGAACAAAGCTGCTGCAGAGCAGATGCCGACAGTGGAAGACAATATGTCTTACTGAGCAGATGTTCTCCCCATGTGGAGGATGCATCATCTCTAGGTGGCCACACCCTTTAGTATTTGGCCCTGAACCTCTTCAGATAAAACCATGGTGAAGGTTTTCTCTTTGATGGTCTTTTTAGAGATTTCTATTTCTTAGAGTGGTCCATAGGCACAAAACATGAATTCATTTTTCAATGTTTTCTATGAGCAGCATTCTCAAAAAATCATTTTCTGTGGAAAGTAATAGCTACAAGGACTTAAAAGCATTTCTCTCGAGCTTTCAATTCTACTCTATTAAGCAGCCATTACTGAATGTCTATTCAACACCAGGATCAGTACTAAGAGCTGAAATATATGTATAGAAGTAAAAGCAGGGGGCATTTCTGAATTTTAGAAATAAGATGTAAAATTTAAAGCTAAGATATAAGAGTATTGAGGATTATTTAATAGAGAGATTAAAAACAGTAGATCTTATGCTATGATATTACAAACATTTCATCTTCTAATTGTCCTGAGACAATTTGCCCAACATAATATTTGTAATAGCTCACATCTATTAAACACAATTTTCTCTAAACTTTTTCTGTATCTTACAGTGCTTACAACAGCTTTGTAATAGTCATGTTGTTATGAATCTTCTAAAATTGAAAAGAATGAAAACTCTTGCAACTTAAAGCTTCATCAAGTTTACATAATTATTTAGGACAAAGCCTACTTTTAAGACAGATTTGCCTGTTGGGTCAGCCTACAGTGCTTGCTGTTCTGCTTTCCTATTTTAGTTGCTTATACTGGGTACAATATATTTATATGTATCTAATAGCCCATATATATTAAATTGTATTCATTTTCATAACAAATTTCTGGACAAGAAATATGTTATTTTACTGTGATTCTTTCTAAAAACTTATAGACTGAAACAATGAAGAACTGACATTATTATATGGCCCTATAAGCTAGTTCAAGACTTAATCTACACTTTGGATATCTATCTTCATTGTCCAAATAGACAAATATTAGCTTAAACTATGCTTTGAGTCTTTTTAACTACTAGGAGATCCTCTTGTTATTAAGATTTTTCCATCTTAATGTATTTCCACAAACAATTTGAAAACATATGGAGGATAAGTATTGTAAATACTAGAAAAAATAAGAACATAAAATAAAAGTACTATGTATTATTTTTATATTTAGAAGATTATCTCTCATAATTTTTAAAATATTTGTTGCTTTTATCAAGCTTTCTTGACAGAAAATATTTTATAAGCCTTTAAGAGATCTGTAATCATCTGTTTTAATTTATTTATTTATTCTCTGTGTAAGAGAAAATCCTAACTATTAACATAATTCTGCAGCTTCTTACGTTTATGAGGTTCAAATTCTGTAACAAATGGCATATCTTTGTCAATTAATACCTAGAATAAGTTCTCTCTCTAGTAAGCACTGTATAATTACTGGCATCCCTTCTTGATCATAATCCTTGTTTTTACGCTGTTTGCTGCCTCCATAGTCTTCCTGCTAGTACTTTAATGTACTCGCTCTTGTTGGAATAAACAAGAGTGGTTGCTGCTTTTGATAAGAAGAGTCCCTCCTTAGTGTGATAGGAGGAATGCCAAGAAGAGTGATAACACAGTGACATATTCCATAAAAATGTTGGTCATACAGCATGCTCTCCAAATTCCCCTTAGTGCTCAATGTGGCCTAGAACACTTAACTATGACCATCTATCAGCTAAAATGCATTTTCATTCCTAATTAAGAAATATTACGTTTTAGATCATGTAGTGCTAAAACCTGCTTTTGCCCCTCTTTAAAGAACTTGAGGTTAACAGATCAGTCAACGGAAGAGGGATTGATGGATTAATGAGTTCTAGGATTTAACCCTATGGGGCAGGCATGAGTTCGAGTTGTGATATGTTAAATATTGGTGTTCCTATGGCAGTCCACCATTCTTTTTTAAAAATATTATTTCAGTTTTTTAAATTTTCATAACATATTCTGTCACCAGCAAACAAGACAAAATAAGCACACTAAATCCAAAAGAGGCAACAGATTAATTTAAATACCTGTATCCATAAAGAATTATTCTACCTGTTAGAAAACAACTGTCAATCCGCTGTGGTGGCACATGCTTTTAATCCCAGCGCTCAGGGGGCAGAGGCAGGCAGATCTCTGTGAGTTCCAGGCCACACCTGGTCTACTAAGCAAGTTCTTCCTGCTGTATGTAGTTTATTTTATCTATGTGTAACAATATAAATGTATATGTTAAAAAAGGAATATAAAAATTATTCAGTTTGCATCCCTATCACAGCCCCTTCTTTTGGTTTATATGAGACGGGGTTTCTCTGTGCAACAGGCTAACATACTTTCCTCTCTGTTCTATGTTCTTATTCCTAGATGTCTTGATCCAAGAAAGGTCAGGAATAGCTGCAGTTCCACTCTGATAACAGAGTACTATAGTATATAGCATTAAAATGTGTCCCAGACCCACAGCTAAGGCAGGCGGGTTCTACTTTGGTAGACTTGTCAATCTGCATCCTCATCTGTAGATTAATTTATGGTTCTTTGTCACCTCATTGTAGTTTTTTCAGTGAACGAGACCTTTATTCTTTCACAGCATTCCCATCTCAGGTGCAAGGAATATCTCATAAAACAAAACCCATTGTTTTATTATAGCTACATTCAGGATTTTTTGAAAAAAGAAACACAACCTATTCAAATGATGTTCTAACCCTTTGTGATCCTCTATTATTAATCCAATATGAATATGAACATCATGTGGAAATTAGTAAATTACGAGCTGAAAATTACAGTTAAATAACTTTTTATTTAAAATACTATAGTATATCCTGTCAACGTTTGTTTTATCTAACATAGACGATTGTTTGTTCTTTTCCAGTCTATCCGAGAAGTCACCGGCTATGTACTGGTGGCCCTGAACCAGTTTCGTTACCTGCCCCTGGAGAATTTACGCATTATTCGTGGGACAAAACTGTATGAAGATCGCTATGCCTTAGCGATCTTCCTAAACTACAGGAAAGATGGAAACTTTGGACTTCAAGAACTTGGATTAAAGAACCTGACTGGTAAGAGAACCTTGAAGACTAGTGCATAATATATTGTAATGTCCACATGTGTGCATGTGTGGAAGTTTCTGCATCACCTAAGTGCGTACACATTTCATGAGAAATGTTGCCTCTGGGATGCCTTCACTTCCATTTACAGATGTTCTAAATGCTCTGTAAAAGATAGCAGAATACTATATCTCATCTGAACAGAAGTGCACTCTGAGGAAATGCTCAGCGACTGCAGACAGAGATAGGAAGCAGGCTGAAGAATGCTGCTTGGTGGTCGCAGGTAGACCAGATCATCAAATGTCTGTGATAGCACCACAGCGCTCATGCCTGTCAGAGCTTAGCAATGCCCAAGCTATTACAACTAGTTTGACTAATCCTTAGATTTTCAGGATCATCTGACTGTAGGGGAACATTCTAACTTATTCAGTTTCGATTTCTCCCATTTAGTAGCTCATCGAACACAGTCACCGGTTCTCAGCATATTTTGGTGCGATCCGCGATATGTTCTCCTCGTTGTAGACATGATGCTAGCAACTAGACTTTTTATCCAGATAAGAAAATTATACAGCGACTTTTTTTTCCACTTTATGTTTGCGATAGTTCACACAGACTCTAAGGGAGTACTTTCTTATATATAATCATGCATTTTACCAAATGTATCCATAGTTCAATTGTGCCAATAAAATATTCAAATCTACCATTGGAATTCTGTAGTTTACTTGAAATCACTAACATATATGCATGTATTACATCAAATCTATAGGTATTTATGTTTAATTTGTGTCCACTCAGTGAAGTTTCTGCACCCAAAAAAAAAAAAAATTAAATATTTAAGGGACTTTGCCATAAATATGATTGGCATTGTTAACTTACTGGGATTTTAAAAATAATATTCACAGTGTATGGAGAATATAGACTTAAAGGTGGAAATTTTAATTTCATAATTATCCAGATATGTGACTTGAAATATGGAATTATGTGACACAGAAAGGATTAATGATAATGTCAGTTGTTTATGGTATGATTGTTGTACAGTTGATGAAATTATAGTACATTCTTATTGTGGAAGTCATATTAACTCCTGTACATTATTGTTTCTTCAGAATTTTTCCAGGATATTTTTCCTACCAATGAATTTTTTTACTAAATTGTCACTTAACATATAAATAATGACAGGAGAAGGAATTTTGAAAATATAGCAGTTAGAGGAAAAAGCTGAATAATTGGAATTAGATATCTAAAAATAAGATAATACTATTAGAAGGTTCAAACTTACATAGGAAGCATTGTGCATCTTTCATGAATTTTCTTTGATTATGTTAAAGAATAAAGGAATAATTTATTTTCAGAATTTTAAATACTATTATAATCCTCTTAATATTATACACAATGAGTTAGAAGAATTATTTTTCCTAAATAAAAATTCTTTAAATTTTTCTTCATATTCATCTCCAAATTTAACATAGGTACTTCTAAAAATTAATGAAAGTTTTTAAAATTAAAGTATGTTACATTTAAATATTTTTACCCACTGAATTCATTGCAGCATTAACTATGATTATGACAATTTATTTATTTATTTTTTTGTTACACAGAAGTCTAACACTATCATTCAAAATTACCTGATTACTTGGATGGCACTATGATTCTTCTGGACATTTGTATAAGGTTAATGGTTGATTCCTTAGAAAATATAGGTTTATTTAAAAGGTAATATTATTCATTTCTCAGCATGTGACTCAAAGAAATATGTAATGAAAGATAGAAATTCTGTACACTGTGGACATTTTTCAGATATTTGATTTGCTAGGAGCTTAACAATCATGCCAAAATATTTTTGCATGTACATAGAATAGCTGAACATTAGGTGTCATGTCTGGTGCAAAGGCTAGAATTCTGACAATTATGCACTGCACAGTGAACACTGTTGCATTTGGGTGTGATGATGTTTGAAACAGAACTGAAGACATTGAATTACATATATCAAGAAGAGTTTGGGAGCAAGTTTGATCCATTTTGGAAAAGCTAAATATTCTAGGTGATCTGGAAAAATAATGAGCAAATATTGCAATTTTGTCTAAGTAGGACTGGTTTTACACTTTGGAAATTTTTTCTTTTATATTGTTGTTTATAGTTCTACAAAAGAAGTTTATTGTTTTCAAAATTATACTACACCATCGCTATGAGGTTTGCCCTAATTATAGTCTAATAAATATGATAAGGTTAGTTAAAACCTATTTTGCTAGCCTACCATGCTGTATTTGACTTTTTAACAATGATGTATTGGGCTTTTTAACTGTAAATCGTAAACATCTGATATGTTCTGAATGGCAACTTTGGGAGTGGGTTAGCAACATGTGTTCAATGACCCTCACATGATTCTGATTATTGAGGATTTACATCCACTGCCCAGATGAATTAAAGTGATCTTACCAAAATGCAATAGCACAATGTCTACTTAACCGTTTCACATTTATACATATATACAATAAACTACCTACAGCAAGAAGAAACACAAAACAATTAGGAATTATATAAATGTTTCATAGTGCTTTAGCTATTTATATTTGGCAGTCTGGAAGAAAACATCTTTCCTAGCTTGGTGGGTCTAAAATTCTGAATGTAAAGCAATATCTATTATATCTCATCTCTATCAACTTAAAACATCTATCTAGACCTATATACATCTTAACCCTTAAACAACTAAGATTAATTGTAAAACTAATCTATCTGGTCTTCAACCCCATCAGAGACTTGAGAAGGAATACAATTAAGTTATTTGAGTAGACAGGAAGTGCAAGTTAGCAGCTTCCAAAATAAGAACATGACAGAGACAGTTTGCTGCCTGAACACAAAATTGTCTATAACGTTGGAACATCATATTCAGCCTTCTGACCCAATATATCTGAAAGATATATTTGTGAGGCAGGAATATTGAGGTCTTGCTTGCCCTGTCTTGGCAGAGTTTGGCCATAGACTCTGCCGGCATCCAAGCTTGCCCAGTTTCAAAATTCTGTCTGTGGCAGAAACAAGGACATTTTGCCCAGTGGCTTATTTGCCACATTTGAAGTCATCTCTATAAGATGTTCTTTGATGCTCATCATCTTCTTTGAGGAGGTCTGGGTGTTGCGAGGAGTTAACCTGATTTATTTTCCAAGAATCTTTAAAATAATAAAAAAAAATCTTTAAATGCCATATTCTATATTTCTTTGAGGTTTTTGAAGACCATATCTGAGTATTTTACCTTGTCCATATGTAGAATCATATCTATCTGTTACACCTAGGATGTATATTCTTGTGATAAGAATAGACTTGTAATTGAAATGACCATGATTTGATGAACTAACAGTTAACTTGTATTATTTATTTATCCTAAGCAGCCTGCAAGCACTTTCAAAGTATCAGAAGTAAACTTTGTATTATAGTTGAGTTGAATGGGTACAATACTTCACATTAGAGTAGAAATATATATAATATGTGTGGAGAATAATCTTAAATTTGAATTTTATACCAATGTATCAAAGTTAAATTTATTTTGCCTCAATATACAAAATTATATAACAATGAATTAAAAGTAACCTTGTGAGAAAAAGAGATTATATAGATTAAATGTAGGTTAACCTCTTAAGGAGCTCTGTTCAACTTGATGCTCATCAAAAACTGTTCCACATTATGATAGTCATGATGGGACAAATGGAATCTCAATGAGAAATTGTCCGACTTGAGTTAGCCTATAAGAATGAGTGTGATAATCTTTCTTAGTTGTGTTTAGTTAGATGAGAAATCCCACCCCAAATACAGGCAGCAGCATTTCACAGGATGAGACCTGAACTGAAGAAAAATTGAGACAGCATGTTGAGCACTAGCATACAGGCATATTAGTTCAGTGTCATTCGAACTTGACTTTGGATGTAGTGCAGCCAGTTCCCTCAAACTCCTGCTATTGTTATTTCACTTCTATGATTGTTATAACCTCAAGTTTTTAGCTCAGACACACCCCTTTCCCCAACCTACTTTCCCAATAGTATTTTACCACAGCTTCAGAAAACAGAACAAATCCTATACGTTGAAGATTTTATTACCTACCTCCTTTATATTGTCAATTTGATTTTTTAATGTGTATGAAAGAATCATTGAATAATTCTTAAGATTTGAGGTGTTCTTTATGAACTTCTCTTTTATACTAAGCTAGGTACAAGTGAAACACCTATATTGGTATGTTTATTGTACTTAATTTAACTTTAAATATTTTAATTAATTTTCATTTGATAAATTATGAGAATATCTATTTTTGAGTAGGCAAAATTGAGGACAGTATATTTCAGTACAATTAATATTTTAGATTAAGATCCTCAAGTATCTTCCTATTAATGAATAATATAGTCATTTGACCAGCTTTATACTGGATTATCTTAATTAGATAATTATTTGAGATGTAAACAAACAAAATATAATGAAAAGTATATTATGATGGTATTTTTGGAAATACTCAATCAACAATAATATACAGGGCACATTAAGTTGTCTGTGTTCCAGTAATATAAAAATAAACTACTTAGTGGAGGGAACCTACATCTCAGTGATGTAAATTTAAGCCAGGATTTGTAAATATTACATTTGAAGGACCATAGGTCCCAAATGCATTCAGATCACTGATTAAAATAGTCCATTAAGAGAACTTAATATTTATCTTCTAGTGTTGAAAATACTGAAAGCTTTTATATTATTCAGTATTGATTACAGAAATCACCAATGTCATATCGGGGAAGACTACCTGTGCTTTCTCTGTGACTGTCAAAGAGCAAGCATGTAGAATCATAAATCCTGGTGTAATGCTTAGCTATTCCTTACAGCCCCAGGGTCTCACAAACTGACTCTTTACCATGAAAATTGTGAAGAATATGTTGTGCCGCAGTGTTGTCTCTGGTATTGAAGGAGGAAAGTGGAGAGTTCGCACATATGATACTCATGAAGCCATAGTTTCCTGGGTGCCCTGTTACGGCTTCAGATTTAGATTTCCACTGCCAAAACTGTTCTGTCTCTTCTAAAATATTCTAATGGACTCCAGGTCAGTCATCAGAGTGTTGGGTGAAGTGGCAAAGACTTGTTACATGTAACTGTCTCCTATGACACTCTCTTGCAGCTGTTTACTGTCCAAGACATGTTTCTTGGGCGGGCGAAGCCCCAGGCTTTTCTTTGTTTATTCTCCATGCTAACACTGTCTTCTCAAATGGACAGTGCTAGCTTCCTACAGGCATGTTGACTCAGCCCTTCATTTTTACATCCCATCCCCACATTTCCCCCCTCATCAGACCTGACATCTGTCTTGACCTAAACAAGAGACATACTCATTCTGAGCTGTTTGACACTCGAGTTGACAAGCATCCTTCAGCTGCTGTGTGAAAGGTCTTCGTGCTGTTTAAGCAGGGGTCACCCTGGCCAGTTCAGGAACTGTGACACTGGAATAGAGGACTTGACAAAGGGTGCCCCTCACATCTGTGTTAGGACACCTACTCAGCAAATCTGATATTTGGAGAAAGACTATCACAACAATTCCCTCGGCTTAAAGATAGACGGCTCGGAAATGATTAGACCTAGTCTAATTTGTGGTGAACATCCTGTTATGCACTGACGCAGTCAAAAGAGTGGCAGTTCCTTGTGAAGAGTCTGTAATTTGTAGACACGATGCTTCAATCAATGCTCTTATAAAATACTGTTTGCTTGTCACGTCAGACAGTGTGCATTGACGAGGAGGAGAAGCATAATGTTCTATTTATATCTGGAGAGAAAATAGTAATATATTTAAAAACTGGAAGTTAATTATGGAATCAAAGAGTTGTGACTGTCATTTTAGTCAATCTCCACCCCTAATCCCAAAGGTTTAGACAAGTGCTGACTGAATTTAAAGAACTGAACGGGGGAAATGAGGATGTCTCCTCATCTCTACCATGACTTAGGAGATGCAATGACTATGTTAAAAAGAACCTTGGGTTGGGGGTGGCCAGATGGCCTTTGCATGGGATAGACCCATAATTTCTCCACTTGTCCATATTTTTTACTAATGCCTAGTAAAATGGTCTGCCCTGGTGTGGAGCAGCAGAGATGGCTCATAGTTACAGTTACATTTATCATTCTTTCAGAGGGCCTGGGTTTGGTTCCATTATCCTTGTTACAGATGAAAACAGTGTAATTCCCAGTCCAGGGGATCTAACACCCTTTTCTGGCATCCATGGATCTTAATCTTATAGGTGCCTGTAGTGTCCTTCTGAGGATCTTTGGGGTATTCAAGCATTATGACGACCTCTTACAACCATACACTGCTTAGAACTTTTAAACCTCAGGTATTATTTCTTGCTTCTAAGGTAAAATAAGATCTACACGCCCCACTTTTCTAAGAGAATACATAAAACTTACAATGCTGGAAAGGCACTGTATAAGTTAGAATGTTGCTAAACCTCATTAATGGAGCAAGCATGCTTGTTTGGGGTATTTCTACAATGGGGAACTTTGTTCCTCAGGATCCTACAAGCAGTAGGAGCGTTGGCTACTTCTCACTAAGTCTCTGACATTTCAAAATGCAGAAATATGTGTTTATCTCAGTACACTTCCCCTTTCTTCCTCAGGTCAGAATAATAGCATCTTGTGGCTTTTGTAGACCTGAACTGTAAATAAGTGACACATCCAACTGTATCTTGTTTCTTGTCTTAGACACATGGGAGGAATGGCAGACCTAGAGTCAGGTCCTCTGATTCTCCATCAGAAGAGAATAAATATTATTTAGATAACATGTCTGTATCATTATAAAGAATAAAGGGTGAATACCATCACTGGCGTGTATTTGTTATAAAATCATCAAACATTATTACCAAAAGAAGTCTATACTTGACATATCCTAAATCTTACTCTGAACTATCAGAACTTAGACAACAGCTTGTCCTCTCCCACTTTACTTACCATTTGTATGCTGTATATTCATACTGAAGTTTATATGGTACAAAACTACGTACTGTTTCTTTTGCTTATATTTTATATGCTGTGCCATGATGATGACCTGACACATGTTTGTCTTGTAATTTGATTATATCTGTGAAAATACAGCCTACAGTCTTATAACTGGATAGGGTGTACCATGTTCTATAATCTCTGAATCTGTTTCTTTGTGTTCTCTCATTTCCAAGAATTATTTAAGACCATGTCTTCAAGCAAGATCATAGTTAAGGAAATATTAAATTGTTTGTAAATAGAAATAATCCAATATTAAAGGTTGTAGTTCAGGAAGAATTCTTGCTATGATATTTCTGTAATGTTTGAGTATATGGTTAATGATAAGTTGGCAATGAAATACAAGCAAATGGACTGAATGTCAGCAATGCAGGTACCAATTTGATTTAAGTGTAAGAACTCTATGAACTCATTCTATCATCACTTCAATTCAACTGTAGATATTTTTAAATAAAGGATATTATTTGTGAACTGTCATCTGCACACATTTATTAGTTGATTCAACATTACTGGTAAAGGTTCAAGATTCTTTTCAAAAGTTATGTCAGTTAAAATATTCATTAATTTGGTTTATTCTACTTGTATATTCAAAGCATTGCCCTAAATATGAGCTATTCTAAATTATCTCTATATACCTGTCTACTCTTGGTAAATATTTTGTTTCTGGCAAATATTTACCCTTTGGCTGTAGTGTGTAAGCACAAGGGACATGTTTTTCCATATCATGATTAATATGTTTTTTGCAGTCAAGCATGTGTGCAGTACAAGAAGCCTTCATTTTCAAATGCTTTATTCTCTTTAGCATGCCTGTTCACAAGAAGTCCCCATGAAGAAATAATATTCACATTGTCCTGTAGAATGAAGTTGTCAGTTGCCATATGTATCTATTAAATTAAGGCTAGTATGACTGATGAAATTAATTGTAATTTATGTAGATTATAGTTACTTTAAATAGTTGTGTTTGGTAATGACAATAGTATTAGTCAGTTTTTTACCTCAGGAGTAACATGCTTTATTTAACCAAGGCAGTGAGCGAAGACTGACAACAAAGTAACTTGGATGATGAGGGAATAGCTCTTGGTCTGGCTTGTCACATCAAGTCCTTTTTCTGAGAAAAGTTATTCTACTTTTTAAGTCTCAGTGACTACAACTTACATAAGCACAGTGACAACTCTAAGGTGTCACAGGTTTATAAAAGATGTAATTAAAAATATGTACATAAGGGTTGGAGAAATGACTGCAGGAATAAGACCATATTTTTACCGAGGACCTGAATTCAGTTCCCAGCACCCACATGAAGGCTTATACCTATCCATAACCTTAATTCTAGAGGATTCAATGTAGTTTTCTGCCAACTATGGAAGGCACAAGGGCTCTGCAAACACATATATTCAGAAAAAATGCTTATTCACACGCTAATACGATGTTTAAATAATTTCTTTTATTGATTGAGACTGTAAAATAATTACTTTATGTCTCCTTTACTTTTCCTTACTTAAAACCCTTACATATACCTGTCTTTTCTCTTTTCCAAGTTCATGGACTTTTTTTCCCATTAATTTTTGTTAGCATTAAGTAGTGAAGTCCCTATTTTCACAAAAAGATGTCATTTTGTCATTTTTTGACACATGAAAATACATCAGTTTTTTGTTTTCATTTATTATTTTGGTTCTTACCAAAAGCTTATTATTATTTATTTTTATTTTTATTTTTATTAATCAAATCTTGCTTTTGATAAGAACCAAAATGGAAACACTTTGTTTATTTGCAATAAAAATTGCAAGGTTATTTCATCAAGTTATAAAAAAATCAAGTGTGCTTTTCAACTTAGGATTTAAATATAGTTTATACTTCAAGGGTTCTATGTGATTCTAAATATTCTCTATTAGACTCGTGTGATATTCAATAATTTTGAGAATCTTTCAGTATGTCTATCCTTATGATCTTAAGCTCTTAGCATAGGTATCTAGTTAAAGCAGGCTCTAAGATTTGCTTCTATTTTTATTACAGTTATTTAGTGAGAGAAGAGGAGGGAAGCATATAACATGACACATGTGTTGAGGCCAGAAGACCACTTGTTGGAGACAGTTCACACTTTTCACCATGTGAGACCTGGAGTCAAGGTGTTGAACTCAGATCACCAGGCTTGGTGACAAGTGCCTTTACCCAGTGTGCCATCTGGATGACTCTTGATATTTCTCAGGTAGCTTCGATGAGACAAGAAAATACAACAGGACTATAATTTGTGTTATGACAAAATAATGTTGAAAACCATTGAGATCTTTCTTCAAAAGCATTGCCTAGTCTGCCATTGGTTGGCATTAACTGTCTACTTGAAACAGTCTTTAATGAGAATGTATTTATATCAGATTGCCCTGTGGGCTTGTCTGTGAGAAACTGTCCTGATTTCAGTTGATGTAGAACACCCACCCCTTCATTCCCAAGGCAGGAGGCTCTGATCAGTACATGAGAAGAGAGCTAAGAATGAGGTTGGAGACCCAAGGTTCTCCTCCCTGTACTTTCCTGAATTGATGGACTTTAACTTAGAAATGTAAGACAAACGAAGCCTTTCCTTGTCTAGATGTTTTGGCTAGGACATTTTATCCTAACAGAAATGAAACTGGAACAGCCCGTGTCTGTAAGCATTCCTAGCATCTACCGAGAGTCCCTTTCTCACGTCCTACGCACTTAATCATAAACACAATAAGGAAGAAGAGTCCTCTTGACCAGATACGAACATTTGTAAGCACAACATTTTAAAAGTTAAAAATGTTACAAACCAAGAAACTTTGGCTCTTTTTATTTTTTCTAATGTGATCTAACCAATTTATTTCATCTATAATCAAAAGAAATGATTGGATAGTTCAAATAGATAAAGTAATTACTTATTTCGAAACTCCCTTACAATACGCTCTTTTATTAATTCGCATCAGGGTGGAACTCTGAGGATGGCAATCATTCCACAGAGAACCTCTGTCTTCTACTTAGCATTGCTTAGAAGCAAAAACACCGACGACTCTGTTAATCTAGCTCTCACATCTTCCTTTTCTCACTCATAATTCATATTCTGTCATTACCGTATGTTTAATACAACAAATTATATAATTTAATTGTAAGTTGAGTCATCTTGCTTGACTTATGACATTTTGGTAACAGTAAGAATCTTGGTGCGTATTTATAGAAAAGGTAAAGGAAAATTAATTGTGTCCTTTACTGACTTCTAAAACCAGACATATTTGCTTTGCTTCATTTGTTCTGTGATGTCAATTAAAGGTTATATTTTACTACAGAAAAAAATTGATTCCCAAATCAGTAATTTTGGCTTTCGATCTAATCTGCAAAGAATTGTAACTTGAATTTGACAATTTTATTCTATTTATTTGTAAGGTTTTTATTTATTTACTTAAAATTTATGTACTTACTTATTCACTTTACATCCCAGGAATAGCCCCCTCCTTCCTCTCCTCCCCGTCCCCCCCCCCCCTCCCACTCTCCCCCACCCCCGCCCCATTGCTCAGAAAAGGGAAGGTCCCCCCAACCCACCCCCGCTCATCAAATTGCATCACGACTGAGTACAACCTCTTCCACTGTCGCCTGGTGCTGCAGCCCTGGCAGGGATCCGTGATCAAACTACAGGCAACAGAGTCCATGTCAGAGACAGCCCCTGCTCTCCTTACTAGGAGACCCACATGAAGCCCTAGCTTCCCATTGGCTATATCTTTGTAGGGGGCCTGTGTAGAGTCCATGCATGGTTCTTGGTTGGTGCTTCAATCTCCGCAAGCCCCTCAGGGCCCTGGTTAGTTCTCTCTGGTGACCTTCTTGTGGACCTTCTGTCACCTCTAGGTCCTTCCAGAGAGGATGCTTAAATCTCATTGAGAAGAGGAAATAGAATTTGGTTATTTTAAAACATCTGTCTCAGCACATTGTCCACGTGAGTTCTCATAGCTAGCTGGTGAGGCCATGGAGCAGAGAGGAAAACTTACTGTGTGTGCCCCACTTCCCTAAACCAGTGTAAATTGAATTGACACACATTTTAAAGAGGGGAAGCAAGGATGCATGGATTTGTTCACACGGAGCAGACGTTACCTTCTTCAGTGCAGTTTCCGGGTTTTGTCCTGATGAGAACTCGCTCTTTGTTGATGCTTTGGCTGGGAAGGTGTAACATACAAAGCTTACTAGTATAACCTCTATTTTTTTTTAAGGCATGGGTGAAATGAAACAAAAGTAGCAGACTTAAAAAGACCTCTGTGAGATTACTATAATTATTAGTCACTGAAAATCATGGTTTGTCTTGTTAGAAGGAAACAGAAAAATGCTGCTTTTAATTAGTTTAATTAATATACTCGTGACAGAAATATACACTCCACTCACTGTTTTAGTTTTAAAATATATGCCACTACACTAACAAAATTCATGTCTTAGTCTATTCTGATAAAGAATAGGCCTATTTTTAAATATCTTAGAGGACAAACCTAGTTACTCTATGTCCTGTATTTTAAATAAAAAATGAGTTACTCATTCCTGTCTTCTGTCACCATAGTTGTAAATTTTGCTTCCTTAAAATATATGATTGTATTAATGGTATGTATCTATGGTATCTATGTAAGAGTTTAAAGAATGAACTCTTCTAGCTGTTTCTGTATCTCTGTGTCTTTGTTTCACTGTCTTTCTACCTCTGTTTCTGACTCCCTGTTTCTTTCCCTCTCTCTCTCCGTGTGTGTGTGTGTGTGTGTGTGTGTGTGTGTGTGTGTATGTGTGACTTTGTGCCCAGTTTCTATGTGCCCTGGTTGGCATGTGTGTGTGTGTGTGAGTGAGAGAGAAAGAGAGAGAGAGGAAAATCTAGGTGTCACTTCTGGCCTTACATCTTATTATCTGTAATGTATCTTACTTGCTGCTGTTTACACAGGTCTCCAGCATCTTGAGTTTCCAAAGGTTCTCCTGTCTTCACCCCAAAGTTTCCCATAGAAGCACAGATGTGTGCCACCACCTCTGGCTGTACATGTATTCTGGGTATTTCAACTAAGGGCCTCATATTTGCAAAGCAATCTTACATATCTGGCCATCTCTCCATCTCCATCTCCTAGCTATAATAATCATTGGAATTAATTCACTTTAAGGAAAAAATGATATTTGAGAGAGTCACTTTTGATAAAAGACAGGACTCTTTAAAATCATTTTTTAATTATGCAACATCTTCTATAGTCACAATCTAATTGGTTCAGTTTTTGCATATATTTTAAGATAAACATAATATTATTGTGAATTCACAATTTATTTATTAAAACAATTATGTTGCAAATCCTAAAATCAAGCAATAGACCTCCTTTAACTACAGCACATAAATGGGATTACATAACAATAAAGACCTTTACATACTCCTCTCATAAAGCAAACTTGCAGAGAACTATAGGATGCAATGCCAAGGACTCTGAAGATTGCCTATTCCTCCATATTGTTGAAATTGATCCCTAGAGAAGTTAAATAATTCACAAGAGATGAGTTGTGCTTTACCATGCCATTATTCAAGTGCTCCGTCTAAAATGTGATTTGACAAGATATTAGAGTAAAAAGACACAAAAAACATTTTTTAACAGAGCATGTACACCCTTATTAATCGATGAAACGAAATCAGAACATACAAATGTCTGTGCAAATCAGCGTGTTCCTGTATAACTCTATCATAAGCTCTGGTCACCACATGTCTATGAAACATCATGAAATTTTTATTCTGTGGCTGGTTAATCTTACCCAGGGAACCATTTCTTTTGTCTTTCAAAGAAATGATGAAAGAGATAAAGTAGTAGTGTTTCACATACCTATAGCCATACTCTTCATACATCATAAGAAGAAAAGTAAAGCACAGTAGGGCAGTGACCTTTGTCCCCGAGAACAGTGTTCACTTGCAGAATCTGTGGCTGAACAACAATCTGTGCACTACACTGTCATTTCTTGTTCTTAGAAATTAGATGTCATAATGATACATTTTTCTAATTAAAAGTCTATCATATTTCAAATGGTGCTTTACGGTACTCAGGGAAAGGAGCTGGAACAAGAATTGTTGTTTGGCTAAAGTGCCTTTAGAAATTAAGAAAGCCTAACTATCATGCATACTAAAAATGTACCTGAGTTCATAAGATATCAGTTTCTCTGTGATTTCTTGAAGATCATCAGACCATAATCTAAATAGTCCTCAATCGTTTTATGTACTTAATAGTATTGTTGAGAGAAAGGTTACTTCTCCCACATTTTATTGATCATTAAATATAAAACATGGAAAAACAAATTAAAGCAGTAGTAATTGATGAGCCAGTTTCATATCAATTTAGTGTCCAATGTAAGTTTAGTGACGACAGTTTTACTGTAACTCCTAACTTCCTTTACATACTAAAAACCTCTGTGAATTGCACAATCAGTCTGAAATGAGAAATAACCAATATTATATAATTATAACATTAACAGAAATGGAATGGAAGGTTCTAAATCATAGTATACATGTTGCTATATATGTAGGCCTAAATATACAATCATTGTGTCAAATGACTTTCTTTTTTAAAGTATTTCTATTTATAGTTAGAAATGACAACTTAAGCTAACCAGTTGGTAAACCGTTAGAAACCATATGGAAAAAAATCAGTGCATAAAGTTAGTGAGATACAAAAGACAAACAACTGAAGGCGTGTATGTATCTGCAGTGTTTCAGAAGCCAGAGCCACCTTGCATGCTGCCCACTGTAGGTGTGTGGTTAAGACTTCTTCCATGCAAAGCAAAAAGGGAAATAGGCAACAAGGGATCTTTTTAATCAAGACATAACCTAGATTATGTTAAAAAAAACATAAAATCTTATGGGATGACAAAGTTATAGTAAAAGAATTTACTGATAACATGGTTGAAATATCCTTTAGTTTTACTAACATGTTAATTGAATAAAAAATGTTTCATTATGAATCTTCTACAAGTATACATTTCATATGTAGTCTTTTATGACAATTGACCCCCTAACTTCTTTTACTCCTGCACCTTACATCCATCCCTCTACTCTCCAAATCCAGTTTGATCACATTCCCCTTGCTGGTCAGGCCCAGCCAGCAGCAGGGGGGAAGGGAAGCAGGCTGTCCAGATGAGACCGGCTAGGCTGTGGTCATGTGGTGGGGGAGGAGGTCCCCTTCTATCAGAGGTTTAGGAGAGGAGTAGGATGAAAGAAAGAGGAAGAGAGGATGGAAAGGGAAGATCCAAGTGAAGGGATAACAATTGGGATGTAATCTGAATTAATTACAATAAATTCTATTCTTTACATATAATTAGGGAACATTCAGTGTTTTTCTTTCTTAATTTTGTTTCACTTAAATGATGACTTTATCCATTTTTTCAAATGATATAATCTTTGAACCTGAATAATATACATACATACATTTTTCCTTCGGTCTATCAAAATACTCAGGTGCTTTTATAACTTGCTATGAAGAAATATCTTAAAATATCAATGTATAATATTGTATTCTGACTTCAGCTATATACACAACATTTGCACCACAGGATCATACAGTAGTTGTGTTTCAGCATTTGAGGGACCTGATGCTACTTTTTATCATGGCTGCATTAACTTACATTACCATCAGCAGTAGAAAGAGGTTTTCTTAGGTGTGCATTCTCCTCAGAATCTGTTGCTTGCTCTCTCTGTAAACAGCCATTCTGTTTGGGTTGAGATAGAACTGGAATTGAGTTTTTATTTGCTCTTCCCTGCTGATTCAGAGTATTGAACATTTTGTCACGTATTTATTGTCCATTTCCATTTCTTTTGAGACCTATGGGTTCCATTCATTTGTCTCTCTGTTGACTGGATTATTCTCGTGGTTTGCTGTTCAAGCTTTGAGCTTTTTATATATCCCTGGCATTAAGACTTGATTAATTTTAATGAATAGCCATCTCCTTACTGTGCAGATTGTTTCTTTTGCTATGCAGATTTTGAATTTAAAAAAAAAAAAAAAAAAAAACCAGTTGTCCATTCTTCCTATTGTTTCCTGAGCTTTAGGAGTCAGAAAGTCATGTTTCTGCCTCGGAGTACTTCTTTTACCATTTCATCCTGGACACTCACAATTTCAAGTCATGTATTAAAGCCCTTGATCTATTTTGAGTTAACATTTTTGGAGTGAAAGGAGGAGGAATGTAGTTATTACCCTCTACGTATGGATATTCAGTCTTCAGAGATTCTTTGAAAGTATTTTTTAAGTATCTTTTCAGAAAAACGTTAGCTAAGTAGCTTGTTTGTCTATAATGATAAAGATGTACTTCTGTAAGATAGAAAATATGCTTTCAATATACTCTTTTACAACCAAGGAAACATGTAATAGTGAGTTTTTTTCTGCCCAGATGATTAGAATTTAATACTCTTATTTCAGCCCAAATGAAAAATTAAAATCACTTAAGTGTTATGACTCAATATCTCAACCTAAAAATGGGAAATAAATGAAAATAGTGAAAAAACTGTCTATCTCAGTGCTTGGGATAAAGTACATATTACATATTAATTCCACTTTTGATACTACAAGATTTATACAGCTCTCAAAAGAGTAGTGAGATGTGAGGTAATTTGTAGTTAACTCTTGCAACACCTGTGTAAGGTGCACTCTCCTTACTGTTACCTTCTCGGGGATACAGTTGAGCTGAGTAGATTACAGCCATGACAGAAACCACAGTTTCATCTCACGTGCCCCTCAGGGGTTTTGACACCTAGTTCTCATTTCTAAAGTACAAAATAAGAGTCTGAGTCCTTCCCTTCCATTTGATTATTTGATCCTAATTACTGCCTACCTATCTTCCTGGAAACTTTAAGGTACAATGTGACTGAATTCTTTTAGAGTTCACTTTCTCCCCCTTAGAAGTGGCATCATGACATTGCACCTTACAATTCAACAGAGAAAGGTACTGTATTGTTGCATCCTGAGCCCTTGAGAAAAGAACTTCAGGCACTTAATTAAACATTTAGCTCTATGTGCACATCTAGGGAACCCTGTCAAAGTTTAATCTTTCACATAGAGGTAAAAATGTGCTATGCTAATAATAACTCTGTGTGTGTACATTCAGCAACATGACATTAAAAATAGAACAATTATCCTTTAATTAATACCAGGTGGGAAGAATCAAAGAATATTGAATGATTTTAGAGAGAAAAATAAATAACATGAATGGGGCTACAAAATCATTTTAGTTGATTTCAAAAACTGAGTTTTAGCCAATGCTTCCTTGGTGTCAAGAAAATGCCCTTTAGGTTTCTGTTTGTAGTGTGGTTATCCTGTATTATGTGGTTAATATCTTCTTATAAGTATGTATATGCAATGTATGTCCTTCTTGGTCTGGGTTACCTCACTCAGGTCATCCATCCGTTTGCTTGCAAATTTCTCAAGATTTCTTTGTTTTTAATAGCTGAGTAGTATTTCATTGTGTAAATGTTCCAGAGTTTCTTTATCCATTCTTTGGTTGACAGGCATCTAGTTTGTTTCCAGATTCTGGCTACTGTGAATAAAGCTGCTTTGAACATAACTGAGCAAATGTCCTTGTTGTGTGGTGGACCATCTTTCAGGTATATGTCCAGGAGTGGTATGGCTGGGTCTTGAGGTAGAATTATTCCCAATTTTCTGAGAAAGTGACAGGTTGATTTTCAAAGTGGTTGTACAAGTTTGAACACTAGGAAGAATGCTTAATTCTCACTCAAGGGATAAATAGAATAGATACAGGAAGCAGTTGAAGAGAAAGAACAGGCAGGGAGCCTACCATAGAGGTCCTCTGCAAGACTCCACCCAGCAGGAGATCCAAGCAGAAGCTGAGGCTCACAACCAAACTTCTGAGTGGAGCTGATGGAGTCTTATGGAAGAGTTGGGGAACACAAGGACCTGGAGAGGTCAGGATCCCCACAAGGAGAACAATAGAGCCAACAAATTTGTCCGGGGGGGGGGCATGCTCCAGAGACTGATGCACCAACCTAGGACCATGCATAGTGAGGACCTAGAGTCTCTGCTCAGATGTAGTAGATAGGCAGCACAGTCTCCTTGTGAGTCGGAGTGGGGACTACTTATGACATAGACTCTGGTCCCCACATGTTGTTGATCACTTCCCCCTGGGGGGCGGCCTTGCCAGGCCACAGAGGAGGAAGATACAGACAGTCCAGATGAGACTTGATAGGCTGAGGTCAGATAGTAAGGGAGGAGGGCTCCCCTTTCTGATCACTAGGGGAGGAAGGGAGAGGCGTGAGGGAGGGAGGGCAGGATCGGGGGGGCACCGAAGGAGGGGGCTAAAATTAGTGTGTAAAGTGAACAAATTTAAAAATGCTAATTAGTAAACAAGACTTAAACTAAAAAAGAAAATGCCCTTTTTTTATTGCTCATTTAATAATTTCTTAGTTTCCCTCAAATAATTCAAATGCTGCTGTCAAATAATGCTTCCAGTTGTGCTCAGAGTTTATATCTGCAGTGTCTGCTTCTATACTGTTTTTGAAGCTCATTAATTATTGCTTCCTTTATAGAAACATTATATAAAATTATATGTAAAGGCCTAGATTTGATTCTTTACTCTCTGTAGGTACAAATGGCACAAAGTATATATTTCACTTCTCCTTATTAGATGGACTTTCATTAAAATTTCAACAACTCATTTTAAATTACAAAGATCTTATTTTTTATACACATATTTTTGGGGCTTCTGATAATATTTAAAACATGCATTATTGTTTGTTTGGGAACTTGAACTTCTAAATAAAGGTAAATCAGTAGTCATTGTTGTTTTTTGGTGGCTCGATTACTCTAACACTGCTGAGTCTCTCTGTTGGTGTGGAAAAACAAATAAAATATGTGCTGTCAAACCAGCAGTGAAGTGAGGTACCTGTGGAGTATCCACTTGGTTTACATTCGGAAAAAACACAAAACCTGCGACCCTTTTAATAATAGAATATTTACTCCAAAGATATAGGTGTAGGTAAGGTATATTCATGGCAGGAAGTCCAGATCATTGATGAATTAGGCTTTAATTGCATAGAGCCATTATAAAAGTTTTTAAATAAATTTTGTAGTTTTAATGCACGACCACTTTTTTCTAATATGAAGCCACAATGACTGACTCTCCATTTGCATACATAATATATAAAATTATTTTAAAATTTCTGTATACTGCCTCAAATATTTGAATGTATGTGACCTGGAGAAAGGTCGTAGTATCTGAAACAGTACTGTTTATGTTAGGACACTACATTAATTTCTGTAATCTACTGAATTTATCAGAATATAAGACTACTGGGCATATAAGATGACCCCTTAACTTTTCCAGTTAAAATATTGAGGGTGAAATATACTTGCAATATAAAACTACCCATCCTCCATTGCATACCCAGTGCAGCAGACTTGGCTGTGTGTGTCTATTTGTAGGCAGGGATCGCATATCCAGGCGCTTTATTAAATGCCAGCCGACAGTGAGTGCCAGCCTGCACTGCCCGTTTAAGGCACACTCAACCTAAAGACCACAGCCATCTGAATCGAATGGGCAGGTTTTTATGGAAAGCCAATTCACGCTCACAGTTTCCTCCTCAAGGTACAGGAAGATGTGTGCATCTTGCTCCTCCCTTCTTCATACTCACTGGACAGAGTGGGGAATCATGGCACCCTTCACTCTTTGTGCCAGACATATGAAACAAGGGGAAGCAAGCTGCAGGTAAGTTCCTGGCATATAAGATGACTATTTCCCCCTTGGTGGGGAGGTCTGGTGATATTCAGAGGAAGAGTAAGAATGCTACCAGGATGAAGCCTGATGGGCTGTGATCATATGGTGGAGAAGGAGGTGCCCTCCCATCACAGACCTAGGGGAGGGGAATAGGGTGAAAGAGGGAGGGAGGGAGGAATGGGAAGATGAAAATGAGGGGATAACAATTTCGATGTAATCTGAATACATTACTTAAATAAAAAAGAAAAAATAGTGACCCTCAACCATGACACAGATTTTTCATCATCAAAAAGTTGTCTTATACACTGGAATGCGTGTGTGTGTGTGTGTGTGTGTGTATGTATATGTATATATATATATGCACACATATATATATAGATATAAAATTATGCAGATGAATCTATAAGAATAACCTATTTTAATCAATTTAAAATTCTGAAATGAAAAAAATACATACATATATGTAAATTAAGCCAAAGACAAGAAAGGTAAAGATACACAAATTAAGAAAAACTAAAAATAGAGATAGGGAGGGAAATGGTTGCCAATAAATTGTTTGTAATGTATATTAGTGCCTTTACTGTTGCTGTGATAAAACATTTAACTGCAGCTTGGAGAAGAAAGAACTTGGGTGTAATGGTTCCTGAGGGATAAGACCCCTGTATTGCTGGTAGAGAAGGATAGCAAGAGTCCACATGGTAGAGAGACAGGATGCTGAGAGCTCACAAGTTTAGAGTCAAGTAGGAAGCAAAGAACATAAACTAAAAGTAGCTGAAAGATGACAAATTCCAAAGTCCATTCTCTGGGACATAGTTGTCGAGCAATGCAGTATTATAGTGACACCAACGTGGATGTAAAGGCCTGAGCCTACGGGAGCTGGGGAGCATTTCTCATTCAGAATACCACACAAGGCAAGCATGAAGACCTGAGGTCGGATCCCCACCTCCCCTGTAAAATGCTTGGCACAGTGTAGTGGCAAGTAATATAGTCCTAATCTAGGGGTATCACAGACAAGTGGATCCCTTATGTCAACTTTCCAGATAGTCCAGCTCAAGCAGTTAGTTCCTGCTATCAATCTATCTATCTATCTATCTATCTATCTATCTATCTATCTATCTATC
>OU015743.1:27549448-27576963 GCA_907169655.1 Acomys percivali | reverse complement strand
ATCTATCTATCTATCTATCTATCTATCTATCTATCTATCTATCTATCTATCTAAATCAATAAATAGTGAATGAAGTAGATGCCTGACATCCATTTCATGTATGCACACGTATGCACCACATGCATAGACATACACACACACACACACACACACACACAAACACAAACACACACACACACAGAGAAAGAGAGAGAGAGAGAGAGAGAGAGAGAGAGAGAGAGAGAGAGAGAGAGGAAGAGAGGGAGATAGTAAAAATAGACATGTGTTTAGATAGATTTGTATGTCTAGCTGCTGACATGTTCATATATGTAAGTGTGTGACTAGTCTTTAATTATTATGACTAACCAAGAATACTGAGCCATCGACGTCTATCTAAGGAACCAAAAAAAAACAAAAAAAAAACCAAAAAACAAAAAAACCAAAAAACAAACCCAGTTTGGTCAAAATAATATTTGACTCCTGAGAATTTGTTTTCAAATAAAATCAACTTTATGGGAATTTGTATGAGACTTTTTAGATGGAAAGGCAAATGAGCAATCCATATGTGTTTATGTCTATCAACATGGCTCTGAAACCTTTTGTGTGCCATGGGAAATGTGCCCACAGGCTGATATGAGTGTACAAAGGCACAGCATGGGGAGAACATGCTGCAGGGGTTTTATTTGATGTTGCCAAATGCTCTAGGCTCTGTCTTGCAAGAAATTCCTTTGGTTTTCCTTTTCAATTTTTAAAAAATCACATGGCTTTTTTTCCTGAACAATTCCCTCAATGAGACAAAGAGTAAATCAGCAAATGACAAATAAACCATATAATCATATTTTCAATATAAATAGTCACCTTCTATATTTCATCTCTTAGGATATCTGCCATGGCTAAAGTCAGTGTTTTAAAGTCATTTATTCAGATCTGGAGATCACAAAATATTCAAAGGGAAGAAAGATACTAGAATTAGAAGATATTCAAAATTAAGAAAGATAACACTGAAGCAATGTGAACCTTTTGCAGGCACCTATTTTATTTACTTTTTATTAGATTTGCTTACTCATAATAAAAGTATTTTTAATAATTTTAAACTATGAAGACATTTGCATTGTTTTTATATTAAAAATAGATATTGATAAATTCCCCCATAATTGTCACCAAAATTACTAGAAACTGGACTCAAGTTTTGGGTTGATCACCATTCATACCCTAAAACATTCTCTCTGAATTTTTTCAGCATTCGGAGAGCATATTCTGCAAAATGCTACATTTTAAATGTTTGTATAAAAATTTTGCACTTTCAAAAAATCTTGCAAAAATCAATGAAGAGTCCATCTGATTCACTTAATTTATTCTGTACAACTCAGTTTCGGTGGATATTAGCATTGTTTTCTTGTAGTGAGCAAGATACATTTTGTTTCCTCAACTAAATCTAGACAACCTCAGGAAGACGGAATATCTGTATCCGTGCTGCCAATGCTGCAAAGGATGGCTCTATGCTGCAACCAACATGGAAGGGACACGCTCATTTTTCTCCTAGAAAGAAAGCATGCTGTTCAACCTCGGCTTGCACACAAAAGATTTCTTCAGGAGAGGCTGATGCTGCTCTGTGGTTTAGAAATCTTGCTGGGGAAACCCCCGGGCTGGTGTTTGATAACAGTGACAAACAAGATGCAGTCCTCCCATATTCCCACCTCTGTCTTCTCTGTGCAGCAAGAGCTGTTCCCTGGGGTGAGAGGGTTCAGAGAAAAGAAGGTTGGCTCTGCTGAGGACAAATTGCCTCTTGACAAAGGTTACAATTATTATTATTCTCAGAAAATTCAAAAAAGTAATCCTAGATAGAGAGATGAAGTTTGGGGAATGAAATTTAATAAGTTTTTAAATTTTCTTCAAAGGTCTCTGCATGATGCCACAAATCACCAGTGTTGGTCGCTTGTGAGTTGCTCTTGCTACAGTTGGGATTGTGTGATTGTTGTGGGAAGGGCAATCTTTTGAATAGTGTTATTTCAAACACACACTTCTTGAATTTGAAGAGTGTAGAAACACCTAACTGTCTCAGTCATATCTGTTTGAATCCCTTAGAATTATGTTAAACACTAGTGTCACAAAAGAAACCCTGCATGTTTTATAAACAGAATGTCAAATTACTTTCAAGTGGAGGGAATTGCATAGGAAGGCATGTATATATTATTGTGTTCCGACCATAGTACAGTAAGTGGGTATAATTCCTTCTAAGTACAGTATTTTAGATGTAGAATGGGCAAACTTCCTTAATTTTTAGCTGATGAAAGTCAACCAAGTAGCCAACAAATTGAGTCACAGAGGGCACGGTGACTTTCCTTAGTAGAGCCAGATTCTTTTAACTCTGTCTGCTGTTTTTAGTTTCCACACTCTGTGTCTGTATTTACTAGAGTCTAAAGATTATGTGCCTGTCATGGTGCCTTGCTTTCAGGCACAGTTGATGTGCAGCCGGAAAATCCTCTCTGTTTATTTCAGAACATCATTATTTACATAAATAGAGCAGGGAAGAAACATTCTTATCCCAAAATCAAGGGAACTACGCATCATTCCTTTGGCTGCTGTTACATCCTAAAGCATGTGCCTATTAACTAAAACAGTCAGGATAGACATTAATGTTTATATTCAGACACAGATACTTCTAAAATGGAAAGAACATACCCACATTACACTTACATTTCTACATTAACCACATCCATTTATAATTTTTAGGAATACTGTATGTACAGGTAACTCACTTTCTCTATACTTAAAATATTTTTAGCCGATAGTCATTATCTTCTTGCCTACATCATTCTGTCTTCTAAAATCCAAATGTATTCATAATTGCAGTGCTTATAAAATGACATTTAATTAAGTAGGTCATGTACTCATTTATAATTGTATAAGAGAACAAAAAAAAATCACCTTTATTAAAAATTTATATCCAGTTAGTTAAAGGCCATGTTCATATTAAAAGCACACACACACACACACACACACACACACACACACACACACACACACACACACACTTTTCTCACATTTGGCTTAAGGAAATTTTCTCACTACGTGATGTTAGGATGCTAGTTCCTCCAGCTTTGGATATTTTTTATGACTAGCAAACAATGACTTATATTAGCATCATGATGGCTCAGTGCAACTCAGGATAGTGCGGGCTCTGAGGAATGAGTACATAATGAGTTCCTATGACCAGAAGAAAAAAGTTAGGAGATGTCCTGACTGCTGAATGAGGAAAGGAGACCCAGGTCAGAGGTTATTATAGGATAGTGTATAAAGGACCTCATAGAAAAATAGGATGTAAAAAAATTGTTGCAAATGGCACTGGATTGAGTTTGAAGAAATGTTTTCATATAGGGATTTATACATAAGGATTGTGTAAACAGAAAGGCACGTTTCTAGGTTCTTAGATTTTAAGTGCTTCTGTGAGCTGAGTGATGAGGCAGAGGCTTAGAAAAGCAGTTGTGTTGTCTATATGGTATGTTAAGCAACTGGTGCTTATGAGAACAGTCACTGATGTGAAGTCGGTTAACACGTGTGAGACTTTATTCATGGTTTGTAGTACTCAATGACAAATTCAATTTTTAAAATTATTTAAAATATAATTACATCTTCTCATTATTACTTCTTATATCCAAGGCCTCTTTTCTTTAATTATTCTCTCTCTCTGTCTCTGTCTCTCCATCTCTGTCTCTGTCTCTCTGTCTCTCTCTGTCTCTGTCTCTGTGTGTGTGTTTGTGTGTGTGTGTGTGTGCATGTGTGTGTGCAAAAGAGAGAGTGACAGACAGAAGCAAAGAAAGAGAGGGGGAGGATAGATATATAAATACAATTTACTGAGTCCACTGAGTGATGCATGTATGTACTTTTAGTGTTGACCAGACAACCATTTAGGGGCCTCATCTCTGGAGAATACTGCTACTGATACTTATTTTCAGTTATAATATACTTTGATAATGGAAAATAAAAAGGTATAGAAAGGTATTATATTAATTACAATGGATGCTAGTTGAGGTTTGAGCAAATTCCAGACTTGGCTAAAGGAGGGTTTAAAGTAGATGTGGTAGAGGTGACAAATTATTCTCCTACACATCACCACTTCTTCCTGTAGATAGAATTGGGAGTGTCCCCAAGTCTCCTTTGTCATTTATTATGATTTTATATATCTTTTCCTATAAAATAACGAGCTTTGATATTGTCTTGTTTTTAAACCTAGTCTGTTAAACATTTTCAAATGTATTCCCCTCTGTCTTATGAATGTTAGCCTTTAGGAATTATAGATTGAATAATTACCATGGCTCTGTGGAATACAGCCTCTGCCACAAGCCTTTGTCTCCACTCAGCAAATTCCCTCACAAACACAATTGGTTTACACTAGTAAGAAGTGCCTAACTGTGTTTTCTAGGAATTATACATTTTTTAGGTGTTTTTTCATTATAACATCTAATACTAGGTTGACTAAGTCTATGATTATAAATGAAGGAAAAGATGTTTACAAGTAGAAAATCCTGTGACTTGGGCAGTGGTGTGCTGATGGTGAACTTCAGTATGGTAGGCTGGTATCTGAGGAATGAACACAAAGAGCCGATTGCACAGAGTGAAAGCAACGAGAAATGTTAGCCTTCTTCACCATCACGCACTGTGGATGCTAAACTATGCCTCTTGTACCTGACTAATGAACTAATTTGTATATGTGTGTATGCTTGGAGGATGCACATGGACATATGGAAGTCAGAAGACATCATGCTGGAATATTGTCATTCTCCTTCCACAGTGTAGACCTTGAGAACTCACCTCAGGTCGCTGGGCTTGGAGGCAAGCACTTGTAACTATTGTGCTGTCTTCCTGGCCCACCAACCTCTCTTATTAAACATTGTGGAATATTTTTTAATAATTCAACTTGCAGAAATGTATGTTGTTTGAGTTACAGAATAAATTTGGCTTGGATTGCAAGCATCAAACTAGGACATTTAAATTATTTGTCTCTTAATGAGCACTTGTGTACAGGAAAACTAACTTGGGGACCTCGTAAAACAACATCCAGTTTCTGTATAAGGAGGCTCAGTTGTATGGTTCAAAATGTTGATGTAGAAATATTCTGATTGCAGTTCATGTAGGAAGTCATTGTGGCACCATGCAGGCCTATATTTTGTCGCTGTTTGATATTGCATATTTCTGAAATTGCACAGCAAACACAATTTATAAAAGTATAAACACAGGCCAATCAAAGTTACTTGAAGTTTATTATTTGTGTGAACACATTATAGTTAAATTTATAAAATGAACAGGGTATGCTATTATGGCAACAAGCAATATTTGATTCAATCTGAAATAATTTGATCAATTAAAATATTTTTAAATTAAAATGTATCTTTAATTTTGAATAAATTTCTTGTTACATAATTATTACTAAAAATAATCTCATTATAATGAGGATATAATTTTAAAAGATATCACATATGTCACTTTAATTAAGAATGCTTTTCCTTCTGACACATTCGTCATATGCTACTAAATAGATAAGTATAATACTTAGAACCTAATATTGATAGAAAGATATTGATCATCATAATTTGTGTCATTTAATTACACTAGGCAGTAGTCATGAGTATCACGTAGCTATTTGAGCATTTTGGAAAATAAATTCAAAGGCATTTCACATGGAAATTTACTACTATTGTTTCTTAAGTAATAAAGTCAGTAATGTGATATATGGGTAAATTATTAACTTAAGTTTTAACTTGCCTTTAAATTTAGTATTACTAAATATTTTTAGCTAAGCCTGAAAGATGGGAAAGAACCCAGGTTTACTCTGTTTTTATACACATGTCAAATAATTCATTTATTTATAAACCATATATATAGATTGTTCACTATTTATGAATTTTAATAGTTTATTTGTCCACTTAGCTATAAGCATAATTGAAATTATAATTCTTTACATTCTGCTAAGCCTACATATTACCACTGCATAACTCATAGTAACGGTTCCTCAATGGCGCCTTCTTACCTAGCCTTGTATTTGTTTTTCTACTTCATCCCAAGTACTCTGGGCCACTTGGACTTCAGGTAATAATGGTGATGAGTGAAAACTAAATTTCCCTTCACATGAGGACTTAGAGTAAACTGGCCAGCTGCACATTATTGATTTTGCATAGAAAGAGGTGTAATAAAACCCTAAGGTTTTAAGGACACTATCAATAAATTTCCCCAATTCATTTTATTTAGATCAAAATGCATTGAGAGTCAGATCCTTTGTGATGACAAATAATGCTGTCAACACTTATATTTTATTTTTATTTTTCAATTCACACCCATTTTTTTATTTAACTAATTTATTCAGAATACAACTCAATTGTTATCCCATTTCTTGTATCCTCCTGGTCCTCCCTCCCTCCTTCTTTCACCCTATTCCTCTCCCCTAGGTCTAAGACCGAGGGGGACCTCCTCCCCCACTATGTGGTCATAGGGTATCAAGTCTCAACTTGGTAGCCTGCTTATTCCTTCTTTGAGTGCCATCAGGCCTCCCCGCCATTTTCTTAGAAATGTTTGAAGTAGGTAAACTTCAAGGATTAACGAGTCTAAGAGGAGGAGCAAATCCGCTAAGGGTACTTCTAGGGAGGCTGTGTTTATTAGTGCATCACCAGAATAAAAACCGATCTCGAAGAGCTCAAGTTTCCATTGCTTTCTTAGTGAGTTGTATTATATCCAACAAGCAGCTTTATTTGAAGCGTGCTACAAGGACCAGCTTGCTTTGGAGAATACATTAAACCAGCAGCAACAGCAAAAGGCTGGGCAATCGATGCATTTAATTACAAGAATTAATTCAACGATGTATATTGGCTAGTTTGAAATTGTAAGAGGAAAATGACGTGGACTTGCTGTGTAAAATCCAATTTGATGCTCAAAAGGAAAAATGGTTTTTTTTCGATTCTAAAGTGAAACTACAACGTATTCCCTATGAAAAATTATAACTGTATACAAAGGTGAGTTCTAGGAATACTCAGCGTGATTCTAAGTGATGCCCAGCAGCTTGTAGCCATCATTGGTATGATGGCTACCATTTTAAAGGTATGAAGGGGGCGGGGAGGGTAATGTGAGCCAAGTGCATTGTGGGTATCCAGCTCTGCAGCAACGCACTAAGGCAGGGTGTGGCCAAGGCTGGTGTTAATATAGCCTGGAGGCATTGCCAGTCACACTGCAGACACAGAAGCTCCGCCCTGCTCTTCTGTTTTCCCTCCATATTAGATCTCACTTTCTTCATCCCTTGATTTTTCAGCTACCTGTAATGCTTGGAATCCCTCCATATTTATCGTCGGTTATACCTGGTTCACTTAATTGGAGCAACAGTGGAGTTTAAGGTTAAATGCAAAATACTGCAAGATCAGTCACTTCAGTTAAAAATAAAAGTATTCCATTATACATTGAAATGAACACTGAGGGATCACAGAGGGAAGACATGGGCATGCCTTCCTATTTCCCTTTCAATGTTTATTCTCAAAGCCAGTACATATTGCCAAAACAAAACACACTATGATGATATAATGTGAAATATCAGTGCTCACTCATTTATGGAATTTCACAAAGTAATGGTATTTTTCACTTTCTTCTCTTAAGAGAAATGGCTGCAGCATTATCTGTGTTTACACTTTTGACAAAAATGTTCAGTCTTGCTAAGGCATATCTGCCTATAAAATTTCATCAGCAATCGTGCCACTGGAACAAATCCAGTTTATATAAAGTCAAGGTGTTTTTCTACCAAGTGGGTAGCTGTAATTCATACGGTATGTACATCAAACTGAATCCAAACTCTCCTGTATTTCAAGGCTCTTATTTCTTTTGAAAATTTTTTTATGTAGTATAAACCCAGCAATTTATGACATACATTGTTATATACTTAAGCATTTTTTTAAAATTTACCAAATTTCTTTAGCCACGCTTTCAAACTCATTCAGACACCAAGTAACCTCAAAAAAGCAAAACTAAACAGATTTTCAAATTACTAGAAACACTAGTAACCGAGCTTGGAGAGGCACATGGATGGCTTATAATACAAATGAATCTTTGGCCTCTCTCTGCCTTATTCACATTTGCTTTCCTTTCTTCTACATTAAAGAGCTAAAGAATTATGTTGGCTCTGTTTCTTAACAATTAAACTTTATTATACAACCCAACTAGCTTACACAAGAAGGAAAAAAGGTTAACGGGACAAAAGAGTGAACCCTCCGGTATCCGTTCCATGGGATGAGTCCTTAGGTGTCTCTCTGGCCCACGTGATAGTCAAGCCTGTTCGCTTTCTCCACATGCGCTCCCAAACCCCCGGCTGAATCTGTTGTTTTTCTCTTCCCCACCTGCCTGAGTCACATGGGAAGGGCGATCTCCTTCTCCTGTTGAGGGTCCATTAGGAAAACAATAGCCCAGGTGGGGTTCCCAGGTCTGATTCCTGAATTCCAGGCCCAGGATGGCTCCACTCAGTCTATCACAAGGTATTCATGGGGTGCCCCAAGGGTAAAGCCCACCAAGACTGCTTCCACCTGTGACAAAGCTTAATCTTTCCCACAGAGTTAGTTTCATTTTATTTTTTAAATATATTTTATTAATTTATTCATATTACATCTCAATGGTTATCCCATCCCTTGTATCCTCCCATTCCTCCCTCCCTCCCAATTTCTCCTAACTCTCCTCCCCAGTGACTGTGATATGCACCCCCTGTATATGCTCATAGGGTATCAAGTCTCTTCTTGGTAGCCTGCTTTCCTTCCTCTGAATTTCATATTTTTTATAAATACAAATATATGACTCAGCTATTTGGTCGTAACTCAAAAAATACCAACTCTTTTTTCTGATGGTACTTCGGCTAACACACACAGTGTTTTCTACACTTCTGTTAACGTTCTGTGTTATATGAGGCCTGTGAATTGACACTTGTGCTACCTCTGTGAGTATAATCTATTGCTAATTACCGTATTCATCTAATTTATTTAATATGTATCTAATATCCTTGAAGAAACTAGTGTTATATAAGATGTTTAAATAATACTTTTTATTTTATATATATCTGATTTTCTGCTTTGTAATGTACACATTTTGCTGCATGTTTACAAGATGCAATATAACCTTCTTTCTGAATAAAAGATTATGATGCTTTTTATTATCACACCATCCCTGGGAAATGATCTGGTTGCAAAAGTTCCCTCTTCAAAGGTCTAGTGCTCTCAGTTCATGTTTAGGTAGTCATAGGGATGAGACTACGGGTGCGGCTCCTGACATTTTAAAAGACACAATCTCACAATAAATGTCTTCTGTCTCTTGCTTGTGCACTGCTCCTGCTCCTCCTCCACAATAATTCCAGGACTTAGATATATATAAGCAACATACACACTGAACATGTTGTAATTATGTGTTTAATGTGTTATATTATATATATATATAACATACATGTATGTTATAGTGATTAACAAGAAAAAGTTAAAGAAATAAAATTAAATAAAAAGAAAAAAGAAAAACCGACCATGAGTTTGAAAATGAATAAGGCAGGATATATTTGTTATATTGAAGAGAAGAAAGGAAAAAGAATTTCTATGACTATATTGAAATCTCAAAAAATATTAATTTATTTAAAATGTCTAATGTGTGTTATGGCATCTCCACCAGGAGGCCAAAGATTCCTTGTTATCATCGACTGATAAAAACAATGTGTTTTTTCCCTCCTATATTATTTAGTAAAAGCTGCTACATAGAACATAGTGTAATTTTTCTTTCAGGAGAGAAACTTGAATTACTCCTTTTAAAGCTTGGGTTCCAGAAAAGGTACTGAAAGCCAGCTCCAAATGCATTAGTACAGAAAAGAATACACGTCTGCCTTCCACTGCCTACCCTTTTCAGGAAAAATTATTTGAAGCTACTTATCATGGGAGAATGAGACCTTTTTTTGGCAGGTCAGAATGATATTCAAGACTTTGTATTTGGAGATGTTAAGAAAGAAAAAAAAAAATGAACTGCCCTGTGTAAATGTGGAGAGCACATTTGCATTTGTGAACTCATGGTTCAGAATACATATGTGCTGAAAGTAGTTGCAAAGATCTTTAACATATAAATAGGTTGCCATAATACCTGCCACTAAGCAAAAGAGAGGGAGAAGGTGTGGAGATTTTAAACATAAGGCATAGTATCTATTTTGATGTCATTAGGTCCACTATGCTAATTTTTAATAGTTGGTTTGGTCTACTTGACCTAATCTAGGTGAACGGACCAACAGGGGCTAGCACCATCCCCTAGGCAGGAGATACTAAGTCTAAGTATGGGGAAGGGAATTTCAACATGAACACGATGTTGTATACAATAGTACATGCACTGATTAGCTCATAGAAAAATCCATCCCACAGAGTCTGCAATGTATGATACTCTTCAATGAGTTCTCACAACAAACTTTCCTCTCTTCTTTTACCATTCACGCTCTTTAAAACAGGAACACAGTAATTAATTTATTTTGCTGTGTTTTTTTTGTTCTTTGAAATGCTCTCCAACTACTGCTCTTCCTGTTACTGGCTGATATTTCTTTAAACCTTAATGTAAAGAATTATCCCTAACAAGCTTTCTCTGGCCCTGTGTCTACACATAATCTAAGCAGGATTCATCATCACCCCAAGGTCCCCAGTATGCACTTAAGCAAGCTTGCATAGTTGCTATTTTGTTGTCTTCTTAGTAATTCTCATAACCTGTAATTACCAATTTATTTCATTTCCTTGGTTACAGTATTTCTACTCCACTCTGGAGTAAAGCTCAGTAAATGTGGAAATTATGTCTTGCTTTTTCGCTATATTGGTGCACATCCCTGAAAGTAACAGTGATCTCCTCATACAAATTTTAAGTGGGCCTTTATCTTCATGTACACTATTTCTTTATTTTGACACCTTACTATAATAAATTCCTTTTAGACCCCTCAACATTTTTTCCCTGCACCTCCAGCGTTCATAAGAATCCTTTATACAGGGACTTTCATGGCTTTGTTCTTGTTCATGAAATAAATACAAACATGGTGAGAATGGATTACTTAAGGTATTCATAAAACTTCCAGCATTGTAGATAATCTAAGCCTGGGTCACATTCTGCTCTGTAGTTCCCTCCTCTATGCCATCCAAAGTGCGGGGAAGTGGATTATTATGAAGATGGTCCTCTGGTGTCTGGTCCATTTTTCTCCACGTTTGGCAGCCATTATGTAAGATTAATGGGGTTGTTCACTGATGTTAACTGCTTGTATTAGTGCAATGTTTTCCTGTCACAAAATCCTACTAACTATAATTTATTCCTTCATGTAGTCATTTTATTTATTCTTTTCTCAAAGGACTCCCATCATTGATATGATCACCTATGTTATCAGAAGTGAAAAGATTCTACTGAAATATGCAGATAGTTACCATGAATTAATGACTGTCATTAAGCTAACAAAAATTAAACATGAGTCCCAGTTACATGATTCTAAACTATGAACAACTGTTCAAGATAGAATAGGTGCAATACGGTCTCAACTAGTCTGTGACTGCCCTTTAATCTTCTCACTCTTCCTAGAGCTACATATGACTACGTCTTTCATCAGACATCTGGGAAGATAAAAGTCTTGATTTTAGAACCATCTCCTTACATGGTGTCCTATAGTAGTGCCATCATCTTGCCCTGTGAATTTCAGTTTATGTATAAGTATCCTGCCTCATTTTATTTCTAAGCCTAATGTCATGTGTTTGTGCTTTAATATGGATTTTGTTTCCATTAAGAATAACTTTTTTAGAATGTGTTTATCTAAACAACCCCCCCAAGGATTGTCTCACTTACTTATGTGGGTTCAGAGGATGTCTAAATAAAGAAAAGGAGGCTTTTGATTCTATTGAGTGACTTTCACACCGTTGGGCAACCTATGTCTTTGTCATGGTTATAAACCATTCCTGTTTAGTTCCCATCTTTATAGGCTTTATTCTGTCCTTACACTCAACTTATGCTCTTGGGATGCTTGAGATTACTGAGGTCTACACTCTAAGTTGCTACTTTTATGGAATAGAGGGTACGTACAAGCCAGTAAGACCATTTACCCCACTGTTATTATGGTTAATGATAGGACATAAAGGGCATAAAGAAAAATAATTATCGATACAACAAATGCTTAGTCTTATGACTTGTCACCACAAAAGGAAATGAACTAATCCCGGTAAAATGAAAAGATGGCATTGACCAGGAAGATGACTATAACACACACACAAAATATATATATATATATATATATATATATATATATATGCCTACATCTATAGAAGTACGATATATTGGTTATCTTAAAATTGCCTCTATATTATTTCTATCCTAAAATAAACATTTAAGCATACAGTTTGATGCATATGTAACAAAAATTGCTTTTATGTATTAGGCAAGGGAAGTTTACATTTTTTTCTATGAGAAGAATTGATTACATTTTACTTTGAGCTATACTGACCTAGAGCCAAATGTGATGCCTCTCAGCATTCCATTGGACTACATGAGGCTAATATTAATTCCCTTATAGTCTTCATGTGCCTAGACTGGATGCCACACGCAGAATTTTAGTAATGAATGCAAAACATTACTTGACAAAGAAACCTTATCCTACCTATGAAAGGAAATCACCTACAGAACAATATGAGTGTTGAATGCAAGCTCTACTTACCCTCAGATGTTCAGCAAACAAAGTAGATTGGTTCAGATCTACATATATTTTACTGCATTTTTAATGTATTAATAGCCACTCACGTGGCTCCAAAAACGGGCATGTTTGTGTTTCTGCTTGCGTCTATTGAATTCTTTAAAAGTAGTAACTTTTGCCAGATACTACCACAGTGAATTAATTTAGAATCAAGCTTAAAACAAATTTCTAATCAATTAAACACATATGCACTTCGATTTTTAAGATAAATGACATAGTTATGTATGCTATTCCCAGTACTTAAAAGCCTAGCGCACATTTAAAATGTTATATATTTTATGGGAAGATCTTGCAGAATAAGTGTAGTTTTCCTGACCTGAGACCATTTGATTTGACTGTTTATGGACATCTTCTTCGCATCATATGAAAGTATGTCTGCATCTTGAGCTCCCTGACTCGGTCCTGCTCCAGGGCCTCACTGGTGTCTGTTTTCTGGAGATCAGGCATGGAAATAGAGCCCAGGACATCCTTCTCACATCCAAAGAGCTAACTTTGTTTTATATTATGCTGATTAAACATAAAACTAAATATTTGTATTAAAAAAAACAAAAAGTGATCATCTTTCTGTGGTCAGTGACCATTTTAAGCTATTCCATTTCATGAGCCTCAAAGGATAAATAGCATGAGATTAGGTGAGGACTCTCTGTGTTCATGGACATTTGTTAGAGTTATTTTCTATTTCTTCTCTCCATTCTGTTTCCATTACTCTGGCTTGATTTTGGAATTACCCTTGAAGATACCATATAAATTCTATATTCTGTGAGAGATTATTTTATTGACTTTTGTATAAAAACTGAAGCCTACTAAAAACTAGTGTATTCGAAGGATGTAAATGTTTTTTAGTGTTGAGTTAAAATTCATTTAGTAAACCAAAATACCTCATTAAGTTTCACACATTGTGGCAGGTATTTTTGCACTTACATCCACTGTGAAGTCATTACAATTTTGGGGTGTTTCAGGTCAGCTACATTTTACAAATGAGCATCTTGACTTGTAGTGAGGTTCAGCACCATTGTCCAGCATGCTCTGGCTGTTTCAGATTTTAAACCGAGGCATTATGATATTGTGAGTGACTGTTTGCTCAACCTAAATTTTGCTACAACTATCTGAATAATAAAACTGCCTTGAGAAATTGGGTTTTTATCATTGGAGTCTCTTCTTGAGGGTCTTCAATAGGAGATTAGGAATGGAAGACAGATTATATAGAAGAGTGGAAATGAGTGGATTTCATTTTTTTTTCTTCACAGAGGGACGTGTATTTAAGTAGGACACACGGACATGTCAGCATGAGTGATTATATCACATGCACCTCTTTTCATAAGGCTGAGGGAACTTGGAATTCATGAGTGGAGAATCAGGACTCTCCCTTCTAGACAAAGTGTTAAACATATTCATTACTCTGCAAATTGTCATCGTATATGTTCCTTATGTCAAACCTAGCGATCTTCCTGCTTACAGGCTGGTGATGGGAGACAACTCTGGGAGAAACTTGTGATTAGATAGGTAAGCCTCCGTAGAAAGCTGTCAAAGACAGGAGCCATATAGAAAAACATGTTGAGCGTACAGCTCATCCAAGGAGAAAGAGCACACAGAAGTGGATCAGATGCACTCTGCTGGAGCATGATTCTCTCCTCCAAGTGATAGGTGACATTGTTCTGTGTATACTGGGGGCCATTTTTGGGTTGTGTGTCTTTAGACACATGTATGTTGTATATGGTGTATGCATGTGTGCACCGCATGGACGATTGTGAGCACTCATGGGTATGCCTGGTGAGTTCAGAGGGGGATAGCAGGTATTTTCTTCTGTTAAAGCCAAAAATATGTTTTTCTTAAACCTTATTCCACACAGGATTTTTCATTAAACGTGGAGTTCACTGTTTTACAACTAGGCTAGTCTGTGTGCAAGGCCTGATGTTCTTCCTGTCTATGACCCAAGATTGTCCTGACCACCCAGAGCTTTTTCTGTGAAAACTAGGAATCTGAACTCAGAACTGCACTTATCCACTGAGACGACTCCATGGTCCATTATTTTTCACCCTGTGCCCATAAATAAGTAATATGGCTACGATTAAAAGGCCTATAGGCATACCCAGAAAATTGCTTCTGGGCTTTGTGTAACCAAGGACAGCTGTGGGGAAGCTCTATACACAGCAGCATTGTGACATTACTTACAGCATTATGAGATTTTTAAAACTAGATCACAGAATTTTCAACTGTGAACCTTGCAGATTACAGTGTCATGTTATAATATCCAAAATGCTAGACATTCTTCAGTGGTTCTGGTTTAGAAGACAGAATAGGAGTGTATATTATCTTTATTTCAATCCCTCGTTCTGTTAGAAGTTGACATAAAGGAAATAAATACTGACAACAAAGATCTGATTCTTCATCTGTTGTCAATGCCATAAAGGTTAGAAATCTCCAAGAGTGCTTGCAGTGCCTACTATGTGTAAGCAATATAAGGATATTTTTCTACCCTATTCCTTTATTACTGCATAAATTCTCCAATGCCAAAGAAATTTAGCCTAGATCTGTATCCTTGAAGTATAGCCCACCATGTGTATTCTGTGTAATACATACAGGAAGAAATAATGTTCATTTTGCAGATAATATGAAATACTTGTTTTCTGATATTATTATTATAAAAATATTCATATTAGATTTAATAGTGATTCCAACTTCTGAAAGGAAAAGATACATAGAAAATAGGTTAATTTTACAAAGTCATCCATTAGTACCATATCCTCTGAGAACACTTTAGCTCAGTTTTATTAATCTTATATCTTGGTCTGTCCACAAAGAAGATTTAGAAAAGATATTTGCCTGTACTGTTTTCCTGCCTCTTAAGGCCAGGCCTTACCCAATTTTATGTTCTTCCTTAGAGTCACTAACTGAAACCATGCTTCTAAATCTGTGTCATGTTATTTCACAAACAGGGCTTGGCAGTCCTTTAATATTAAACACAAATAAAATATCCTGGTTCCATTGATCAGTATATATTTTATAAAATTTATGAAGCACAGTATAAACTTATTATCAGTACTTTCAACAAAAGAATATGTGCTTTCAATCTCCTTACTTTCAAATATTCTGTGAGGCTTCTCGGATGCATAGATGCTTTAAATAGTCAGCGATGTTCCCATATTTCTCCACAAACTGGTTAAACAAACTCATGTGCATCCAAGTTCTGAATAAAATTACCTTGCTATGTACTTTTGCTAATATTTGATTTACTCCCTACTGCTACTAGCTGCTTCCTGGGGAAAAACATGTTGGGTTTATTTTGTATAACATAATTTGCAAAGCTCTTCATTTGTTTTCTTCTTATAAAAATCAGTGGACTAAATTAAAGTAGTAATGTGAGCCTTAGGATTATTTTTTCATTCACTGGCATGAAACTTGTTTATTTTTTTAATTGAGAAACTTTTCACCTAAGACATTTAAATTTAGTGAAGATTCTCTAAGATGATAATTTGATTGCATTTGAATAATTAATGAATGGAATTATATAATCAAATAATGTGTTAAGAATTTAGTTTACTACTAACACCTTGTTTATAACTTCTTCACACTTTAGCTTAATAACCCTTGAGCATTGCAAGCTAATAAGTGAATGTTTTAAAATACTCTAGGCAAGTTTCAGAATTTAGAATATATTTTGAAATAGCAGAATGAATTTTAATGTTACTGTTACTGTAACTTCTATGATTATTACTTAAGATAGACAGAAATATAATAGTAAATTCACAGAAGTTTAGACATGTACAAATAATTGGTAAATTTCTGTGGGTATACATTTTTTGATGAAAGTTCTTAAATAATAGTACATTTTATATAAATCTCTACCACCAATTTCTGTTAGTTTACCTGGAATATGCTATTTAATAACAAAAATTGAATCTAATGTAAAATAAAATGTTAGTTTGAATTTTTAAGAATGATGTTGAAGGTAATAAATAATTACTCTAAGAAAATAAAGTAATCTAAGTTGGAAAAGTGAATTATTAGCCATCTAAGGACTACTCTTATCGAATTATCAGAAGTCAGTCATTTAGAAATTGATAGTAATATTGGTGCATTAATTATCTATGTGGAAAGAGTGACGTTCTTATAAACAGGGAATGGAGTCTAGTGAGATTTGTCTTTTTTATGTTACCATGGCTACTTATGATTTTACTGTTTCCATCTTGTTGAGTAAGCCATCCTGTTATGGTATGCCTTATGTTCTTCAGCTCTTCCTCCCCTGACGGCTTGGATGCAGGACTTGTATTGTAGATGTAGCCAATGAGTCTAAGTACCTGATAATCATTTCTGACCTGCATTTTTACCAGTTATGCTTTTCTGTTATGGGGTCTGTGTATGCTGCAATGAGGAGCTTTTGTGATGAACAGTGAGATCTGAGCTACACTCACTACACAATAACTCAAAATCTCAGAAGAAAAATTAAGGAAAACTCTAGAAAATGGGGGGAAACCCTCCATGATTATGCATTGATAGGCTTATTATTGTGATAATGACTATCCTACCAAAATCAATTAAAGCATTCAATGCAATACCAATTATAACCACAATATTTTTCACTGAAAAAAAATAGAACATACAAAATTTTATAAGGACAATAGACAAAGGTTAGCCAAATAATCTTGAGGGAAAAAAATACATATATCCAGATTGCAGCCCCTTCCCTCCTCGCCTCCCAGTCCCAACTTCCTACCTCTTCCCCCATTCCCTGTGCCCTTCTCCCAGAAACAGTGCACCTTACAACCTTATACCAACCCACCCAAAAACATCAAGTTGCATCAGGACTAAGTGAAACCTCTTCCACTGAGGAAAGACAAGGCAGCCCATCAGAGGAAAAGGATCCAAATGCCGGTGACACAGTCCATGTCAGAGACAGCTCCCCTCTAATTGCTAGGGAGCTCACATAAAGACCAAGCTGCCTGTCAGCTACATATGTGTAGGGAGCTGAGGTCCAGTCCATGCAAGCTCTTTGGTTGGGGGTTTAGTCTCTGTGAGGCCCCATGACCCTAGCTTAGTTGAATCTGTTTGTCTTCTTGTGGAGTTCTTGTTCCCTCCAGATCCCTCTATCCTTCCTCCATCCAAGTGTTCCACAAGATTCCTAGATTACTTCCTAATGTTTAACCATGGGTCTCAGCCTCTGTTTTGATCCACTATTGGGTAAAGCCTCTCAGAGGTCATTAACGCTATGCTCCTGTCTGCAAGCATAGCAGTGTGTCATTAATATTGTCTCAGTAATCACTGTATTTGAGTTACTCTGTTATTTAAAGATGCCCTAACTTAATGTTTGATATCAAGGCAAATTCTGTGTTTGATCATATGTACTAACTGATACACTTGGTGATATTAAAGATTATTGTGCTTATTTTTGCACAGAAGGGAAAAGGCCCATATATGAGCGATGCCATACCTAATCACTGCTTGTAGTAGATAGGACAACATTATGGTTTGAAGCTAGCAGTACAACTGAGAGGCAATTGGCTCATGAGGCTGCTAAACTCATCAGTCACCTGAATTTCTAACAGTTTTTCACTAAAATGGGAAAACCACGTGCATAGTTCTCAGGTTGGCTTTACTTTTGTCACTGCACATGATGTTAGAATGAAATAATTCACTATTATCTTAGGATGTTTTCTACTGCCTCATTTTGTCTTTACCCATTTTTTTTCTGTCATTGTCCTTACCTATCCCCCCCCCCCCCCACCAAGGCTGCTTTCCATTTTCATTGGCAGCAATAAAAATTATATAGGGTTTGATATTTAAAATCCTTTAGGAAAGCGTTGGTAAGATTATGAGCAGTGGACACATGGAGATGTTAATCCTTTCAGAGATAATTAAACTTAGTTTGGAACAAAACATAAGTTCTTTAAATTAAAATTTTGTTCTGAATTATATAATGTATTGTTTGGGAATAAGAGACAGCTGTCTGCCTGACCTACATAAATTAGAGAGCTGTTTTCTACTGAAAAACAATAGTTGAAAAGCTATAGAAAAATAAATATACTTTTGTAGCATAAACACTAAAATTGCAAGCTGTTATGTTCCCAAACAGGGTTGGTTGTTATTATCATTGAATCATTCCACTTGAATAGTGTTATTTGGTTTTACCAAGTATGGAGGAATAAAATAGTGCCGTGACATCACTTGGGGCAAAGGAGTTTCCTTTGAGAAGAAGATGGAATGAGATAATATAAAGATGACTCTCCCTCATGCAATGGTTTTATGTGTGGTTAGTGTTATTATTAATATATGAATAATGAGAAAATTTGATCACACATATGAAATTGCAATACTGTGACATAACTTGTTTTTAAGGACAAAATAATTATAACCTCATGGAAAAGTAGATTTAAACACAAGGTAATCATCACCAAATAAACTCTTTGAATTTGCTATAATTAGTTAATATAAAGCTTCAACCAGAATTTAGAAGATATATTAATTAGGAAATAAATTTAATATTTTTTACAATTTTGTGTGCTTTGACTATACAGTAATAGAATGGAGTAAGGAATACACATATTAATGCAAATATAGACCCACTTACACACATGTAAACATATATAATTTAATGATAATCTTGCAAAAATAAAAATATTAAAGAAATTTTGCAAATGAGACAAAAATGATGAATTCCCATAGTCTATGTAAAATCTTCACTAAAATTTGGTAGAAAAGTTGTAGTTTGAAAACAGCGAGTACATATTTATTGCAGGTAACTATGGTAACATAATTGGCATATGCAAATATTAGTGTCCAACATAAAAAACATGTTTGTTTTTGAGTAAACTATGAATCATAAAACCTTATATTTGTTGTTGAATATTTTATATTTGGGTAGTTTTTAGGTTATATATAGGAGAGTTGTTAAAACATGCATTTTTAGTTTAGAAGCATAGTCTTTCCTGAATTGTATTATCCATTAATTATCTCCTTGTCCTGTAATCATTTCATTGTGATCTGAATAAAGAGAACAGACCAATGTTTTCTGTGTGGTTCAGGACATTACCACCATAACGAAAGATGAATGGACATTGTGATGGCGCTGCAATTGCCTCTGCATTTTTATCATTTATTGGTGTGAACAATTTGCTACAAAGCAATAATAAAACGGAATGTAATCAAATGTCACTATGGTCTGTTATACAGCAATGATGTCAGATAAGAATAATAGGTTTCATAAAATGCCGGGCAGATCTGGGAACAGTCTGATTCTGTTCATGTTCAGATTCATGGCTCAATAAAGTGTATTCATACGCATTTGGTGCATACACGTTTATATACAATAAGCTACATCTTTGATTTTATTTAATTATATTGATTCTCCCCACAGTGGATTATTGAAGGTCTTTATTAAATAAGGTTTGGTGAGCAAAAATTCCTCAATAGATTTGAAATCCCAAGTATAATAACAAGGAGAAAATCTATTTAATATTTCTTCATTATGGGGCATGTTGCCACAGGAGGAAAATGAACCAAGGGCATGTCGTGTTTATAGTCCCAAGATAACAAGTTTTTTGAAAGATGCATTGATACCAAGAAAATTAACTAATTGCATAACATAAATTCTAAGGCAAAGTGTCATTGTAATTATGATTCCCTGAAATGTTTATTCCTGTAGTCAATAGCCAAGCTGTCATTAACCACTGATGGCTTGCTGAGGCATGGGAATTACATTCCCAATGGCAAGACTGGCAAACTGTAACACTGTTCTTATCATGCATGTGAGACACCAATATTTGAGGAAGGTATGCAAAACTTCCTGTAAAACCACAACTAACGAGAAGAGATGATGAACATACTTAAGCTTTTAAAATTCCTTACAAAGTTGCTGGGGATGCAGCACAGGTACTAAACAAACCTCGCCAAGTACAACGTCATGAATTAAAAAAAAATATTGCCTGGAAGAATACTTAAATGTAATCTACCAATAATGATAAGACATGACAGGTGACTTCATTTCTGAGTTTGAGTGATTTATAAAACCATGGAGAGTTGTGAGATTCTATACATTCTGAGAGATAAGCCAATAATTTAAAAAGATACAATTTGACCTAAATCCTAAATATTGTTCGACCACGCAACATTATCACACTCTTCCCAGCTCTCTACTATGTGATTTTTGATATACTTCCATTTTTTTATGTATCCTAAAATTACAATTCTATTCATTAAAGTTTAAAGAAAAATATTCAATTTAATATATTACCATGAGATAATGAATGTGAGGAAAATTAATTTGTATTTGAAGAAAATGCACAGGCATATGTAGTCCCTCCAGCCTTAATCATCCACTACTACCTCAATGCCAAGAATTCCCAGACTATCTTTCGGATAAACCTCAGATCAGAGTCAGCTGTATATTAAAAATCTTTCTGTTAGGAGTTATATTTAGTGAAAGCACAAGCTAAGCTGCTTACCAAGCATTCCAAGCAATAGTGGTGTAAACATGTGTCAGTTAATCTGTTTCTTTTGTCTGATCAAGGTTGGCCGGGCACCTGTGTTGTCCTAGACATATAGATGTAGAGGTCAGATACAGTGGAGAAGAGCTCCATCCGATTCTCTTGTGGGTACATACTGGTCTCAGGAGCATCTCTGACTTCTATCTTCCTGAAGCTACAACTAGTCAAATGGCCACACCAAGCTTCAAGAGAGGTTAAGAAACATGCCAATTAAATGAAACCAAAAAGTGTAGTGCCTAAGAATAGTTACTGTTGTCTCATCATCAAAATGTACCTGTAGTCTAACATGTCCAAGGCTGGACATCTTGATACCTCCTCTTTATAGGATTGGTCTGTATTTTAATTCACTTATGGAAATTTGAACTATAATGTCATTTACTCTTGATAAAAAGTGTTATGATCTTTTGAAAAATTTTTTCCATTTTAGTGTCTAGATCCCCACATCTCTCTTCATCCACCCTGCCACACCACTCTTGCCCCACTTCCTACTATTTCTCACCTGTGTTAGGAAAATAGCCTTCAAATTTGTCTTCCTATCCAGATGTTGCCTGCAATGATATCCTCTGCACAGAGGAGTCAAATGCTACTATTCAATGATGGTACAATTCTTTTCACACAATATCCTTCCTCTTTTTCCTGAGAACATCAGATTCCCTGTGCTCAATACCCTCACACTGCTGTTTCCATTGTTTTTGTCTTTCAAATTGCTTTTGAACACCACAATATTGTGTTTTTATTTTTTGACCCTTACATGCTATATAGAATATAACATATAATCATTATATAACATAATTCAATATGAAACGCATCAATATATTAATTTATAATATATAATAATTTCATCTCAATATTCCTTAATGTGTTACTCTTCATAAAATACATATGTATAGTTTTAAAGTATATGAATTTAGATGAAAAAATACATAAACATTACTCCAAACAACCACTTGAAATGTTTAGTTAAAATAATGTCTCCTCAAGGTATTTACTTCCAGTCACTGGAATCTATGACTACAGCATGACAGAGGAGAATTAAAATTTTAGATGGAAATGTTTGCCAAAGAGCCAACTTTAAAATAGCAAGCTATCTCTGGAGTACATGGGTGTACCAAATAGTTATAAGAAGGGACCTTATGAGTGGAGAGGGACACAGACAACAAGAACAAAGAAGTGAGAAAGAGAGGGTTCTGGCAAGTCTTGTTGGCTCTGAAGATGTGTAAAGTGGCTATGAGCCAAGAAATACTGGCAACTTGAAAAGGCAAGTCACTAAACTATCCTCTATAGGAATATGAGGGATAATTCCTGAGGATATTTTTGTGTAACCCAATGAGACTCATTCAGGAATTGTGATCTTCAGAATACATACATATAAATATATATATATATATTCATATATATATTCTCAGTAGTAAATATATATATGGCTGTGAATTGTGTGCAAGAGTTGGTGGATGGAAAGGGCAGGGGGGCATGATTGTCAAGAAGTCTATCAAGGCTGGTGGATCTGGACCTTGGGGGAATGCACAAACTAATGCACTCACCAAGGACATGGCAAGCAGAGGACTTAGAACCCTTGATAAGTTCATTCTCCACATGGGGGTGGGGTATGACTGCCTCTGACATGAAATCTAGTGTCCTCAATTAGATTACTGCCTCTTAGTGGAGAGGTCTTGTGGAAACACAGAGGAATGGCTGTGGTCAGACAGTGGAGGAGCCTACTTGTCAAAGATCATGGAGAGGGGAAAAAAATGGAAAAGGGAGGGAGGTAGGAACAAGAAGATAAGAGCGAGTTGATTACACTTGGGATGTAATGTGAATAAATTATAATAATAAATTTTTAAAAAGATTATGTATATGTGTTGTTTCAGTGCTTTTTGTTTGTGGTAATTTTGTGCTGTTACAAGAGCAATAACAACCTAATACAAGACTTACACTCTATGTTGTTTGGAAATTCTCTGAACATAGACAAGGTGTTGACCTGAGTGATTTCTACAGTGTCTGAGGATATTTTCAATCATTCAACAGCTTGTGTCATTTCATCTTGTCTGACATAAAATGATTTCCATCTTTCCATAAATGAGCGCTGTATTTTTGAGAAGGAGTGGAACTATTTTGATTATTGTCAAGTCTTTTATCCTAAGGTAGAAAAGTTAGGATTGGAAATTACTTTTCTGGTTCTAGAACAAAATTTGGCAACAACTCTGACAAGAAGTCCTTGTTAACAAATGTAATGAATAACTAGAAAAAAAGTAGACGATATGCACTTTAGAACTCAACTATGAACTCTGATTATGTGAATCAGTTTTATATGTCTCTAATAAACTATGGAAAATTAAAAGAGTAATTAGCATTTACTTAACACTAACAATGCAGCAGTTTCTGTGCTAAGTAGTTTATAGTTGTGTCATGTTTATACACAATATTAGAAGAAATCTATTATATAAGTGGTGTTTGTATTTCAGTATATAAAAAAAACCAAAAACATACAATAGTAGATAAGTTGTTAGATAACAACTGTCTACACACATTTTGCGCACAGTAGTTTCTTTTAGATTCTCCACCTCACATATCTTCAGCTATTCCTTACACACTTGGGTGGTTAAGAATCAACAATGACAGGGAGATGGAGAGTTAGCCTTTAAGCATTTATATGAGCTCATTACTCTGTAAGGTGTCTCTTACAAGTTTCCCTCTGATTGTTCTTCAAGAGACCTGGTGTATATTGCACACTGTAGAAGCATCTACATGGGAACATGTAGGTTTGTGTGTAGCTTTTGTGTCTGTTAATCACACATCTGCCCAAGTCTGGATCCCAATAAATCTTACCATCAGTGCACATTATCTGGGATATTTGGAAGAGAACTGGCTGGCCTTTGATGTTATTGGCTAACTCTAATGGACCTCTGTCTTTTAACAATCACCTCTTATCAGAGCAGCCTTCATAGAATACAATATTTAGCAAATAATTTGATGTGTTGCCACTTTGTTCTCACAACTCATACTGAGTTTAAGCGGTTTGAAATCTGTACGAGATAATGAAATAAAACCTGCAGGAGTATGGGCTTAGGCTATGGTAGCAGTGATTACCATCACTAATCAGAGTCTTTCAGAGGAGTTCAGAGTAAGGAGAATAAGGAATAGACTGAACATGGCCAGTAGACTGAGATGAGAGGTGAGAAGGAGCTAGAGGAGGGGGGAAAGCGAGAAAGGAAGTCTAGGTAATAATAGAGATGAAGATGACCAAGATGGAGCAAGGACTAAGTGGCAGGACTGTACAGGAATGGAAAGCTGGCGAGGAGAAGCTTAGGAGCAGGAGAAGTTTAGGGTTGGGGGGCGCTGAGTGAGAAGAACTGAGAGGAGCCGCTGGTACTGAGTGAGCCTGGAGGCCGGCATAAGCATTTAGTTAGCTAGTTAGTTAGCTAGCTGGCTGGCTAATTAGGATTAGACCAGTTAGTCATTTGTGCTGTTTCTTTGTTTCTTCTGCCTATTCCTCTGTCTCTGTCTGTCTGTCTGTCTGTCTCTCTCCTTCACTTTTTCTTTCCCTTTCTTTCTTTCTTTCTTTCTTTCTTTCTTTTTTTTTTTTTTTTTAGACAGGATTTCTCAGTGTGGCTCTGGCTGTTCGAAACTCACTCAATAGCCCAGACTGGCCTCAGAGATCCATTTTCCTCTGCCTACTGAATACAGAATTAAAGGCATGGGCCACCGAAGCCTGGCTTTGTCCTGAGGTTCTTTTGGACTTGACATTCCAGCCTTTTAGTTGCTGATACGGGACAACAGGCCTTAAATCAAAGTGCCCATTTTGTGTAGTAAGTACAAACAGAATTTAACAGGAATCTGATTGTTGATATATTGTTTAGTAACTAATAGCAGCAAAGGGGTTAAATATTATGACTACTTGTTCAGCTTCTCTTTTGAAATACAGTCAATATTTCCTGAATTGCTATGTCAATAAGGACCATGTCCATGATTTAAATGATTTACTGGAGTACATGAAAGAAATTCAGCAAGCCAAGTACATCTCACCTTATAAACTTAAGACACAGAATTTGAAGAAAATGTATATGATTCTCCACTGGTCTTTCTCTTATAGTGAGATTTATGTTGCAACACATTCAGTTAACTCTTCTTTTGTACTCTGTCATCTAAGGATTAATTGAAACCTATTAAACTTGCTTAAATACAAACATAAGGATGGTATATCCATGTGATATTTCATTATCCTTTCTAAAATAATACAAATATATTTGTCAATCACATGGCTGTTACCTATTGAGAATAAAAGTAATTATGAATAATTAAAACTAATTATGATGACTTGGTATGGACCTCAATAGTAAAGCTCTTTCTTAGCATATGAGAGGCCCAAGGTTCAGTGCTATGGATTGCCAAAATATGGACATGTGTATATTTCACTATTCAAGTGGTAATATTTTGAGCTATGAATGACAAAATTTTTGTTTGTTTACTTGTTATAAAACTCAAAACTCTGACTGAACAGTGAATAGAATACACATTTTGGAGTGTATGGCAGAAAATATTATTTTGCTTTATTGACATGAACAGTGAGTAAAGATAGAAAAAAGACAGTGAAATAGAAGTCATATGTAGAAATCTATGGTAAAAAAATTCAACTGAATAATTTTACCAAAGTAAATTTTTTGGTAGGGAATGAGGACACAGGAACAGCAGGCCTGACTGGCTTAATATTTTCTGTTTCTTAAAAAAATGTTAGGTAATAATATTTTTGAACTGTTTTGAATAACATTTTCTCTATTATTTTTACTATGCATATATGGATCCCCCCCCACCGTGTGTGTGTGTGTGTGTGTGTGTGTGTGTGTGTGTGTGTGCGTGTGTGCGCACAAGCTCGTTGGGAGACAAAGCCTGACAAATATTTCAACCTGCTTAACCATGTCACTGATCATAAATTCCTGACATTTATAGTATGAAGCAATATTATATATGAATAATTTCTTTTTTGAGACTAATTAATAATTAGTATATCTTCATATCTATATAATAGTAAAATAGCCGAACAGAGTATATTTAAAGAAGGAAGAAGGATGGAGTTGAAAAGCTTGCTATAAATATGATTTATTTTGATAGTCATTTTTCGGTATATTAAAAGTAGATACTTAGCTTAATGTGATAATATGTTCAAATTATTTTTATTACTACTTTAGTATCTTTTAATTATTTGCTGCCAATAAATGCAGTTTACAATTCTATACTGTATAAAATAGAGAGAAACTTTCTACTATAATATAACAAGTAAAAATAGATATTTAATGATTTTATGTATTTAAATATTTACATTTAGATTGGAATTTTCTCAAGTAGTGTTCAAGCTTTCCATTAGAAACATTAATTATATTTTAATACAAAATTACCTTTGGTCTTCACAGTAACTTTAGGAGCAGAGTGATTAACTGGTTATAATCACTACCATTAAAAATCATTAATAACAATGAAATCATCAGGTATTTATAGTAATCATAGGATACAAGCAAAGTAATACAGACAAGGAAGGAAGCATTGCCTTGTATATGAATAAAGGATATTGTGAAGTTTGGCAGTTAAGACTAAACTCACACACATTAATTACAGTCAATCCCCTAAATGTAAGAAAAGTAATTAACCATGAATATAAAATATTGCATCATTTGCAACAGATCCAGACAATAATTTATACCTATACAATCATTCATAAAATTTGAATTTCTGTAAAAGAGAGAAAAACACAATAAATTGTGTGTTTTCTTTGTAATGTTATAAAAGCAAAATCCCCTGTTTTCTCTCCCATGAATTCAACATCTACTTTACCGCTAAGTTCCTATGTCAAATAGAGATCTAATATCAAGGATAATAAAAAGCAAGAAAACATCATTACACTGTCATTTTCCTTTAACAGTTCCAAAAATGCCAGATGTGTACACAGTAGTAAATACTTCAGTTCTATGTTATGTTTCAGCCTCTGAGTTGATGGTGTTGGAAAATTCTTCGGATGGCATCTGAAATGGGACAAACAGGAGTGAGCTGTGAGAAGGCGGTGGCGATAAGCACAGTCATGGAAGAGTCATTTTTCAATTGTCCTCAGAGAAGAAGTTTTCCCAGGTGTATGGTGATTACAGAAAGCATGTGAAGCACTCTCTCAGGTCCCTTCTGAGGGTCTAAGCAGCAGGTCTCTGACAGTTCCTCTGACAGTTCCTCTGACAGTACGCGCGCGCGCGCACGTACGCACACACAAACACACACACACACACACACACACACACACACACACACACACACACACACACACACACACACAC
>OU015743.1:27529712-27549185 GCA_907169655.1 Acomys percivali | reverse complement strand
CACACACACACACACACACACACACACACACACACACACACACACACTGTACTCATTGAATGCGCAGGGTCTGTGTTAAAGGACAGCAAAACCCAACACAGGTGAAAAAATGAGTTTCCCAATTGCTAAGTGATTTACTGATGGTTTCAACCCTGGCAGAAGGTAAATAAAGGGATTATAGAGGATAAGCTTAGCCCCGCTACTCTGTTAGAATATGCTTTGCTGTTGTTCATCATCACCTCCACAGGCTTGCTTAGATGGCAGACAAACAAACCCAAATTGATTTCAAGATGAAGCATGTTATTTTGTGGAAACATACAAAATCAAACTGAGCTTATTAATATGTGGTTTTCTTCACTTTAAACACAGTAAAGGGTTAAATAGGGACCCACTAAGCATAAAGTATGTTAATTTTATAGCCATTCTGGTTTAGATTTGGAAATTATAGCTTGAAAATATTCCTCGATGATTTTCCTAATATATAGGGAAGGAAGACAATGGACCATGAATTTCCTCTGGGTGTAGAGCACCCTGCTGCCCTAACTTCAGCAGATGAATATTTTTACATATGAGAGGAGACACTGCCCATATCTAGTAAATAAGGTAGGTTACTTACAAACACTGAGCATGTGACAGCTCTTGGGGAGCCATGGTTATTCTAAGTGTTGAGTTCATGTCCTCTACAGAGCCTCAATAAATGGCTAAATATAACACCAGAATTAGAAATGTAATTATCCCTCAACATGAATAGTCACTAAATTCTTTACTAAAGCATATCTACTTAAATTAGAGTTACTTTGATGGGCCATATTTTAAATAGAATACTTTTTTTTAAATTTGACTGATCTGATATTGTTATTTTCAATACCTACAACACTTTTTTTCCCTTCTAGGTTTCTCCCTGTAAAAGGATTGAGTTTCTTTTGTGTTCACATGATTTGTATTACATTATGAGAAATTGAGACTGATTAAAATCTTTCTCTCATTTCTCTGAGTGTGAGTGTGTGTGTGTGAGTGTGTGTGTGTGTGTGTGTTCACATGCGCGTGTGTGAACATAAATGAGTAATCAAAGTTTTAGTGGGCAACAGAAAGATTGAATGTTCGATCTGTGCTATTTTAAGAGATGAGAACAGCTGTAGTGTGTGCTGCTGTTCTCAGAAACCCCAGCTAGCATGAGGAGAATTCCCAGCAGAGAACACAAGAGCCATTTACTGTTTTTGAAGTTCTCCTTTTCAAATAGGATCACTTTACAGTTGAGGACACTCATGGGTGTTTATATTTGGAACAGTGCATGTGATGGGAATCTGTGGCCTTGGCTTACTATGCACATGGCTGGTCTTTCTGAGAGAACAGGTGTAAAACATCTCGTGTGCTCATGAAGCAGTAGTATGGGAAATGGATTTTGGGTATAACTGGATACTCAAACAAGCTTAGTTGAAATCAACTTCAAATCACTTAGTAAGCTTTTGCCAGCCATATAAAATGTAACTTTTCAATCAAGAAAAATGTATTAGATTGACAATAGTCAGTTTCCTCTTTTCATGGTTTATTGAGAAACTAGAGTGATTAAGATGTATGGTGTTGTAATCTTCCTTAAATTTTTTTCTAAGAGAAGGTACAATGATCAGTGACTTGCTTGTTCCAGCACTCAGGAATCTCATAAAAACACTGAACTAGAAGCCATAATATATACGCAGAGAACGTGGTCTAGAACCTTGCAGACCCTGGACATGCCTCCTCAGTCTCTGTGAGTGCATATAAGCTTTGATAATGTTGATTTAGAGGGCCCTGTTTCCTGATCTCATATTCTATGGCTTTTACTGCTTCCTCTTTCTCAGGGTTTCCTGAGTTCTAAGGGAATGATGGATTTGATGGAGACAACACTTTGTGGGTTAAGTGTTCCAATGTCTCTTGTTTTCTTCATAATGTCTGTGAGTCTCAATTTTTGCTCCCATCAGCTGCAGAAGGAAGCTTCTCTGATGACGGTGTAGCAAGGAAATGACCTATGAGTGCAGCAGAATGGTATTAGAAGTCATTTTGGGGGTGAGGAAGCAGCAGTATTTGGTTTTACTCTAGGTCCCTGGGCTATCCAGTCTCTGGTTCTTGGTTACCAAGGGAGCGTCAAGTACCAGTTGCATCTTGTGAAAATGAGCCTTAAGTCAAATTAGATTTTGATTGGTTACTACATTATAAACTACAATAACTCACATGAATAAAACATAAATAACTCAAATAATTAAATAATGCAAATGACAGTTGTGTAATTTTATAAACCTCTCTGGCAAAAAGTATAATTTTGAAGTTCTAAAATTGTATAAAAGTTAGCTTCATAATGTCTGTTAATGTTCTCTTTACAGTATCTGTTATTAGAAAGACATAATAAATGTGTTATAAAATATTACTGAAAGATGCATTATCTGAACTTGAAAGATAATTTTGAAACCAAAATATAATAAATGCTATTTTCATAAGTCTCTAATGTTATCAAGGAAAGAGGAAAGGAAAAGCTGGCTCTACAAAATTTAGACCATGGTTTCCACAATCTCTTTTTACAACAACAACACATTGAAATGCAAAAGAATAAATGATTTGTGTTTATAATTCTCAAGACTGTTAAACAAAAATCATTAATGTACACTCTACAACTTTAATTCTCATCTGTTTTCAAATGTCCAAAATGATGTGTGTATGAGTTTAATGAAGGTTCTTTGGATGATATTTCACACTTGACTGGACTATGGTTGAAATGTGTAAGAAGGGAAAGTGTCACTAAAGCATAGGAAAGTCAAAGTAGAGAAGTAGGCTAATACTGGTCTATAAATACAATCCTGAACTGCTGTAATCTAATCTAGGGTCAGTGGGTCCCATACATTGAATGACCAGAATGTTGATTGGACACAAGTGATTGACTAGAGGATGTTACAACAACGTCAATAGCAATTCTATTCACATTAAAAGAGAAATATAAACTAGTTAAGGATTGTCTTTTCTTCTTATTTTTAATTTAATGATCCTAAGAACTCTAAGGAGCTGCTTTGTTTTAGAATCACAAAAGAGTCCACTAATACATATATATTTTTTAAAGCAAGCAATGAACTTAAAGCCACAATGCCATGAAAGACTAGAAAATGTCTGTGGTCATTTCAATTTAGTACAGAAAATGTCCTTTGAATAGACGTCATGTAAACAGCTTTAGAAATACATTTGTGGGGATTACTTTTGTCAGATTCATAGTAACTTACATTAATGATGTACAGACACTTGAAAAACTTTTGTATCTGCTGTGTCTCTGTGCTATGAATTTTGGCAGTGAACTCCAGGTAATGTCTGATAGTTCTGTGCATAAAGGAAATACTGAAGTTATAGCATGTTTAATCTACTTATTAGGCAATCTCTTTATGCAGTAGCTTATTGAAATGATTGTATTATACCTTATAAAACTTATAATTCCGTAGTGAGATAACCAACAGTATCACCTTAACTAAATAATGATTTAATTTTGTTTAATAGGTAATACCTTATTTGGTGAAAAGAAAATAGAAATAAAACTTAACAAATCAATATTTTCAGATATTTATAAGCTACTGATAATTCTTTAAAGGTGTCCATATGACTTCTCCATATAGAGGTACATTGAGTAATTGGGAAAAATTGTATACAATGATATTTTCATGAAAATACACACTAAGGCTCACACAAAATACAACAATCAAGAGATGAGAGAAACAGCAGCAGAAAGGAAAGCAAGCTGTGTTTTGTGAATGACTCCTTTTAACTTTGAGATGAGTGACTGCATCCAACATATGCTGGGATTGAATTTTAAGCCTATAGTAATCATTACCTGGAACCTCTAAAAGTGCTAGACTTGGCTCTCTACCTCTGCTTTCCAGAAGTACAACAGTAGCAACTACATTACTAATGGCAAAAATGTGCATTATCCTCTTTGATACTTTCAGCTGTTTTTCTAATGCTGCTTTCATTACACATTTACCCCATATTATTTCTTCAAATGCATGTGTTCCTCCCAAAAGCTATCTCTTGCATGTTTGTGTATATTAATGTATCATACTTATATTTATATGTACATATAGCTATATGAATAGCCCCTAAATCTAAATGGATAATACCACATGCAATCATGTGTTATTATTCTCTTCTCTTTGTTCCATTTATGCAGGAGTAATTCACTAAATTTATTTCATAAACCGCCAATGAGATGTAATACAAAAGCTGGAAAAAAAAAGCTAAAGGAGTTTCGGTTTCTTGACATGACTGATGACAGTATTCAGTGGGAGTCAAAATTTTGGAAGTGATTCCAATACATTTATATACTATTAAAGATGCCTAGTAATATTAAATAAAACTTACATTTATGATTTGAAACAGGAATGGGAAAAACTTTCAGATAAATTTGAAGTGAAATATAATGACACATGCAAAGAGAGATAAAGTAGCAATTGCTAGCATCCAATATAATTTTCTTCAAAATTAATCAATTAGTACTAGCCTTAATAGGCTAATTTCTTAGTTAGATATTAAGGAATTATTATTTTGAAATCATGAAGAACGAGAGGGCTTATTTGTTCTCAGAAGAGAAAAATGATATGACGTGACAGCCAAACTCATTTCTCTTTTCCGCTGAACCTAAATAGATTACATTGCCCAGTGTCTGTAGTAATTTAGTAGGGAAGTGAGTAAGGTTAGAAGATTGCATATGAAGCGGAAATGACAGACTGGCCTCCAAGTTTGTTTTTTGTGGAATTTAATAGCCTTTTTCTTTATGATAACACTATATAATGCTCTTTTCCTTCTTGGACTACCACACGATACTTTCCCATGGACTGTTACACATCAGAATATAGATTGAATAAAATCTCCCCCATTAATATATTCACATCTGAGACCCTAAATATGTCTCCATATTTTTATAAATTTCTCTGCTCTTTTTATATAGGGAATAATTCCCTTATCTAACTTTCCGAGGTGGTGAATAACTCTTCTGGGTGCTTTTTTTTCTCCTAAGTGGCTTTAAAAAAAGTTTCCTTGATTCTCTGTTTGACATGCTTCTCGGTTCATAGATGAAGTAAATTTTGGGGTGGGCCAAATAAAAGCCCTGGGTCTGGGCGTGGGTGGTATCTGAGCAGGTCAACCCGCCGGCTCTCCCTTATCCGACACCAGGGCACACAGTCAAGCATGGCACCAGCTAGGCCACCCAATGCTGCCATAGGCAGGAGGCAGGGTTGCTCTTATGTCCTGGGGGCTGTTTGCTGACACTCAGGCCTCCGGAGCCAGCTCCACTGTGCTGCCAAGGTGAGGGATGGGGCCCACTCTACAAAGTACTACAGCCAGTGAAAGACAGCACTAGCTCTCCCACTCTCGGGGCCTCAGGGTCAGATCTTCCCCTACCTTGGTGGTGAGGGGAGATGGAGACAAGGGCATCATCTCCCTTGCCCAATCCACCTCATGGCAGACCAATGGGGAAGCAAGAATTCCCTTGCTCTCTCCCTTGGGCCCAGCTTACCTGTGCCCCCTCCACCAGGGTCAGCTCTTCTCTGCTGCCCAGGAGAGGTACAAGGCCCTCTCTTCTGAGTTATTATATTTTTTATTCTTGTCAAGTAGAAGTGATTTCCAGGTAATAATTGAACTATACATTCAATTGGAATTGTCTGTTGTTGGAAGAGTCTATTGTTTTGTTTGTTTTTTGTTTTTTGTTTGTTTGTTTTTTCCTTTTTGGTTTCACCTTTACTTTCCCAAGACTTGTTTCTTTTGTTCACTCTTCACTTAGTTTAAAAATGAAAACAAATAGTGCTCCCACTCTTCCGCTCTTCTCAGACACATTCCACTAGGCATTTAACCTGCTCTCCTTTTCTGACCTCCACACTGCATGTATGGTATATGTCAGTTTAACAACTGGATCCTTTCGCTCTTCCTTTGCCTACACTCATGACCTATACATTCCGAACAAGCCCATAGCTTTTAGCCCTACGTCCTCCTCATGCCTAAAGATATACAAAGTTCCATTGGAATGGAACTCAGTAGCCTTCTCAAGCTTATAAAGCCTGGCCACTGACCCCTCATTATTCTCTCAACTCACTAGACATCTTTGGCTTTGAATCACAGTTGAGTCCCACTTTCTTCCCCACACCACATCTGTTCTCTCAGCAAAAGCTTTCTACTCAAATCTCAGTTTCGAAGGCACACCCAGGGCTCTTGTTCTGGTCTGAAATGTCCTTGGGCCTCATTACCTGTTTTAAGCCCCCAATGGCTTCTGGTGTTCTTTTTTTTTTCTCTCTCTCTCTAAGAGTCCATTATCCATATAGCAGCCAATAAGGTCATATTAAGTATTCTATTGTTGAGGTTAAACATGGAAACAGCCTAAATGTCCCTCAGTAGAAGAATGGATAAAGAAACTGTGGTACATTTATACTGCAGAATACTACTCAGGTATTAAAAACAAGGAATTTCCCGAAATTTGTGGACAAATGGATTGAACTAGAAATGATCATAATGTGTGAACTAACCCAGAAGCAGAGAGACTCAAATAGTATATACTCACTTTTATCTGGACACTAGGCCAAGGGTCATGTCTCATGAAAGTCTTCACCTACCAGGAAAATGGGATAGTGGTGAGGACATCCTAAGGTGAGAGAAATATAGGAGATAGGGAAATAGATGGATCTAGAGGATCCTAGAAACCTACAAGAAGATCAAATGGTTCTTTTTAATTATAATTTATCCAGAGTACATCCCAACTGTTAATCCCTCACCTGTATCTTTCTGTTCCCACCCTTACCCTTCCTTTGTCCTACTCCCACCCCTAGGCTCAGGGCAGAAGGAGGCCTCCTTCCCAGCATGGCCACAGCCTATCAGGGTCAAGTGGCTCTTTTCAAAATGACAGATGAATGTTATCACCTTTCTCTCTCTCTCTCTCTCTCTCTCTCTCTCTCTCTCTCTCTCTCTCTCTCTCTCTCTCTGCGCGCGCGCGCGCGCGCGCGTGTGTGTGTGTGTGTGTGTGTGTGTGTGTATGTGATCAACTTTTTCAAAGTGTGGAAAAAGAATGTAGTAATGGTATTTACTTGAGAAGAGCTATGGACCTATCTATCCTTTCGAATCTTTGAGAGCTGTTTTTCAACATGAATAGCCTGGCAACAAAACATCTTATTTGTATTACACTTTCAATATATAGCATTTATATCAATTGATTTGCCCTAGTCTTCTCTAATCAGATGGCTAACCTGCTACAATACTACTTTGCAATAATCATTCTTTGCTAATATATATTCCATCTGTAACAATATTCTTAATATTGTAAAACTTGTAGTAAATAGTACACAAGCAAAATGTTCTGAACAAACATTATCCGTGCTTGAAGTTCCTGTATTGTGGAAAAAAACATGTTTGCTCTAAGAAAGTAAAATGAAATCCTAAATGAATGGATCTATTCGTAGTTTTACAGTGAATTCCTTTATAGTCTTGGGTGCATATGTATGCCTACTAATGTGTCAAAGTTCATAATTTTTCATGAAAGAGGACAATAATTGTTTCATGTTAAGGTGTTCTAAAATTAATTATTCACAGATGCTAGAGGTTCACAGTTACATAGGCAGGCTTGAATATAAAGAGAATGTTTATCTTTCCTTTACTTTTAGTGATATGTATATGGATTATTCCTCTGACTCTAGGAAATAGGTCTTGAACATTTTAAAATCCAGGGTTAAATATTACTTATAATTTTAAAAATGAAGATGATGAACAAAGAATAATACAGATAATATTATATTTTTTTCCTGAAAGTTATACAAAAGGATTTTTTTTTTTTGCCTCTGTGGCACTTTAAGAGAAATGAGCTGGAGTTCCTGTTTACTTATTGGGCCCAGCATTCCCTTTAAAACAACCTACTTGTTTTCTACTGAGAGACCAAATGAAGTGGCTCTGAAGGGAGAGGAGCTAAAAGAAGTAGAAGACTATATAAGAAAAAATGCTTCAACACAACATAATTTTCTGTACTGAACTACACATCAATTCACTTTCAGCCAACTTAAACTATATTTTGTTGATATAGGATATTTGTATATGATATTTGTGTACGATAATTTAGCATATTTAGAACATCTATAATTATTAAATATGCTGTTAAAACATCTGTTTTTATTTTTCATTCCTCTTTAACTTACCAAATTTTATTTTCACATTTTTAATTCTACAATTAGATTTTAATTTCTCTTTTTTCTACCACTGATTAATATTTTTTTTCATTTTTTTCTGTTTTTATTTAATCTTGCTCCACTTTCCCACTTGCATTGACCCCTTTTTTTAGCCTATGTATTTACTATTTTTATTACTATAACAATTTATCCTTAACTTTATAGCTAACTCTATATTTTGTTATTTTCTAACTATGGCCATTGGTGATACTGTATTGGCTTTAATAATTTTCATAAAAATATCATTATATATAATTTTTCCTAATTACTCAATGTACCTTTATATGAAGAGTCATATGTTACCTTTAAAGAATTATCAGTAGCTTATAAATATCTGAAAATATTGATTTAACAAGTTTTATTTCTACAGCTGGAGAGAGAGAGAGAGAGAGAGAGAGAGAGAGAGAGAGAGAGAGAGAGAGAGAGAGAGGAGAGAGAGAGAGAATGTTAAATTCATAATTGATTCATGTTCATTCATGAGTACTCATGAAGTATGATTCTTGGTTGCCTTTTGATTTCCACTGCAGCAGGCTTCCAGCTGTTTCAGGAAGCTAAGCTTGGAGGAGTGATATTAGTCGAAGGCACAACAAAGCGGTGCAAGTTTGTATAGGCTACATTACAACCTACTAAGGAATGCAGACCCCCATATCAGTGATACCCAAAGGAAATATGAAGACACAAAGCCAATTGGCTCCCAGTAAAAGTATTCATAGACATGGTAGAAAGGGAAGAAATGAAGTTTGTAGCTTCAAATATCAAGGTTAAGTGTCTAATTGAACTCTAACATCTTTTAAAATATTTATTTCAATATTTATTTTCATTGTTTACTCCATAAGGCAACATGTGACAGTCAAAAAACAACTTGTGGGTTCCTAGCTAGTCATCTGCCTTGCGGGTCCCATGGTTGGAATTCAGATCATCTGGCATTGTAGCAAGAATCTTTACCCAGAAGACATTACCAACTTGGAAACTCACAATGTCAGCTTTTGAGTTGAGTTATAAGTTCAGCTGCCTCCGGTTTCATAGTTTGGCAGGCACTGGAAGTTTGTAGGGCCATATAGTCTAGTTGTATAAATGAGACGCTGATGTAGAGAAGAGAGAGAAGGGTATGGATGATGTTTGGAGCTTGGAGATTTAGTGCTAAATCTCTTCCTACAAAGGTTTTTATGCCCTAATAAAATTTAATTGCAGCACAATGTTTCCCACAATGCCATAATAAACTGGCGTGATTCTTCTTGATATTTTTTCTCTGTTACTATGTTAATGTTTTCATTCCCATATTTTCTAACCTTTTTAGCTTTTACACAAAATCAATGGGCACATGTACATTTATTTTGAGCTTCTTAAATTTCTATTTAGAATGGTGAAGTACACATGTAGTATTTTCCAAATTCCCTTTCTCATGATTTTTATTTCAACAAATACATTTAATACCTTTTGTTGGTGCACATAATTTTTACTAGTTTTGAGTTCATAAATAGTGATCAAAAACTCCTCCTTCCTCTAGTGGAGAATTTGAGTGACAAGACAAATATATGAAGTTAGACAGCATTATGGTGCAGAGTAACTAATGGTATGGTATGAATTGCAATTATTTAAAGGATTAATAGAAGCCTAAAATTAAAATTTGGTAAGATCTAAGAAAATCAAGACACAAAAAATAGAAGACACTCATGAGAACAAAGCCCAAAAGGAGAGAAGAGAAAAAAACAAATGCTCAGGAAAGTATTATCTAAAATAAAGTGATTACCTTTTCCCAAAAATTTACTTGAAGCATAACATTCACATAATTTGAATTACTTAAAAATTTTAGCATATTAGAAAATGTATCTGAAGGAATCACTTCTCAACATAATCAGTCTTTGAACTGATATATGTACACCTTATCTCTTTTGAATATTTTCTGAACTACTGATATAAATGTTTTATATATTAAAGAAGAACATGGATCTTTAAAACTCATTTCTTAAGGAACCATTCTCAAATGATTGCTTTCAAATTGGAATTAATAAGTTTATTTACAATTAATTTTTTTCTTTACAAAATTTCCATCACTTTCCTTTTTTTAATTGGTACAATTTCCAAATAGATTTTCTTTCCTATCGCTGAAAGGCCCATGTTTTCTGGGGAGGGCATCACAGATGCATTTATTGACTTTCTTTCAGCCCTAAGAGAGGTAATGCTAACCTTTTGGCCCCTCTGAGGTAAAAACATAAAATTCATTTTTCTTTTATTTCCTCATAACAAATAGTAACTGGGGTAAGGCTTCCTTGGATAAGTACAGCTGGACTGAAGTTGAAGAGACCTTTCCAACCTCATTACCTTTGAAGGAGTCTGCATTATAAGTAACTCTTCCTAGATAAAGCAAAACACAGTGCTCATTTTTAAAGGATTAATTACAGATGATTAAATTTTAAAGTACATCAGCTTAAACATTTATAAAGAATCTATGCATCTATATAACCCAGTACCAAAGATAATATTTATAAACTAGAATTAATCTGTCCCTTGATTCTTTCTCCAGATGAATGCTTTTATTCAGAAAAGAATAAATGCAATAATAATTATGTTGTTACTTCAATTTTATTATAATTTCATTTATAGACAAGACTTTGTTTTCTGCTACAGAAAAATATATCAGATACAGGGTTATGAATAAGTTTTTTCAAATTAATCCAACTAAAATTCTAGCATTTTGATATTACCTGATGATTTCAAATAAAAATTTTATATAGGCCAGCTCAAGAAGGGATACTGTTTTCCTAAGTAGAATATTGACATGGTACTGAGAAATCTGCAGGCTATTGTTAAGTAGGAGGGACAAATAATATAAAGTAGTAGAGATGTAGAAATATGACACATGTTGTAAACAAATTTTAGGAAAATATAGCTATATGGCATTATTCAGTATGTGAGGATTTCTTCTTGTGTAGTTCAGTTCACTTGGAGGAAGACACCAGGTTTATAATCTGGATTTAAAGTTTACATTGTTAGATTGGACAGAAAAACAAAACCTGGGAAATGTAAATACAATAATAAAAACAACAGAAGTGGATTATTTTTTAGACTTTTTAGATTCCCAGAGTCTCTAAGCCACGTTTTCTATAAAAGCTTGATGGAAACAAGCCCTGTATGTCATTCATCTGAGTTTACATTTGCCAATTACTAAAACTACAGAGCATAAGGGATTGGTGATAAGGACAGAGCAACCTACCTCGTAGTTTTAAAAATAAAATCAAACAGCAAGAAAGTGAGAGCAGAGAAAAGTACAGCTCCAGAGATCAGGAGTCTATCCTGTGGTTCTATGGCATTAAAGAACTAATGGTCTGGAGAGGAACTGGGGATATTAAATAAGCTCACCTGTCATACCAAGAAGCAATCACATTCCGTTATTGCAGAAGCTGGAATGTAAAGCCAATGGGCAGAAATGATTGAATCAGGAGATACGTTTTTGTATAGATATCATTTTCTTTATTTTACTATACAGAATTTGAAATAGTGTCTTCACAGGGAATGCATTCCTCATTGGTAGCATTTCAGAAATAACAGAACTACCAATATTATGACACAACTAGAGTGTATAAGGGAAACCAAATTCAAATTTTATAATATTTTTAAGAGATTAGCATTTTTCTTGGTAGGGAAATGGAAAGGATTATTCCAGCAGTTGTTAGAAACCATATTAATAGATTTGTTCTTGCGGTGGTGATGGAAAGTCGCATAATGGTGAACTTGGAGTTCACTGCCTGTCGTTTTTGTTAATACTGCTGCCTGAGTGTAACCACTGTGAGCTCGGATCGGTGCCAGGAACATCAGTTGAAGGTATTTTAGAACTTCAGATTCGCAAGCTCATCTTTGTGAGCACAATTTTAGCAATAATATGTTTCCACAAGAGGATAATGCTGTTGCTGTAGTACTGAATGCATTTATTCAGGGAATCAGAGGTAGGTAGACAGAGAGAGATAATATGTAGATGATCGATTGATAGATGCTAGATTAATAGATGGTTAAAGAGAGAGATGCTAGGTTGATAGATGATAGAGAGATTGACCGATAGATGATAGAAAGATAGATGTTATATAGTGTTTTTTAAGCAATTCAATTAAAATCAGTTGATATGTAAAATTAGAAAGCATAACACACTTGGAAAGAAACAAATTTCAATGAAGATGAAATTCTTTATCCAACCTGAGTGTTCTCCTGAAGAGCCCCTTAGGGTTACATGTAACTAGTGAGTAATAAAGATCAAGAAGAAAGTAATGCTCTATGAATGCAAGGAACTTTTATTCATTTTGACTTTCAGTGAAAATGCTTTTACTATTTCTGTAATGTATGTGAGTTTTTACTTGTTTGTGAAAGCACAAAGCAGTCACATGTAATGAAAATGTAGGTCCTCTTGATAACCCTCCTCCTTTCCCATTTCCCCCCTCACTAACTACCCTACCCCACTCTGAGCAACTTGGTGAGATTTTGGGTAATTATTTCTTAGCTTTCAAAAGTAAATCTGTAAATAGAACCATTCAATCAATAGTGCTGTGTAAACTAATTTTTTAGTGAATAATTTACCAAGGAAAATTTTATCTTCAGACTTTAGTGTTTGTAAGTTTATTTATCTAATATTTATTATTAACTGACACTGAATTATGAAGATTTGATTTAATGTGCTTATTCAAACCTTTGGAGACATATACATAGCTTATCTATAATATTTCATTATTATAAGTATAAAACTGCAAAGTTCAATTGTCAACTAGGAGTTTTGTAATTCTCTTTTTTTGAGTTTTATATTTCTCAATTGATCTAAACACTTTAAACATTATTAGGTACATTTGTTCTTATTGTACGTGTATAAATTTTTGTCTGATGTCCACAGAGGTCAAGAGAGAATTTTCAGATATCTGGGAACTGAGTTATAGATAGTTGTGAGCAATTAAAATGGGTATGGCAATTGGAAATTGAATTCAGGTCCTCTTCAATAGTAGCCAGTTCTCCCAGACCCCTGCTATTTCATACATGGTACATTTTGCATGATGCCTCAATTACAACTTTTCTAATCTGGCCTCTTATTGAAGATCATGAGAGAATCTGTGTCACCACATGCTGGCAAAATAACCATAACAGCCATTTTCACATTGGCCAATATAAACTGTTTTTAAAAGCTCAGAGTAGGGTTGTGCTTGATTATGATGAAGACCAAAATAACTTTTATTTATTTTATGGCTATGTCATTAAGATTTGAAATGTTATTACTCCCTAATGATAAGAGTTTATGAAGTAAATTAAAAGTAACTGTATTTATTGATAAACAACACTTTAATGGGCAGAACATTCTCCACAGTTGAGTGGAGAGTGGGATATGACTTTCTCGCATACTCTGGTGCCTCATATTTAACTATGTCCCCAGGAGGGGGAGGCCTGGTGGCACTCAGAGGAAGGATAGCAGGCTACCAAGAAGAGACTTGATACCCTATGAGCATATACAGGGGGAGGAAGTCCCCCTCAGTCACAGACATAGGGGAGGGGAATAAGGAAAAAATGGGAGGGAGGGAACAATGGGAGGATATAAGGGATGGGATAACCATTGAGATGTAACAAGAATAAATTAATAAAAACAAACTTGAAATAAAACTGTGGTTATGGTGGTGTATTTGATCCCAGCACTTGGAAGGAAGAGGCAGGCATATCTTTGAGTTCAAGGTCAGCCTGGTCTACAGAGTGAGTTCTAGGGCATCCGAGGCTACTCAGAGAACCTCTGTCTCAAAAACAACAAAATAATGTTAAAATAAAAATTAATTTTGCATGTCTTTGAGACAAACTTAGGTTGCATTCTAAAGTAGAAAAGGGATTATCTCTATGTCATTAATAAATTATTCAATATTTTTCTGTCAGTTTACTATTTTTCATGAAAACCATCAATATGCATATCTTTTATTAATGCAACTTTTAGGAATCAGATGCTTGGTGTGATACAAGAATGCTTATTTATAAATGCCTGCCATTTCATACTGCATAAACATGTTGTCCTTAAACACATTTAATTAATTTACCAAGTGTTTTGTGACAGCTCATCTATAAAGCATGCCATTCTTGTTAGTTTTGTTTTTTGGTTGCATTTTTGCTGCCATTGTTCCAGCACCTGAGTCTTCCTGAACCAAGAGGAGTTGATATAATGAGAGTTGGAAGTTTCAGCACATCCTGAGCTTGAATGTGAACTGCCGTCAGGATTTCACTTAAGAACTGTTCTCATACTATGGGATTATACAGATTTTAATTTGATTTTGAAAACTTGCTAGTACTAATTCATATTTTATCATAATTGTCAGTTCACAATCGTCAAACCTTCAGTAAATCTGCAAAAAATACAAATCAACATACTGTCCAATACTTAGGAGTAATAAATCATTTTGTTTTGGTGGATATCTTCAGGTATCTATTTCCTAGTTTAAAAAGAAAACCTGTTGTTACTTGAAAATGTGGACTTTTTATTTAAAAATATAGATTTTGCAGGTTTTTTGTATTATGTTTCTTCTGTTAAGCCAGATAATTATGCATAGAATAATATCAAGGTTCCTGGAATGGAATAATAGAGGAAAGACTGCAATCCAACCTGTTCTTTGCAAAATTGCAGTGGGATGATTGACAGATAAAGGAAGAAAGGGCTAGTGAAGGAATAACAATTTATAATTCATTTTATTTATTCACTTATATCTTAGTGACAAAAGTTATGGAAAGTTAATAAAATACATTTTATCTCTCATTAGAAGTAGTAAACCTACACTGATGATTTCAGAACTGATTTGGCTTTGTGAATTTAAAAACCCCAGTGCTCTATCAAGATGTTTTTTCCATCCTCAGCATATAATTCTGTTGTATTCCACATAGCCCTCAAAATTTTATATGCCACTCTGGAGAGTGAGGAGGAAACGATTGATATTCATGCTAAGAACTTATATATTTGTCTATTCTTAAAATTACTTCAGAGGTTATTTGTTTATTCACTTCTATTCCATCCCAATGTTATTATTCTGTAATAATATAATTGCTCATTATTATTCTAAAAGGGCAAATAAAAGAATGCATCTAAGTAGGGGAAGTATGAGAAATAATTAAAATACCTACAACAGAGAAAGCAAGACTCTGTAATCATCAAAGCATCAGGTTATTTTGTCCTTTAAATTAAAGCAAGTTCTTAGCAGTCTTAAAATTCCTCAGTAATTAAACAGGCTATGTGGTTTGGCTATTTTGATTATAATCTCACTGATTTGGATAGTATTTTATTAATGATATCTCAAAGGGGAATTTGCACTATCTTGAAAATTAATGAAATATTAATAACTAACAACTAAAGAAATTCAGATGTGTCTGCTGTAGAAAAAAACGTGACCTGCATCACATTCCAAGTTAAACATTTTATTTATTTTTCACTTATATCTGTTTCTAAACATGTATATGTATTCCATAGTAGAGAGTATCTTTTGTGAATACATATATGACATATATGACATATATTAAATTTACTTTAAAACTTATTATTTTTATTAATTTGGTGTATTTAGGTACTAAAAATATTGTTATATAGAAAAATAGGTGAATTTTTAATTTTATCCCAGCATAAATCTGAGACCACAGTAAAAGGTGACTTTTCTGCTAATTGGTAAGCAAATGACTCTTATCAAAAGGAGATGGCTAACCTGCTAAAGAGACTAATTTCTATAGTATTGTAGGACAGAACATAAGCCGCAGAAAGCCAAGTCTACATCCATAAAGAGAAATATTTCTTTGCCTTAATCTGTCAGTCTAGCATGGCAAAGACTTGATGTCTGTGAAAGGATTTTCTAGAAACTTTGTACTGAATCTGGATAGTAAAGAGCTATACACTGCCAAACTGTAACTTTTATTTAGCTTATTAAAACTATCATCGTGAAGGCATTTTGATTAACTGTAAGTATTACATGACCTATTTCAAAGTATCACATAAATACTCTCACATCTGAATTTAAAAGAAATTCAAGCCTCTAGAATTAAGTATAGTGAGTGATTGAGTGTAGATAGAGTAGGAGAAGAAGAAAGTGGAATATGCAACTAAATTGTGTTAATAGACTTTGATGCGCTAGGAAGAGTACTAAAAATACTTTTATTGGTATAGAATAACTAGATTTTTTAAAAACAGAATTGGGTTGTTGTTACGACACTGTGGTAGCCTTTGATCCCTTGCAGTTTTTCTGAGAAGACCACATATGAGGAGAGGATTTATTGTGCTCATGGTGTCAGAAGTTTAGATCCCTGGTGCTCATCTCTGTCATTTACATTCGTACACTCTGAAGGAGGACATCATGGCAGTGATTAGGTGAGGCAACACAGTGCCTCGCACCACAGCAGTCAGAAAGCAGAAACGAGGAAGGCTGGAAAACATATATAAATTTCTAGATTATGCCAAAATAACGTATTTGCCAAAGTGATGAGTACCTACAACTTTCCTCCACCTCCCAATAATATCATAAAATTATAATTACATCAAGAAATTTATGAACCCATGAAGTTAGGGTCTTCAGGATCTTATTCGTAACAAACAAACCTTAACATATGTGCCTTTTCGTACATTTTATTATCCAACTATGACACAAATTCTGCTAATATTTGGTCAAAATTCTAACCAAATGTGTGGCTAGAACATCATTGTGAATACCCATATACTTACTACTTATGTAGTTAAAGTTATAGTTGCTATAATGCTTGAGATATTGCATTGGTAAATATTTTTAAAATACAATCTTATATAAGTTATCTTATTCCTGTGTATTTATTGTGTGAAATCCTACTGAAAACAATATTCATGAGAGATACATTGGTTTGGATTATAATGAGAATTTTGGAATAACCCATACCTATATAAACATTTGACTTATTGAAAATGTTTTCTGGGCTTTGAAGCTTGGAATCTTCTTTTATTCCTATTTTTCTTAGCGTTTGTCTTTTTATAGTGTCCCAGATTTCTTGGATGTTTGGTGTCAAGAACCTCAGATTTAAAATCCTCTTCTTGTGTTTCGTGGGTGTTAATATCTCCAGGGCTTGCTGTTTTAAGATTATGTATTTCTGGTGGTGTCATATGGCTCTGAGTTTTGTTGCTTTTTGTTGTCTCTGGTGTTAGTAGGCCTGGATGTTCCAGTGTTGTCACTGTTTGTGTGTCCCACATGAGCGAGGCAGGTCGGGAGCAGGCAAAGAAAGCTCCAAGCAGAGGGCTGTTTGCTAGAGCTCCCCAGAGTCCTTCTCAGGATGGTGACCAATGGGTGTTTTAGGCTGCATCCAGCCCAGTTCTGCTGAGTTTTCTGTCTATGTTCCTGTTGTGTCACACAAGAGGGGAGCTTCAAGCTAAAAGCTGCTTGGGTGCCCCTCAAGCCTCATTGGTATGGTGGATAATGTGTGCTGTGGCCGGAGCCCAACTCATCTCTACTGGTTCACTCTCTGTGACCCAGGTAGGCCAGGCCAGTAAGCAGTGGGAAGAGAGAGATCCAAGCCCTAAGCTGCTCAAGTGTCCCAAAGGCCTCTTCCGGATAGCAGCTACCATGTGTATTGGCTTGCACCTGATTCAGCTCTGCCTATTTGCTTTCTGTGTCCCAGATGGGCCAGGCTGGTTAGCAATGGGTGGTGGAGAGAGATCCAACCCCAAACCTGCTTAGGTGTCCCACAGGCCTTCTTGTAATGGCAGCTAATGTGGGTTGTGACCCAATCCCTACTCAGTTCTGCCTCTTTGCTCTCCATGTCCCAAATGCGCCAGGTTGGTACGCAGCGGGACTGTGGAGCTAATGTGGGTTGTGGCCCATCTATAAACATTTGAATAGGAAAAGTTATTACACATTTTAATATTACAGTGTTACATTAAAATTACCTAGTTGCATCACTAAGTTAACAGTTTCCTACAGGATACAACAAATAAAGATATTTGTAGAAGATGTATATATAACATTACTTTAGGGAAATTTACTTGACAATCTCTTAGGAGTGAAATACTGGCAATATTTTCCACAATAGGCATTTATGCACGTATTTTCAAGATGTAAAGAAAATACAGAGAAGTATATCTTGGTGTCTCATACAATTCACTTTTCCCCAAGAGAATGTCTTGATACGGCACGGTCTGTTGGTTTTGTCACTATTTCTTAAAAAAGAATATGACCACTTGTTTACCCTGCCCTGAAGGCATTTGATGCATTATTTTCTCTGAGATCCTTCAAGTTCTAAGAATCTATGATACTGAGGACCTGGAGAGAAGACATAAAAGCCTACTACACAAAATAGAAATATAAATACAAAGACTTGCCTTGCCTATGGCATTCCAGTTGTAATTCAGGAATTTCAATCTTTTGCCCTTCTGTGACTCACAGTTCCCTGTCCCATTACATCCATGGGACAGCATTAAGAAGACACTAAAGTTTCAGGAATATATATCCTACAATATAATTCCTAAAAAGGTCTCTCATAAACCATTTGTATGTTTCATTTTGTTATGAAACCAAGGAATATTTTTCTATATTGTAAGCCCATCATGAAAGCAGATAGAGCATTCCTTCTACTTCATAAGATTTACCAGCATACACACACCTGCAAAGCCTAGGGAATTAATGCAATAAATAATATTTTCACATAGAAAAATTTAGTTTATAAAATGAAACTGATAGAAAATAAATGCCTAGATTTTGTTTCTCAATGGCTTAAGCAATTAAGATTTGATTTTTTTCAAGTGGAGGAGGGAAATGTCTCAATATGCTTACCGCTAAATATATTAACTTGGTCTTGAATATAGTCTAGCAGGATTCCATATTTATTTCTCACTGAACGCTGGCATTAAAAGTAAGTTTTCTCATCATTTAACATTGTTGTCTCTACAAGTAAAAGGACTTTTATAGTCTCAGCTTAGAACATCTGAACAGTAATCCAGATTTTTAGAACAATTCATGATTAGTGTGCACTAGAGACATTCTGAAGGAAACCCTTTTCCCCCACTGACTTTTAATACAAAGCCAAATATAGGTTCATACATAATTGCATTATCTGGCTCATGGAAAAATAATTATCTGACAATATTTTCTTTGTATACCACAATAATCCATAAACCTGAATGTTGTAATTTGTGATGTGCAAATGTGCTCAGATACTGAGTATTAATTACAACAAGATCAAATACTGACTTTACAGCAGATATTACTAATGATGAGAAAGGAGATTCTGTGTGTGTGTCTGTGTGTGTGTGTGTGTGTATATATATATATAT
>OU015743.1:27516142-27529612 GCA_907169655.1 Acomys percivali | reverse complement strand
TATACATATGCTCATTTGAGAGAGTATTTTTGTCAGCATGCAATGATATTTTTAGTTAGGAGATGAAATTAATAATTCATTCATGAATAATCATCACTAAGAGCAATTATTAAAATGTATGTCTAACTTTGCAAAGCATTCTACTAAAATGTGGGCTTGTTTAATTTGGTGAATTTTATATGTAGTACTCCTCAGCGTACCCTCTGTGCCTTTATTTTTATTTTTATTTTTTTACAATAAATTATAAATTTGTGCTACCCCATGCAAATCAGTTGAAGAATTTGAGAAGAGCTAAGAGTAGATCTAGCCTGTGGCACACTTATACCCCATTGGCTTATATGCTCTGCACCTCTGATACATTTTTATGTTTCATTTTTCTCTCTTACGTCTTCCTGCTACTTCTCCCCTCGTTTTTCTTCTGCCACTGTTTGTACACATTTAAATCAGCGAGCATATAGTCTCACTACTCTCCTAACTGGGGCTTGAACTGTACATATCAATAATAAATAATACTCATAGCTGTCAGGTGACGTTGTGCATCATAATGCAACTGTTTTAAAAATAATTTTGAAAGCTATTTGAATTAGAAGTCTGTATCCTTGGTTTAGGAGGCAGAATGCACGTTTGCCAAAGAGATTAAATAATTTCATGGATAATGGCATATTCCGAAAGCGTTGTTCCCCATTTTTTTCAGTGCCCAACACCTTTATTGCAAAAAGCATTCTATCCTTGGTGTCAGTTTACTTAACTAAAATATAAGCACCAATGTATTGTACTCTACATAAGAATATTTTATAACATATCATTTCTTTTGTTAATGTCTTAAATATTCTCAGCAGAGGACATGAGTAGATTTTAATTGCCTTTCAATAATTTTTAGCTGATTTAATCAGCCCATTCACGCTTAAAACATTCCAAACATATTGCTGTTATGTGTGAATCATAACACAGCATAAAGATGAAGACCCCAAACATTAAATGGAATAAGCTTTAAAGTTTTAGAAAACATCTTCATTTGCATAAACACATACTATAAAAACAGAAAGGAACCTTTTCAGAGAAAGAAAAGGAAGGGTGGTGAATATTTATTAGATTTTTTATTGAAAAAATCAGATTTTAAGAAGGGAAAGTGAATTCTTCCTAGATATGAGTTTTAGGAAATTTCTCTGGTATTGAGTCATCATGACCAGCAGTCTACCACAATAAGTCATTTTCGTTCCTGGAAGGATATTTGTAACATTGAAAGTTCTTAGCTTAGTCTTTTAAAAGAATGGATTCAACAGGGAGTTAAAAATTACAGAAGAGTCCATTATGTAATACTTTTATTTATTTATTTATTTGGTTTTTTGAGACAGGGTTTCTCTGTATAGCGCTGGTTGCCCTGGATGCCCTTTGTAGACTAGGCTATGTCATACTTTTAAAATATACATAAGACATGCAATAGCAGACCTGGAACAACCTGTGAATGGTTCTCAGTTGCATATTATACCTGAGATATTTTTCATGCTGTATTTTAAGCAATTTGTCTAACTCTTACATTACCATGTCTGAACAGCCCAACTAAAGTCATTAAACATTTTTCTCATTATATTTCTTTTTTAACATATACATTTATATTATTACACATAAGTAACATAAACTACATACAGTAGAAAGAACTACAAAACAAACAGGAATTATATTACTGTTACACTCATAGATATTCAGCTAACAAAGTGTGAGTTATGGACATTTCTCAGTTGAAATAAGTGCTCCTCTTACATGACTGAAGTCCTGAGTTCCATCTTCATAGCACACACAACAGGCATGGCTCATGATACCTCTCTCAAATCATCAGCATTTGGGAGGCAGGGGCAGAAGGATCAGAAATTCATGGTTACACTTGGTAAGTAATGATTTTAAAGCTGGCCTGGGATATAAGAAACTATATTTATAAATAGATACATAGGAAGGTAGATAGATGATAGATAGATAGATAGATAGATAGATAGATAGATAGATAGACAGATAGATAGATAATAAAACTAAGTAAAGAAAACATTAATGTATACGAATTAATATAGTGGGTATTAAGGTTACTAAAACACCCAGTTGGCCTCTGTAGTGTCTAGTGAGTAGTCTAATAACTCATTCTTATAACAGAAGAGATAAGATGTCCACAGGCCATAATTCTGTAAGGCGACAACATGATATTGTAAAGATTTGTTCACATTTACAAGAATAAAGTGTGGGAAGAGTGGGAGTGATCATGATAGAAGAGTAACATTTAATATACATTTTCTAGGGATGAGTGAATATGTGGGGCAAAGGGCGGAAAGGTCCAACCCACTCAGGAAGACACGTAGCAATGCACTTTAATAACCAGACTTGTGCTAACAACACTTAAGTCTATGTATGTCTGTACATAGCTCACCTGCAGGTTTTGGACTCTTTGCCACTATGCTGTGTTGTATTTCATGATAGTGAAATACATCTTTTAAAAAACAGCATGAAAGGAACATAAGATTAGTGTTAGGACTGATCAAAGTTATCTAACATTGTTTTTAGGAAAATCAAAACAGTGCTTATTCAGTACTGAGGATATTCAAGACATTATCTAGAGAAATGATAAATGACCAATTATTGTTAGGTAAAGAGCAACATAATGGTGCTTATATTTTAGAGGGAAAACAGAAAAATAAGCATCAAGGATGAATGGGTGTTACAACAGTTGTGTTAGGCACTGAGAAAAATATAATCTAGATTTTGCAAAAATAATATTTGAACCATAACTTCATATTCATGAAATTTTAAGTAAAATTAACTGAGATCGAATGTAAGATACATGAAGCATGGCACAAAATCCTTATGAGCATCCTTTACTCATTTATTGTATTGTAAATAGCCAGCATGAAACACCATAGATAGAATAGTAATATCATATGAAAGCTAACAGAAATATTCTGAGGCTTGTTTCATTTTAGAATAATACATTATCTATACCTGTAGTAAATGATAAATAAAATCATTTATGAACGTTATCTGCTGTATTCTAAGAAAAGTTTGCATTTTTATTTACCCTAAACATGCTCAAACAAGTTTAATTCCACTGTACAATCTATTCTAAGAGACACATTGGAAACATTTGTGTTCATTTTAGGAAGTAAGACATACCAGAAAGATCTTGAGAGATAACCATGAGCCTATGTTAGGTAAAGTTCATTCATGGAAACAAAAGTACTTACTTAGTAATATCTGAAAGCAAAGCCATAAATAAAACCAAGAGAGCTTCATTAACTTGCCAGTTCTTATTGATTTAAATATAAATATCATGTGAGATTAAGATTTATCAATTTCTAAATATACTAGCTCTTCCTCATTGACTGAGATCTTTGTGTCTGAAGCGTCACTCTATAGTTGGGTACCTTCAGTCATTTTCTATATATATATGCAAAATAAATTTAATTCTAGATACAGTGGTATAGAACTCAAATGTAAGTTTATTCTACACACACACACACACACACACACACACACACACACACACACACACACATATATATATATATATATACTCTAATATGAGGTATTGTACCCATATAACTCAATTATAATACAAGGTTCACGTCTAATACTTTGAAAGTACTATTGCAGGCTGTTTAGATATATAAGTTATACAAGTTGATTATCAGCTGTAAAATCATGGTCATGTAACTTGGTGGTCTATTGAGCTTTTGACCACTTGCAAAGCCAAATTGGAGGCCTGTTCTTTTCTGTGGAGAAATGCAGGGGGAGTGGACCTGTGGGAGGGGGGAGGAAGGAAGAGGCGGGAGGGGGAGGGGGGAAGCAGAAGAAGCAGAAACTGTGGCCGGGGTGTATTATATAAGAGAAGATGTTTCCTTCCAAGTTGTCAAATACAAAAAGGGAAAACACTATGAATGCATCATTTATATAATTCCTGATTGTTTTGTGGTTCTTGTAGCCATATCTAATTTAATGTATATATGTTTAATAATATAAATATATGTGTTAAAGAAAGAAAAGTAAAAAAAGAGAGAGACAAATCTATTTTCAATTAAAAATGAAATTTCGAGATAATTAGATCATTGTGATTTTCATCTTTGAGATATTGGCACACTGGTTAAATTTTGCTTTTATTAGGAAATGATTGTCAATTTTTATAGGGAGATGAGCTTGATAATACTTTCCAGTAATCTGTGATGAATATTCTCTAGAGAATAATGAATGCCGCTTTTCTGACCCACAAATCAATATCTATAAAAAAAAAAACCCACACAGTTGCTTCTTGACTTAAATAAGCATTCTTGATTTCAAGAAAACAACTGTATACAAACTTCCAGCTCCAAACTCTCATCTGAACCGAGTTTGTAGTATCATGAAATTCTGCTTTGCTGTCAGCCTCTAGCGACTATGGAGGCCTGCGCTTATACATCCACAGAAGTGTAATGTGATTGAGCTCTGATCAAACAATCAGGAATCTCCAGGCATGACTTCTTGTTTTTCTAATACAAGATTCTATAAAATATTTATTGAGGCAGTCATGGTGCAGATGTTCTCAGGCAGAAATAAGCTAGTCATGTTCATGAAAGAGAAAACAGCCCAAAGGATGACAAAGAAAGGGGAGTAGCAGCAAAAAGTTCAGAGAGGAGCCCTGGGGTGTGATCATTGAATAAACCACAATGTGAGTTTTCTTTTAATTCTCATTATAAGAGGAAGCAATTGCAGAGCACACAGAGCATACTGCTATTATTTCCCATTTTAGAAAGAGTTAAGAGGTGAGTAAAATACCAACAGAAGTGGAAATACTGTGGTTATGTCATAAAGTATTTTGTAGATAAGACAGTCAAGAGCATGGTAACGGAAGTGACTAACTTCTTAATGTTTGTTCTGAATTAACATGTGAATGGAAATGCCATTCAATAACATTAAAGCTAAATGAGAAGTGTGTTTGGGCAGTGTGATGTTTCCTTTTGTGTAAAAGATGTCCATGTAGTCAGAAATAGACAGGTATTTTTTTCTTCTTCTTAGAGATTTACTCTGGAATGAAATCATAAAAATGTATGTTAGTTGCATTAATTACTTAAGGAGAGACATACCTGGGTTCAGAGTTTAAGAATTAATTCTGACATGAACTGCAGGAAGCAACCTGCTGCAGTTGCTTATATTGCATGTGTGGTCAGTGAACTGAGGGGATGAACACTGGGACTCAGCTTACTTTCTTCTTCCTGCCCTATAGCAAACCCTGCCTATGCAATGGCCACTCACACAAAGAATGGCTTTTTCCACCTCAGTTAACCCAGACTCATACCTAGAGATCTTATTCCACACAATGTAAATTCCCATCAAGTTGACAACAAAGATTAACCCTCGTGCTGTCTAAATATGTTTTGTGATTTAGCTTCGTGGCTGGAATATTACCCTTCTGTGATGACTTGTTAAAGCAAACTTTACCTGTAAAGTAGATAGCATTTTTACCAACCCCTCTCACGCATTGAAAGAGCATATCACTTGTGTTATCAAAATCAAATGACTTTTGAAGTATCTTGATATTTCAGGACAGGTGTTGGTATGTAAGTAGAGAAATACTATTTCAAAGTAAATTAGGATGAACTAAATACGATACACCTTATCTAGAGCCATTAAGTATTGCTCTAACAATTACAAATTGTTCCCGGTTTCCAAAGCCAAAATGGAAAATATTTATAATATGTATACTTAGGATTCATTGGAAATCATTGTATACTCTTTAGGCATTTTCATGGTTACCAATGGAAACAACCAAAGAAGAGAAATATCAAACCTCTTCCACAATGGGCTGCCATCAAGAGAAGCCTTACTACCCTTTATCTTTCTATGTGAGAGCAGAAATACAGAAGGATGGACATAATCACTAGAAACTACTTGTTGCTAAGAAGCACTTCCTCCTCAGTTTACGGCTATCTTCCTGCCAAGGAAGTTAAGAGGTTCACTTGGGTTAACACTTTTTAAAATAATTGTTTGTATTTTTATTTATATGCGTGTTGTGTTTGTCCTGGTATCTGAAGATGCCAGGTCCCCCAGAGGTAGAGTTAAGGTGGTTTTGTTCTACCCAAATTGGTTTTGAGAACTGAACTCTGGCCTTTCTGAAGCAGCCTTAACCACTCTTAAGCACTGAGCCATCCCTCAAACCACTGTATTAGCCTCTCAGAGGAGGACCATCACAAATAGTCTTTGCTCGTTACTGGGAAGCTTGGGGTTCCTAGTACTCCTAGGGCATATTGTTTAGAACCCAGGCAATAACTGTGAATCAGAACTCATTATTAGACTTAGTTATTAAAATCCTATAGGTTCAGTTCCTAAATTTACAACCTACGGATTATGAGTTTTGGGGAGGAGCTCTAAGTGTGTATTTTTTTTTTCTGAGCACTGAATGTTTTAGGTACTTTTGCTACATAGAGAGTGAAACAAAAACTTATATCTTGTAGAAGGAAGGTAACTAGACCTTCTGCTGACTCCGCTTGTCTTTGCATACATCATCATTTCTTTTATTATCTACTTCCAAACAACATCTTGTGACTCTTAGAGAGAAGTAATATCTAGTCAGTTCTTTCAGTACTTACGGGACTTGAGAGGCAATGGAAAAGGTGGACACATATTGATTATAATAATAGACACAAGGAAACTAGAGCAAGGAAACTGAAGGTCAGCAGGATGGATCACTGTGTTAGGGCTCCTGATAAAGTCTAGTTGCCTGAGTTCCATCCCTGGAATCTACACGATTAAAAAAAAAAAAAAAAAAAAAGAGCTGATCAGTATTTTCTGTTCTCCATGTGCACATAATGGCAAGTTTACACACAAATACTGAAATAAATAAAACATCTTTCATATTAAATTATTTATTTTAGTTTTTGAGATTGATATAATTACATTTTCCTCCTTAACCCTGCAAATATTTCCATATATAGCCATAAAAATCTCTGCATTGTGACTACCCAACATGACCTGAGGGAATGTATTTTTGAGAGGAAGACCATGATATACAGAAATAATAAAAGAATGGTAATACGTTAAAATAGATGAAGAGTATATAAGTGTAATTTATATAGTTTTGATGAAGAGCAAATTACTCAGTAAGGGACAGAAGTAATGATCTGATATTAATGCTTGGGGCAGCCATACTTTTTCTTAGTTTACTTTAAATGGTGGGTCTTTAATTAACTATTGAATAAAAGTATGGATAAACTTTCTAGAAAATGAAACACATTCTCATTATAAAGTTACAAAATTCAAGACAAATATAAATATGATTGAGGAAGCATTTTAGGTCTTTTTATTTATCCTATGTTTTTCTGGAATCTTTCTTTGGCCTTCCTCTGCTTCCCAACCCGTACGCTCCTTGTAATATTTATTCAAATGTGACACAGAGCTTGGTGGAAAAGATAGACTTTATTATAGAGTAAAAGGAGATAACACTGTACAATGGCCAGAGAGACCATTTCAGAGGAAAACAATATCATTCATTAGAGTGACACTAGGAAACACATCACTGTGCTGGCCCTACATATTGAAGTAGACTTTATATTGTTCCTTAAAGTTTCTAAAAGAGATGATTTTCTGATGGAATAAATCCTTGTCCAAGTGACTGTTAGTCCTATTTGGATGAATTCTTTAGGAGCAGACCAATGTTGTGCATTTATTCTTTACCCTAGAGCCAAGGCCAAGATACAAATTATCTATTTCATATGACCAAAAATCATGTAACAATATATATTTAAAATAATGAATGAAAAATTTAAAAGTAACCTATAACAACCATGCTTAGCCAGTTAAAAGAAAGGTATTCTATGTTCCCTTTAGCTTCCAAAATTTCATATATTTTAAATTGTAAGGAAGGTCAGTTGTGATAAGTTCCCTATTATTAAAATGAAAATATTTATGTTACTAGGACTTGGGAGATGGGATCTGAAGCTGACTATGAGGGAGCCATTCATAATATTCAAACTTGATCACTTCTAGCTAGCTAGGTACCAAATAGCATCTCCTGTAATAGATTAAACAAAGACATCTCTCAACTAAGTGAGTTTGCACTTGCAATTTGTGGGATCGAGAAGTTAAGAAGGAAATAAATGTCATTAAGTCACAATCTACCGTCTGAGTTATTTGCATTGTCTGGTAATGTAGGTGGCTATTAACATTGTGAGTCACTCTTCTGTATGGAGCCTTTTACTGCCACTTCCTACGTTCTCGGTACCATGCCATCAGTTTGACTTAAGTGAGGTGAAGAGTTCATGGATGAGAACCAGCAGATTTTAAACAAATATGTGATCTGTATTGAGTGCTTCCAGCAGAAGTGCTCCTGGATAAAACTAAAGGAGCCCCTGAGTAGGATATCCATACCAGTAAAATCCAAAAGGTCCATGTCTGGTATATATTTGCCTCTGGAGAGAGATGACAGGGAAGAGGTAGGGTCTGAGAGTCGAGGGTAAGACCTAAGTGATGGAGGAGACTACATCAGGAACAGCCCTAAATGGATTATATAAAAAGAGTGAAAGAGTTGAGAGAGCCCACAGAACTTTTAAAATAAACAAGAAACTGTCAATGCGTGTAAAATTCCAGACAGGGATGAATATGTGCATATAGACAATTATGTAGCATATATGTATGTTTATATGTACATATATAGATCCAGCTTGATTTATCTCTGTTTTTTATTTAAAGTGTGCATAGTCTTCAGTATAAAGCTAATACATATTTAGTTAGAGGAAAGGTGATAGCATGCACTATTCAGGAACTTCCGGGGCATCTCTAGCTAACAGTATATAGAGAACTGTTGTACCCAGCAAGGGGATCTTGCTTAAAAAGCTATGAATTGAGGCCTAGAGAGACAGCAGAGTCACTAAGGGCACTGACGTCATGTTTGATTTCCTGCACCTACATGGTGGCTTACAAGTTTCTGTAAATCTAGTTGAGGGGAAGACACCCTTTTCTGGCTTCCATAATCACTGCATGCACATGGTGCACTAGCATGCGTGTTGGCTAAATGCACATAACATGGAAATGAATAATTAATTTTAAAAACTCTGATTTTAGTGAGCAGCATTATCAATCCATGTAGGTCACCTCGATTGAGGCAACTCTTATTTAATTCTTTTTCTCTTAGCTTATAGTAATAGGTGTCAGTATGGCCTTTAGATAAATTCTCATTATTCCTACCTTTACCGTTTCTCAACTCCACTCACCCCCAACCCTTCCATGCCAAGGATTCTCTGCCACCTACTCTCATATACCATGTATTTTACTATCTCATTGCTCTCTGAGGATTCCCTGGTCTCCGCAAGTACTCCCAACATAAATGCAGAAATATAAAACTTCAAAGCTAGCATACAGAGAGAGAGAGACAGAGACGAAGACAGAGAGAGAGAGAGAGATGGAGAGAGAAAGAGTGAGACAGAGAGACAGAGAGAGACAGAGAGAGAGAGAGAGAGAGAGAGAGAGAGAGAGAGAGAGAGAGAGAGAGAGGAGAATAAAAGGCACTTATATTTCTGGAACAGAGGATTTCTCTGCCATGTTATGTTTAAAAATATATTTCTGAGAGGCCGCTGGTTTTTCCCTACAGAAGTAAAAGAAAAGAATATTAGTAAAGTAATACATTGAAATAAATTGAAAGGATACTATGAAAGATAGCTCAGCAGATGAATGAGCCGGATGCTAATCCTGAGAACTCAAGATCAGTCCCTGCAACCCAAATTGTAGAAGGAGAGAACCAACACTTTCAGGTTGGTCTGATTGTCATACAAACACTGGGGCATGGATGTGCTCCTATAAGCATAAGTTAAGGTAAAAAAAGAAAAGGGAGTGAAAAGAAATACAATTTATTAATTTATCTTTAAAACATTAATAGCTATGGTGCTTATCATTTATGACTATGTGGACTTGCGATTATCACTATGCTTAAACTCCACATATGGCAAATATAAAGCATGAGAGTTCATATGGTTTATAATTATTTGGTTATCTAATTTGAAAGGTACCACTCCTCGATTAGTGCTTCATCTTATTTTTAAATATTTAATTAATTCTTTGGGAATTTAACATGTTTAATTTGTATTATAGTCACCTACCACATCCTCAAAGTCTCCCAGACCATCCTCCTCACTCCATATCTAACTAACTTAGTGTCTTTTGTTTATAAACCCATTTATTACCATCTCTACTTCCTGAATGCTTTCCTTATCCTGTCTCTCTGTGTCGTCTCTGTCTCTGTCTCTCTCTTCCTCCATCCCACCCCACCCCAACCCCCCTATCTTTCTCTCTTCCTTTTGACATGGTCTCACTATCTAGACCTGGCTGACTTTGAACTCACTGGTTGACCTAGCAGCAGCCATACCCTTAAAGAAAACTAACTTTCCATATCCCAGCAGCTATCAGCTGCCAATAATCCATCACTCTAGGGAGCAGAGCAACTGGGATGTAGAGAGCCGGGGAGGGGAGGGTGTCACTTCATACCCATCTCAACCCTCCATTCTCTGACTTTGTCTATAGGTCGTGTGCATGATGTCACAGGTGTTGGGAGTTGGTATATGCATCTGTCCTATGTGTCTGAGGACACTTCCCTTGGACTCATCAACAGCCTCTGATTCTTAACAATTGTTCTACCCGTCTGCTGTTTTGATCCTTGTGCCTTGGGAGGCCCATGTAGTAAAATAAGAGGATTTACCGGTAATCTGTATATCATGTATTTCCCTGGTTGTACTTTAATGTAAAGTTCACTTCGGCAGTAGTAGGAAGCTGAAATTTCATTTTTCAGCTCAATTTGTCCGCTCCAGGTTGCCTGCTTACTTGCTGCTACTGATCACAGACTCACTGCACACACACACATGGTTTGTGGAAGCTTTCCCTAGCTTTTCCAAGAGTCTTCTACAGTAACACGTTTCCTTTGATACTTTTTACTTCTTAATCCTTAAAGGTACTGTAGCTTTGACTCTGTGGGCATGAGGCACACACATGATGTAAATATATGCAATCAAAAGACTCATGCACATCCAGTAAAAAAGAAACAAATCTTTAAGAAGATATCCTGGCGTCCTTTTATTTATTTCCTTTAGTTTCTTCTTAAAATTCAGGTCACGTTTTTGTTTATGTATCTCATTAGAGCCCTCCAGACACAGCAGCAAATCCTAGGTAACCATACACGTGCAAGATGATTTCAGTAAGGTGAAATGACCCTACATGTGTAAGCCTACACATCAGTAATTTATATCTACTATAGTAACTACATAAAGCAGAACAGGTAAGTGCTCTATAAATGTTTATACTGGAAATAAATAGCATATTGATTTTTTCCAGAAGCATTTATTTCTACATAAACATTATCAGTATATGGTATCATTGTTCCTCTAAGATGTAAGTATGTACAATAAAAAATACACACATAGACATACACACTAATGATTACAAGTCTGTGAACTCTAATAGTTGGTAATTATAAAAATATATTTATTAAGTGCTAACACTGGTAGTTTTCCATTTTTATCACTGTTAAAATTGAAATTACTTCTGTGTTCTGTAAATAATTCTTTGATTTTTACTCCAACTTCAGTTGTGTCTCATTTTCATCAAAATAAGTTGGGTTAAATAACAGTATAATCTTTGTCATGTTAACACTGCAGGTTCAATATTATAGATCTTAGCACTTGAGTATTATAATATGCTAGTGATAATGAGGTAATGGGTGTCACTCTTGTTTAAAATTTAAATAACACATTTATTTGGCTAGTATAGATTTTAAGAAATGAGCTCTCTGCTTCACCAAGTGTTCCTTTGGATAGAATAAAGAATGACAACATTTGCTATTGAGAATCTTTAATTGTGCTAACAAAGAGACAGAAAATGACAAGATGACAAGCTTTACATGTGTGAGGCACACATGAGCTGGAAGGCCCACATGATTGTTCATCTATAGGGCTGTGCAAAGGGAAACCCATGGACCATGATAATTGAGGGGACTGCTCCCTTCTTCACTGTTATCACATAAAAGGAGCAATCTGCTTCTAATCTAAATTTTGACATGCATAAACTTGTCTTATTAGTTTCTTGGTGGTTGCTAAAACAAAGGGAAGAGCAATTTAAAAGAGGTAGACTTCTGACAGTCTTTTGAAGATCCAGGAGCTAGAAGTTAATCAGAATTAGCTTGAGCTACTTAGAAAAATAATTTGAATAATTAAAAAGACCAAAAATGGGTCAAATTACAATTATTGAAAGGAAATATATTTTCTCTGCCCAGTAGTATACAATTATGAGCATTTCTATTATTCATGAAATCTCTCTAGACAAGTTTGTGACTTACACTTACAAATGGTATCTGACTTTTGTCACAGAGACCAAAAGCATTAAATTGATTGTGAGAAATATTCATGATGAATGCCAGCAAAAGTTTTAGTTTAAAAAAAATAAACTTACTGTATACATTTATGTATGCATTTATGTACATTTACATTTTTAGTACAGCTATAGAAAATAATACGATAAACTTAATTTTTGTGTTAGCAACTTTGTTTTACTACTCACAGTATGTCTGAAATAAATAACTAATTTGTAATTTATCTACCAAAAATAGGAAAAAAAACTAATGGATTGGTTTTCTTTGCATTTCTGATAGGTTATGACAATTGCCTCTGCTTATTCTGTACCTGACTCCTAATAACATGATCAACTGCTTTTGATTACATTTGCTATTTGCATATTCTTGGCCTAACATCCAACATAAGATCACAAGCAAGACAGTTCAAAAGTGCAAGGCAAATCCTGACCCTGGAAATATTAAAATGTTAAAGTCAAGCAACATTTTTTGCTGGAACTCAGGAGTATAGTGTGAATTTTCTCTCAAAGGAATATATAACTGTATACTTTGAAATTATTTCAGAATAAAGTTTGAAATTATTCATATCAAGGAACTAAAATATTAAATTTAATCAGAATACAATTTTTAATGAAATAAGCATTTATCTTAATGGAATTAATTAGGCTTATATATATATTTTATATATATTCATACATATGTCTCTCTCTATATATCACATTATGAAGTTTTTCTTTAGTCACTATTCCATTGCTGTGAAGACTCACCATGAACAAGACAAATATTATGAAAGAAAACACTTAATAAGGGGCTAGCTTACACTTTCAGAGACTTAGTCCATTATCATCATTGTGGGGAGTATGGTAGTATGCATAGTGATGGAGCAGTAGCTACATCCTGGTTCTCAGGCCTGGAGAGGCACATAAGGCTTGGCATGGGCTCTTGAAAACTTGAAATCCACCCTCAGGGACATAATTGCTTTCAAAATACCACAGATTTTAATTCTTTCAAACAGGGACACTCCTGGAGACAAAGCATTCAAATATATGAGTCTATAAGGGTTATGTATGTATGTGTATGTGTGCGTATATATATATATATATATATATATATATATATATATATATATATAT